>JANPWX010000095.1:1048942-1107580 GCA_024734555.1 Trochalopteron elliotii
GGGAGGGAGGGAGGGAGGGAGGATGGTCAGGAGGAGGGAGGGATGGCCAGGAGGGAGGGAAAGATGGTGAGGAGGAGGGAGGGATGGCCAGGAGGAGGGACGGATGGCCGGGAGGAGGGAGGGATGGTCAGGAGGGAGGGATGGCCGGGAGGAGAGAGGGATGGCCAGGAGGGAGGGAGGGATGGCCAGGAGGGAGGGAGGGATCCGTGGGAAAGCAGAGAGCAGCCCCCAGCCCATCCATGGGATGCTCCCCAGCAGATTCCTGCCTTCCAGCAGCAGGGTCCTGCTGGGAGGGGATGGGTGCTGGGAGGGGATGCAGGGACCATCTGGTGTGTGCTGCTGCTCTCCTTGGCAGGAGGAGCTCTGAGAGTGGTGGCTGGGGCTGCTGGTAGACCAGGAGTGGCTCTGCACTGTCCTGGCTGGCTGAGCAGGAAAACTGAGCTGGAAAAGCCATGGACGTGTCTCCCTGCTGAGAAGGGAGGGAATCTTAGCAAGGATGTGATTCAGGAGATGGTTCCCTATGGAACCTGGGGGCTGGAGGTGGCTGCACCAAGGTGAAAATTATCTGGAACTGAGGGTTTGGGGTTTTCTTTTTCTCTGTAGCCGATTTGTGATTTATACATCTGCTTTTATGAATTGAATTCCTCAGTTGAACCTTACCTCCTGCATCCAGATGCTGCAATTCAGCCGTGACTGTGGTCTAACAAATGTTACCCTTGTCCACTTTGTCTTTTGTATTGGTTTCATAAGAAACTAGAGTGTGAAAACACAGCACCATCAAACCGTGATACAGCAGGTTATTCTGCAGTAAACAGGATAATCAATTGCTCAGTATCCCAGTGTCTGCTAACATTGCATCTGTTTGAAGTATGTTTTTCAGTGAAAAGATGGCTCTGCATAATGCATAAAACCTCTCATCTCCATCAATATACCTGGCCAAGGACTGAGCTGGAATTTGAACTGAGTAGGAGTTCACTCTTTTACCACTCTTTTGTTGTTTTAAAGGTTAACTTTTCTTTCTTGAAATGGATTGTTACCATCACTTCAGAAAAGACAGTGTAAGGACTGGGGAAAAAAATTGTGTTTGAAAATGGCTAATTGAGCTATAGGAAATCAGAATTTATGAAAGGAAAAATAACTCTCCTAGTCAGTGCATTAACTCATGTCATGACTTTTTAATGGCAATGTTATAGGTTAATTAGCATCTTTGCTGTCCTTGTGCCTACCAGAGTTATTCACAAAGGATCATGGTCTTATTAGGTAGGACTCCCATAAAAACAGTCCTTCTGTGAGTGGTTTAATATCTGTGTGCGTGTGTGGAAATGTTTTGCTGTTATCAGCAGAAAAGGATATTAAAGGAACCAGAAATTAAAATACCTGCACACTGTGTGAGATTCTGACTGAGGGCTTAGAGAGGAAGCATTTTCTCTTGGATTTTCCTACACTTTGGCTTTGTTAACCTGCGTTGGGACTGAATTGAGGCACTGAGAGGTGCGAAGTGTTTCCCTTTGAAGGACCCTGCTTGCTCTTGTGCAGCAGCCAGAATGGCAGTGATCGGCCTCTGAGCATCACCGGGTGCTAACACAGGATTAATGTTGCATGGGCCTCTCAGTCTGCCGAGGGAACACAGCAAATGCCTGAGGTAATTCAAGCCTTCCTCCTTGGAATTGAGAGGGAAAAATAGGCAAAACGACCTTTCAGCTGTGAAAGTGAATGGAAATGGGAGTGTCTGCGTCTGGAATGGAAGAGGCAGAGAGGGCTGGGTGAAATATTCCCCCTGTCAGACGGGAAGGCTGAGGAAAGCCATGATTTTTGTCCCTCATTTGTCCCCATAGAGTTTTGGGGTTTTTTACTACTGCAGTCCGCTTCATAGAAGACTTTTTAGGACAAAGAATCCATGAGATTTATAAAAAACAGTAGAGAAAATTGCATTTTACTGAGCTTTCCCCAGGAAGGAGTACTTGTCAAGTTGACAGGACCAGAACAGCATCTTCTTTTGAATCTTGAAAAGCAGATCACGGGCAAGACTAAAGGAAATGGTGACCATTTGGTTCCTGGAGAGAAACCCAATTGCTTCATTAAAGAAGAGTTGTCACATGCTTGTTTCTTAAATCCTGCTAAATACCTGCTTAGCGGCATTATTGACAGGCTTTTCTCATGAACATTGAGCTGTTAAGCTGCTCCTGGTTTACAGCAAGAGGTTAAAGGATTTCTCAAAGCTCCCAATGAAAGCCTTACTAACTGGATTAACTGCTAACATGGATTTAGGCTTTGAGTCAGATTAACCCCCATTGCTCAAAGGAGGTTCTACTTGTTCATCTTTTCTTCCCTTTGTCTTCTTTCTTCCCAGCTCTTCCCTTTTTTTAATGTAAGGAATAAGAGACAAATAATCCTCTGGGCTTGTGTTTGAGCAGTGGGACACTGGAGGCACTGGGCAGGGTGGTGGCCTGGTCCCATCAGATGTGACAATTTCTGTTTGGAAAACGGGGGAAAGCTACGATAAGGATAAGGAAAGTTATCAACTGATCTGCAAATTTGGCTTCTGCTTGCCTTTGCTATTCTCTTCCTTAGATTTCCTCAGCAGCATGAGAATCATGAACTCTATTTTATAAAGCGATTTAACTATTTACACACCTGGCTGGGCAGATAGCAGAGAAAGTACCTCAAACTGCATAACCCACGGTCTTCATAGCACCAAAGACGGGAATTAATCTAATTTAGGCTGTAGTTAAGCGTGTGTTTCTTCAGCATTTTAGGAGAGCTGAAGCACCGTGTGAGCTCCTGCTTTTGGCTGACTGTTTCTGCCATTGCACTGTTTTCTGGACCAGCGTTTGTAAGCAAGTTAAAGCATCTCCTGCCCCATTTAGAGGCGTTATCCACTCAGTCTGGATCCCTAATAAAGGGGTGAATTGGCAGCCTCACTCATTGCTCTGTGATGGTCCCGGGGATGGTCTTGCTAAGTGAGAGTCTGCTCCAGCCCATTTCACAGGACCTGCAGTGCAGGAATCTGTCAGCAAACGCTGAAGGATGTCAGGGGAAAGCAAACAGAGATGTAGCCTGGAAGGAGCCGGGTCACAGCGCTGTGGTTGCTCTTGCCTGACCAAACTGGCACATGAGTTGATTCCCAGCCCAGAAAAGAGATCAAGGATTGGAGCCAAGGCTTTTTCTGCTTCTGTGTCGCCTGCTCGCTGCTGCTCAGACCTCTCAATCACCTTTTGTCCCAGTGAGAACAGCCGTGCCCCGGCCATGGGATTGATGTCCAGCCCACAGGGGTCACAGCCCGGTCTGGCCCACCCAGGCTGGGGGGGAATCTTGTTCCAGGGCCACTCAGAGTCCCCCTCAGGGTGGTGGCGTGTCCCCAGGGATTGGAGCTGTCTCATTTAGCTCTGTCTGCTGTGCTGGCTGGGATCTAAGCCCAGCTGGCTGAGGACCATGGTGCTAAACAGACTGAAATGTAAGGAGCCCTTGCAGAGTGTTTGTAACCCCACTGAACATCACCCCCGAGTGTGTGCAGGGCCTGGCAGCCCTGGCTGCAGCTGGCTCTCACAGTGTCACTGACAGTGCTGTTTCTAACCTTGCTGGCTGATGATCCCACAGGGCATTCAGGAGGTCTAGCAGTTCCCTGCCTTTCTCTGGGCCCCTTGGGGGTTTATGCACATCTGTTCTGCTTTGTGGCCAGACCCTCTCTCAAAATGCTGAGACATTTCTCCTCTAAAAACCATCAGCAGCATCCAGACGACCCTGCTTTCTCATTTCCCTCCAAAACTCATCATCTCCCGAGTGCACTTCTTAATCTCATGTTCTCTGAGTCCCTCCCAGCTGCCTTTATCAGCATCTAATCCATTTTATCTGAATTGCTAACCTGTTTTCTGGCTTCCCCTCCACCTTCCTTACCCCTACCAAATGTCTGTTTAATCTCCCATCTGATCCTCCCCTCTTTTCCCAGGGAGCAACTCCTCCTCCTCCTCTTCTTTCCTCCAGCCCATCAGGCTTCTCTGCTTTCTCCCCGGTCTGCACCCACACCCTCCCAGCTGCTCAGCATCATCCTGCTCCTGCCTCCTCACTGCCAGGGGAATCTCTCACACATTTCCTTCACTGATTTCTTCCCACACCTCACTAAACATCCCAGAGGGGACTCCAGGTCACTCCTTTCATGCTTTCCTTCAGCCAGTGCCGATTTCTTTGGGGCAGTCCATTGATCCAGATGTGTGACACAGCTGATGCTGTCACCCAGAGGCAGTGGCTCTCTGCAGGACCTCTGACAAAGGTCTCAGGGGGTGACATGGCCTGTCACAGAGTGGCCTATCTTGCTCTCAGCATGTGCAAGTACCTCCCAAAACCTTGCCAACTTAGGCAGAGCTGCGTTTCTCTGCAGTGCTGGCACACTTAGCTGAGCACTTGGGGGCTGCTCACATCCTGCCTCCCCTCTCTGGACAGCTGAACAGTTGTTTGTGGAATTCCTTATGCTTTGATGTGTGGCATTTTACAGCACAGCTCTGTCATATCCTTTTTACATCTGATGAAAAAATTAATGTTGTGGCCTGCAGTGAGACTGGCCAAAGAAAAAGAAGAGGGGGGAAATAAGATGAAAATCTATCAGAAACAGCAGGAGGAATGGGGCTCAGGGGAAGGTGGCCCCTGTGATTCAGTGTGGTGGTTGGAAAGGGTTATGGGTTTAGAGTGTGGCAAGATACACCACGACTCTTAATGTAGCCCTTTCCTCTCAGAGTATGAATTCACCTACAATGTGACAAGCATGAAAGCAGAGAGATTGTAATGTGGATCTTCCTTTTTGTTCTTACAAATACTCCAGAGCTCTTCTGAGCTCTGTGCAAGTTGAAACAACATTAAGTTTCTCCAGCTTATTCTCTCTATTCCTTTAATTCCCTTTGAGCTAAGGGAAGCAAAACCTTTGATGCATTGATAAGACTTTGCTTCCCACTGCCTGACATTCAAATGCCCCTTCTCTGCAGATGCAGGGGCTCTGTCTGGGGAAGGGCCCTGCCTTCAATTGCACAGCAGTCAGGAGACCCCCTGCCCTTCTGATCTTCTTAAGGGCCTGTTTTTGAAGAGCTCCTCATAGCAACTGTGGCATAAAAGCACTTGAGTGTGACTAAGTATTGGCCTTGATGGATTTCCTAGGTCTAATCCCCAGCACATTATCCCAGTGTTGGCTTTACAAGAAGAATGATGAATTTTAATAGCAAATCAGACACTTTCTGGTGTTCATGTTCCCCCTTTAAGGGAGGCACCAGACAGAGCTGGAAGCTGTGAGATCTGAAATGGTCTGTGGCCATCCCTCTGCCTTTGTAGACAGGGTGGGGTCAAGTACTGCTTTGGGTTGAATCTGAGATCTCAGCCCGATGAGCCTGATCTCTCCCAGCCTCTGCCCAGTGGGTGTGGTATGGGACATCTTCTGGCAGCCCTGTCTGTTAATAACAGGCACAGAAACACAGATGAGGTGGAATGTCAAAGCTTTGGGAGTTTTCCATGTCACCTTTCACTTCTGGGAGACCCATCATTCTCCCAGGACTCCATTGGAAGTAACTTAATAATCTCATCCCTGGAACAGGACTGACTTGCTTGTGGGGCTAATTTCCTTGTAGTCTGCTCCCCCAGTGCTGATCTACACGAGTGCTTTATATTAAAGTGTGCAATTTGTGATATTTCATAGTCGAGAAATGCTTGCCAGGTGTTATTGGTTTGGATTTTGGCATGTAATGGCCAGGGTAGCAAGCACTAATAGATGGTTCTCTCTGACCATTTTCAGCAGTCACCTTGCCTACTTCTTGCTGACATAGTTCTCACAGTAATTAATGAGCTGGCACATTCCTAGGAGCCTTGTCAATGAATTAATCTCTGCACAGAGGGAACAGCTGAACACAGGTTTCCTCCTGTTGTCTCTGGCAAACAGGGGAGATGGAGAACCTGCAGGCAGGAGAAGAGGGGGCTGTGCAAGTCTTGCTTTAACAGGGGCTCAAATGATGCATCTTGCATATATTTTTGTACCTCTGGTTTTATCCTCTTGAGCCCTCGTGTGTCTGGTTAGAGTGCCCAAGGAGGTTACTTTCCCTGGCAAGGGAGTGCAGCTCATATTTAACTCATGCTACAGGAGAGGTTCAGCTCTGTGGGGTGTGTGAGGGCGTCTGAGTGGAATCATTTTGTCCAAGTAAGCAAAGAAAGGTGAGATATGGAAGGATGCTCAACCCAAGCTGCTTCTTCTGGAGAAATTGTGTTTCAAGATTGGTCAGACTCCAGGACTGAGGCTGGAAGTGAAACAAGGAGGGACAAAAGTACCTTCCTGAGGGCCTCCAGACATAGGCTTAGTCCTGCTGAAGGAAATGTCCATAAAGGCAGTGAAGGAACATTCCCTTCACCCTCCCAAACACAACAGATTGTAGGGACCCCCATGGCCTTGCACTGCCATTCTTCTCCTCTGAATCTCATTACTCTCAGAGGCTGAGTGAATTAATAAGAGCCTCTCCAGGCTGTCCCCAAGGACAACCTGCCAGAGCTGACCTGCTGCTCCCCCTCTGCAATGTTTTATTAAACACTGGGCAAAGCCCCTTCATGAATTATCACTAAGAGCTGGGGAAAGAGGAAAGGGTGGTAGTTGTTGCTAGTGTGAATAAAGCCTTAAACATGAATGTAAAGAATTTGTGGCTAAAACCACTGAGCTCTGCCTTGAGACTTCATTGGGGTCTGAGTTGCTGTTGCCTTCCTTGAGCCCTTTCCTGGTGAGTAGATCAGTGCATCATTACACATCCTGTTAAGTGTTCAGGAGTCACTCCTGAAAAAGAGGAGAAATCTCTCCTCCTCTGGGGTGTGACACTCCTAAAGAAGAAGGTTTGGCACTTTTGCAGTAGAAGTGGAAATAACTCTGTAATGTGGGTCAGGGCAAGCCCAAGATTTGATTTGCTGAAATGTCCCTCACAGGGTCTTTGGTTGTGAATCACCTGGGCAAAGGAATGTTTAACTTCTGAGTTTAGGAGCTGTTCCTTGGTTTAGACAGAGTATTAGGAAAATAACCCAGCTGCAAGCCAGTGTTGTATTAGGAGTCCCAGGGCTGCTGGTGTCATTCCCAGCACTGGTCTAAAGTAACTCATGCCTCTGTTAGGAAAGAAAATGATGTGTTTACTTGAGGGACAAGGTGATCCCTTGTTCCTCAATGTTTGAATGAATGTTTCCTTAGGGTGTCTAGGAGTGAGACATAGAATTTATCATCTGGTTCAGCACTTGCTTTCTTCACCCCTCTAGTTGCTAGCCCTAACCAGACATGGGGAAAACTCTTAAGGTTATGGCATATCTATGTTTTTTGATTGTCCAAGAGACTGTAAAATGGCCTAAACTAAGGTCAAGTCCATCCACATGTGATGAGGGGATCGACTTAAGTAAAGAAAAGAGAGAAACTGGCTACAGTTCTGCAGTGAAGCCACTGACTAAGCTCTTTGAGACAAGCTGGGTTATTGCTTGCCTGTGGGATACTGGCTCTCCCCTGGACTGTGCATGTTTTGCTTTCATTGTCACAGAAGACATCTCAGTGATGAAAACAAAAGAAAAGTAACATGACTGGTTTTTATAAAAATGTATTTCCCATTTTGGTCAAAAAGGGAATCCCCCAGGCCTCTACTTTTCTGAAATCATCCAGGTGCATCAGAGCGTTTCCAGACCAATTTGTCATCATTTCAGGGGCTGGCTGCCTGTAGAAACAGGGAGAGCAGTGATTGGGTGCTACCCCTTGGATGTACAGATCTGTTTGACCCAGCCCCAACCCACAGCTTCAAAAGGACTTTCACAGAGTTTCTTCAGCTTCAGTGGATTACACTGAGCTGATTCTGCACTGGTATTCCAGCTGTACTTTTATCAGTGTGGAATTACACTAAAATGTCAGCTGGAAGAACATAAGAATAGTGCACTCACACCTGGGGACATTTTTGTGGTCAGTGATGCAGCTAACACACACATGTCCAGTCCAGCATGGATACAGTGCCTGTCTTGCTCTGTTGAGCTGCTAAACGTTTTTTTTTTTGGTTCACATAAGTGGCTCTGAAACTGCAATGATAAACAGACCAGAAATTTCTACAGAGAGCTGAAATATTTACTTACGACTGCCTTCATACTGCAGAATCCCCAGAGGTTTATGGTAAATTGCTCTCATTTGTGACCCCGAAGAAAGAGGCAGATACCTCCAAATTTAATGGCTGAATGAAGTTCCTTTAAAGTGTTCACACACGTGTCCTCTAATGCTTCTCACAATGTGAGAAGCTGTGGATGCCTCATCCCTGGAAGTGTTCAGGGGCTTTGGACAACCTAGTCTGGTGAAAGATGTCCCTGCCCACGGCAGGGGGGAAAATGAGATCACTTTTAAGGTCCCTTCCAACCCAAACCATTCTGTGATTCGGTGATTCTGTCGCAGATTATTCCCAGCTCAGGGTGTTCTCAGCTGATCTCGAGGTGTTTGTCAGCTAATTTAGATGATAACACCATTCAGAGGTAAGAGACAGGCTCCCTCTGTGCTGGTGAGCTGAGAGGTGGCTCAGATCTTTCAGGTAAAACTTCCCACAAAGATCTGTTTCGTTGCTGTGAATTAACAAACCAAGATCCATCTTGGTTGGATGGAAGGGAGAGGGTGGAAACTTGCCAAGAAAATGCAATGTGAACCAATAAAATAAAAAGTGTTCTGGCAGCCCTCAGAAATCACATTGTGTGGCATTTACATTAAACATCATTTTTAGTTTAGGCTGTAGCTGCTGTCTTCAGTTGTGTCACAGAGAACAGAGTTCCAGTGGTTATTTTTGGTTATACACTTTAAAGTGTTTTCATTCTAAGTCTTCTAACAACTTCTGTTTTAATTGTGCAGATTGTCCCAAACTGCTTGCTCAAATGTCAGGTTAGAAACAAAAGTGCCAAATATGGTTTTTATGTTCTTGACCATGTCTGTGTTGTATCATCTCTTTCATCTTTCTGATTTCTCTTCAGTGGCCATTATCTTTGTAGCCTTTTTCCATGGAGAAAAATCTCAATTATCCTTACGATGTTTTTAGAAATTTTGTTCATTTTTTACCATTTCCTCTTGGGTTTGTGGCACAGATCTGATCACAGCACTCACCAAGGAAATTACTTGTGGTTTCCCTAGTGCACAGCATGCATTGGCATGTTCTGTTTCCCAGTATTTTGATGCTGAAGCAGAAGTTTGACACATCTGCTCAAAACATCTGCGATGTTTAGCGTGTTTGATCAAAATGACCTTTGTTTTCTCAGGCTTTCTTTGTCTCAGCAAATGTTACAATGAGTTTAGATCCTTTCAGGCAAACTCCCCCAACCCTTGCCATTGTTTACAGCAAATATCATCTGAAGCTGTGCTGACCACCTCACTCATATTTGGTAGCCTTATTGAAATGGTGTCCTTACAAGTCCTGTTAAATTTTCTATTTCCCTGTTCATTTTTCCACCTCATTATCCACTGTTTTCCATCCAGGAGCTAAGAGCTACCTCCAAACATTACACTGACTTTTATGGGCCTCTTTTCTTCTCCCATAAAGGCAGACCACAGGAAATGCAGGCAAACCCCAGTGTGGCTCTTTGCCTCCCTCAAGTGACTGGCACAAACACCGACCTCTGTGCAGCTGCAACATCTTCCTGTGACCCAGACCCTCAGGTGTGCTCTTCACCTTGAAGAAGCTCGTCTCTATCTTTCCTCTCATTTATTTGGAAACACAGATATGGAGATTTTTAGATAGAGGCGTTTTCCTTTGCCTGGGCACATCAGGATGAGATTGGAATGATGGCCCATGACATTGCTGCTTGAGATAGCTCTCCTCCAGACCCAACCTTTTCATCTCTAGCCCATCTGACTTTCAAGCAGTCTGGAAAATCCCACATTTAAACTTTCTGCCCAGGTCTGTCTCAACAGCTGATGTGATGAGAGCAGACCTTGCTGAACTGGGCTTGGGAGAAGCAAAGGTGCTGTGCAGCTCCCAACCCACCTGCTCTGAGGCACTGGGTCATCTCCCAGGCTTGGCAGTTTCTGCCCAGAGCTCACGGTGTTACTAAAGCTGTGCTGAGGACATCAGAGCCAAGGTTGCTTCAAGAGGGCTCAACTCAAGCTCAGGATGTTGCAGCATTGTCCTTTAGTTCTTTTGTCATAGATACCTGTCTTTTTTCACCATATCCTTTTTCCAAAGTCACCAGACAGCTCCAGTCAGGGCAGTGGCACATGAATAAGCAACATGAGGGACACTTGAAGAGAGAATTCCCAACTGGCTGCCTCCCTCCTCAGCAGCAATGATTAGCCTAGCTCTGAATGACAGAGTGCAATAAAATGGAGACAGTTCTGTCCTTGATGCATAGTAAGTGAAGGACTAGTGGGAAATATCTCTGAAAACTTTCCTCCACTAAGAGCAGATGAGTGAGCCCAGCCCTTTTCTGTCTGCCTTTCTCTTCACTCAGCAGCAGCCTGGAACTGAGCCTTTAGTGTCTGCCTTTCTCTTCCCTACCTTCTTTTGCAGCTCCTATAGATAAAAAATGTAATGTGGCTTTTCTGGCATCCTGAGCCCATTCTGTCACTCCTGCTGCACCCCTGTGAACGTGTGTTATCTGACCATAAAGCTGCTGTGCAGCCAGCATGGAAATGGTATTGGCAAAGCTGTAATGGAGGCAGGAATTTATGGCTGTGGCCAAGTGGGGTTCTAGGGGATTGTACCTGAGCTAATAATACCTTGCTGTGAGCCACTGAGTTCAGCTATTTCATCTGGGGCAGGAAGATCTATTGGTGCTGTTCGAGTGTGGCTACCACAGTAATATCAATTTTCTTTGAAAAAAGTGTTTACTTTTAATTGGAATCAATGCCAGTCACTTGTCTCACACTGAAAGAGAGTTAATGAGAGGGAAGTATAAAGAGAGGAAAATAGTTGAAAATTAAAAATATCTTGTTAGGACTAATTATTAAATATCATTAAATATCCTGGCCATGGCAGAGCTGGACACAATGCATGTCCTGGCACAGCCTTGGGATCAGGCTTGGGAAAGTCTTCACCTTGGCTTTCAGAGTGAAGAGCTAGAGTGGAAAAAATACATCCTTTCCCATCTCTTGCCACCTTCCCCACCCCATTCACAGCTGCACTGCTACAAAGCTGGTGCCCCCTTCATGTCTCCAACATGTTCATGTAAACAGGTTCGTTGTCCCTCTCAGCCAAGCTATTCCAAGGTATCTGTCAGCTGCTAAAGGCATCATTGTCTGTTTATTTTCTCCTAAGATGCTGCTCTAGCGGAGCTGCAAAATTAACATTGTGCTCAGCAGAACAGTCTGTGTAAAACAAGGGCAATTTATACAGAAATATCCATAATCCTTCACATTAAAATTTGGCTGTTAAAATTCTGTCACCTCTCGGAGGTCACTCTAACCTAGTTAAGTTCTGTTAAGAAAAGCTGTTATTATGGCTCACAGCTTTTTTTTCTTCCCTACAAGATTGTCTCCTTTTGGCTTGTGCTCTTCAGCATTCACCTCTACCTCCTGTGCCCTGCTCCTGCCTCTCCTGGTTTAAATTGCTTTCTGTCATACATTATTAAAGACTAAACTACCTGGACACTATGAAAAGTGCTCAATAGTGGGGTTAAAGTTCCTGCAGTATTTCCTCGTTTCTTCTTTTCCTTGGTTGGTATTTTGACCACAAATGAAGCACGTTGAGGGAGGCTCCTTGTACAAAAGGTGCTGGGCTGGAGCAGAACAGATGTGAGTTCAGTTCCCTGCTGTGACATAGGTTTCCTGTCTGTCCTTGGATATATAATTTAATTTGTCTCTCTCATTTCCCTCCTTGCTGCTTTGCACACGATAATATTTGTTTTCACCATCCAGCATATCTCAATGTGTTTCTTCTCCTGGTAAGAAATCTGTAATAACCAATGTGTACACAGGACTGTGGAAAGTAGGATTTCAGTCTCTGGACCTCAAATTTCATAATACCACACAAATAAATACGTTAAATAAATGCCTCTCCTTCCAACTTGTTCATCATGACTGTATGATGTTTGAAACAGAATGATGTTAAGGTTAAACTTGATCTCTCTTGCCTGAAGCTTTTAATGAAGTAAAAAGGAGAAGATTCCACTCCAATATTAGTGTGACAAATCTATGACCTTAAACAGAGTCCTGCTGAATTTCTCTGGGGGATAAGTACGCAGTTATATAAATCATAGAATCATAAAATGTCCTAGTGGGACAGGATCCACAAGGATCATTGGAGTCCAGCTCCTGGCCCTACACAGGACCTGCAAGACACATTTGGAGGCACTGATTTCCTGGTGCTCCTTTGTGCAATATTCCCTTTTATCTGCTGAATGGTGAAACCTGGATCACCAGCTGTCCTGCTCCCATAGCACAGGGCTCACGAGCACTTCAGGGTGCTGGGCAGGTCCTGGCTTCTGACAGGGCACATTTCAAGGAAATCCTTGCAGAAAAAGAATGGCACTTGGCACACCAAGACAGAGAATTCCCTAGCAAGCATGGGAAGAATATCTCACTTGCAAAATGAGTGGATGTTTCTGGAACCATGACAGGATCACAGATTGGATTTGAGGTTGCAAGTGCCATTGCAAAGTAGGAAAATGCTTGTGCCAGTGTAAGTGGGCAAACCGAGGGTGGCACAGAGTGACTGTGCACAGAAACCTTGGGCAGCTCTCCCAAGGGACCTCCTGTTTTCTGCCAAGGAGATACAGCAAACCCTGCTTCCCCTTCATAGGTGCCAGCATGAAGTTGCAAGAGGTTTATTCTCAAAATGTGCTTGAAACAACCGTGGTAGAGTCACCATTCCTCATCATATAGATGAAAGTGACTAAATTTGGGCTACTGACAACAGCACCTGGGCTGGAAGCGAATCTCCTCCTCCGTGCAGAAAGGAAGGCAATCACATTCAGAGAGCCCCAGAGAGCTCCTACCTGTGACACTGATGTGGAGAAACAGACTGAAAAACATCAGCCTGACAAAGAAAAATATATTTTTACTGCAATAATCAAAGGGACACAGGCACTGGACCCTGGGAATGTTGCCTTCCTCTTTTAGGAGCCTTATCTGACAGGACCATTCCTTTGTGTGTTCAGTTATGAAGTTACTCCAGGGTATAAAAACTTTTATACTGCAAAATTTTGAGCTGGCAGAGGAGCACATTTCAGTGGCTCCACCATACAGGGTATTTTTGGGGGTATCAGTGAAACAAATTGTATTACTGAAAGTTAGGCCAGGGTTTAAACATCATGCAAAATAAAGTGGCAGAGATTCACTCACCACCTTGGTGTAACACACTGTGGGTTACCCTGGGCAGCCCCTGGCTTGTTGAGAGTATAAAGACTGCAATTTCATTACAAGAGACTTTGCTATAGTTCTTTTTGACGACATCCTTTGGATTTTGCGTGGGCTGGGGTCTCTTTAGTGGCTTTATAGGATCAGATAGAAAAAAACAAAACAGGTGAGAAGTGATTTTAAAAGTTTTCTTTATCCATTTTTCTCCCCCTCTAGCAAGGATCAGCTATCTGTCTTTATAATTTCTGATGGATGTTTGTTCTTTAAAAGCCTCCAACAGTGAGAGTCTACCCTGCCTCAGGCAATCTGTTCCATCCCCTACTTCCCTCACCATTAGGAAGCTTTTCCTGAAGTCTAACCCTCATATCTCTTGCTGTCACTTAAGCCCATTACTTCTTGTGCTTGCCACCTGGTTGTGGCAAACAGATTATTTCCTTCCTCTTTCCAGCAACCTTTAAACAATTGATGGCTCTCATGCTCTCTCAAGTGTTTTTCTTTCCTCTGCCTGAACCAGCAGATCTCTCACTGCCCCACATAGATCATGGTCATTGATAGTTCTCATTTCTTTCCTCTGGAATTTCTGCCTTTTTTTTTTTTTTTTTTTGAGGTCCAGTGCCCCCCAGTGGGATAAAACTGAGGTTTTATTGATACAAACTGAGGGAAATAAATTAGTTACCTTTGCTTACAGCTCATGACAAGTTCCCATCATCACCTTACCCTTGCAGAAAGATAATTTAAACTAAGACAGAAATTGGTGGGAAATTATTTTCTTCTTGTGGCAACTTATCTGTTGTCTTTCAGATGATGTTATTAAGTTTTATTACAACTTTGGTTCTTTCTCCAAATCATTAAATCTCTAGGACAGCTGTTACTGCTGAGGTGACCACACCTACATCAGTCCCTGCTTTGAGTGCTGACATTTGAGTGGGTGCTGGCAGCTGTTCCCAGGGAACCAGGATGTCACTGGAATTACCCAGTCTCACACCCCCTGACTTTGAAATTAGTGTTTGGGGGTGGAACTGTGGTATTTTTCTCCCAACGAAACAACAAGGTGGGTGATATTGGCTTCTAGATGAGCAAATGGGAGCCAGCTGGTCACTTTTTTTTCACCTTTTCCTATTGTAACTTTGAAGGAAAGCCAGGCCAGCAGAACTAGCTCTGTGCTGATACAGCATGGGGACATCTTCTCCCCATTACTGCTACCAGACTGTTGCCCAAACACAGAGAAATTAAATAAGAAAGGTCAGTGTGATTCCACTTCCTGAAGGACACCTGTATTGGGTCCCACTCTAAGACTGACATGAAAGTGATGATGAGACACCCACAGAAATTGTGAGAAAGAGCAATCCAATTGGGTCTGAGTCCTTAGAGTATTCCTGATGGCACAGGATCATATCTCACACTGTCTTCTGGGCTCTGATGAGCACATGAGACTGAAGCTTTTGTTGTGAAGGGAGAATGGTGGACATGAAAAAACATGAACAGAGAAAAAACATCTTTCCTCCAAGGAAGCTCCTAACTGTGGCCTTTGACTTCAAAGGAAGGTTTGTAAGGAACAGCTGGTGTTGAGAGGAGATGGAGAGCTTTGAGAAGTTTTGATGTGTTTTGGGTTAAAGCTTGCTTGCCTCTTCCCACTGAGACCATGTAAAGGCCCTTCTCCATGTTTGTTCCTCTGTGTCATTCCCTGGGTTGGAGCCTCAAAGGCTTAGAGATGATCAAAGAACTTGTAGCAAGAACAGGTCGATTTTCCACAGCTTTTGAGTCTGGTCTGAGTTCTTCTACTAAAACATAAAAATTCACAGGGGACCATTTCTCTCAAAGAAGGGAGACAGACTCTTTTTTTCCAAGGTGTGGACTTTGCAGCTGACTCCAACAGCTGATATTTTCCAGCTCTGAAGGTCTTCGATAAAATCCAAATTTGGTGCATTGAGATTGAGGTCTCTTCTCCCATACTGTAATTTTTAGATCCAAGGCTGCCTAATTGCACCATGGGAATCTTTTTAAAAAAGCACCTCCTGACAGGGATGCTCTTTAAAATAGGCCATTAGTCTTGTGACAGTGCATCAGGGAATTAACAGTGAGTTCCTTAGTGAGGCAAACCTCACACTGCCTTGCTCAGGCTCTTCCCCTGTAAAACAGAAATTGGTCTAAGGAAATCAGAAAGGAGACACCATGGAGTGCATAAACAGAGACACTGGATGGGACAGCAAAGTATCTGGAGGGTTTTCAGCCCTGCATGTTGTCAGTGTCCGTTCCTTTGGCACAAATTTGCTGGTGGGTGTGGCCCTCTAAATAAAGCCCCTTGGCCTGAGATTCACTCAGGGGCCATCACAAAGACTGGTCTGAACCTAGAGGGAGATTCATTTAGGGAGAGATCCAGGTGTTTGTACTTTTAATGCTACTGTGGATAACCAAATTTATCTGGGATGTCCATACTGGGCTTTTGGAGACCCAGCACTTCCATGAGTTCAGTGGGAGATGCTCGATTATCTGAAGTGGTACCAAACACCTGAGCTTAGGGACCTGAGTTGATCCTACAAATGGCACTTGGAGACATATAAAATCTCCAAAGGCAATTCAGCCCATCCAAAAATATCTGTAGAAAATGTAAGTGTGAGGGTTTGGAGGAAATTCCTCACCTTGTGCTTGAATTTGCTTATTATTGCAAATTTATGACTCAGTCCTCCGATGGGGTTGGCCCAGTACCTTCCAGCCTCAGGCTCTGATCCTGCTGGTGAACTCGTGCAGATGACACAAAACAGGGACCATGAGAGTTGTGTAAAGAACAAAACTGGGGCCCATTTGAAATCATCATAAGGGAAAATGGGAAGAAACAAAGAAACATCACATTCACTTTTAATTGTGTTAATGTGAAAAGAAATATTCCAGTATTCAGGGCATGTTTTCACCCTGGTATAACGTGATTCAAACTTGCTGCAAGACCTCAGGCTTCAATATTTTGTTGTGTTTTTCTGTCAAATTTTCTTGCTGATAGCTACAAACACCTAGAAACCCCAGCAGCATCAGCAAAGCACTGTGCTCTCCTCATGCTCAAGGGAGTGTGAGAGAATCTGGCTGCAGATTGTGTTGACTGGCCCACAACAGCCCCAGCACATTTAACTCCAAAACATGCTCGAGTGCTGTGTCAGCTGCCCTGCACACCAGGAGCTGCACTGGCTGGCAGCTGTGCTCCTGGCGAGGAGGCATGGAAGGAACATCTCTGCCTGTGAGCTGGACGTTTTACTTGTGGTAATTAGCTCATGGAAAACGTTTCTGCCCTGCCCAGTTCCAAAGATCTGCTGCTGTTTCATACCCTGCCATGCAGAGGTGTGATAAAAGGAAGAGGTTTTTGGGTTTTTTTTCACTTATCTCATTGAAACCTCTTGATCTGTGGCCTGTGTTTAAATTCCACATTTTATCTGGATCCACCTTGTGGGGATTTCATTAGATCTACACAAGGAATGGGACAGAAAAATGCAGAGAGAGGCAGGAGGAGGAGGATCAGCTTTGCAATTACATTTGACCCGAAGGACTGAGCTAACATATTTTTGGTGGTTCAGGTTTTGGATATTATTATATTCTCACATAGGACAGGCTTTCTGGCTCTTTTTCACAGTGTACAGGATGAGGGTATATATTTATTTTAGATAAACACTTAGCCAGAAGGAAGACAACATGTGGTGTAAGGTAAATTATGCAGATAATGTTCTATTATGTGCACAGAGTAAAAAGTACAAGGGACATGAATTTCCCCAGGGAAACACCTCTGAGAGGGGAGGCTGGGACAACACACAAAATAAAATAAAGAAGAGAAGAAAGAAGAAAAAAATAAATTGGAAATAGTCAGTTCTGGCAGATTGTGCTTGGAGGAGACAGAAGACTGAATGAGCAAAAGATTGCACTGGAGGCAACTCCTTCCAAAGAAAGGACTTTGTACTGACTGTCACTTATCCAGGTCACTGCTCCAACTCCTGAGGACAGGGTTTTGACCCTGCAGGTATTTATGAAGCTTGGAATGAGAGATTGGAAAGTGTGAAAAGAATCTATTTAGAAAACAAGTTGGAGCATCTCTTCCCTCCAGCCTTTGCCTTTGCTCCAAGGTGGGGAATGCAGTGATTATTTTCTAGCTCTGGTCTGTTCTGTGTGGTGTGGTGAGGTCTGGCTGGAGCAATTCCCGTGGATTGTAGCAATGCAAGATCGGATACAGCAGAGAAAGCAGCCCCTGGGCTGAGACAGGCACAAAGCCCTGCTGAGGGTGGAGTAATAATTGTGTTTGAACAGCAGAACACTGGGAGAGTCTCAGTGGGCAGTAACGCTTCATTTCATCAGGAACAGCAAAAAGAGGCTTCTCTACTGTCTCTCCTGTTTCACTCCCAGAGCTGTGCCTGGCAGCAGCCGGTCTCAAAGCTGATGTTTTGGGTCAGCCCTGGTCCTGCCTGCACTGGTGCTCAGCTCCACTGCAGCTGCAGTCTTGAGGGGTGTGTGTGTGTGTTCTGCACAGTGGAATGGGCTGAACTGTGCTCATGGGAAAAAATTGAGAGACTAAAATAGGTTGGGGACTTTCCAATCCTTGTGATAGGTCCATGAGGTGTTCATCTCCTCCAGATTTTCCTCAATGTGTTTAGCCTCAAACTCTCTGACCTGTCTTTAGAGACTTTGGGATACAGAATTTCACAGGATATGCTGCAGCCATTGACAGAAATATAATTATCTCTTCCCATGTGACTGCCAACAGAGACTTCACTGCAGATAAAAGAATGGGAAAACAAATCTGAGTGCTGAAACCCCGTGGCTCTGTCTCCACCTGACTGTTAGAGTGACCCCTGTGCTGTGTGTTCACCTCCTGCAAGCAGCTGCTGGAAGAATCACTCCCATTCCCTGAGCTCCCAGGTTCAGTCCCACATTAAGAAAACAAGCTTATCAGTCTTTTGCATTTGTGTTGACACCTGCAGGTTCAGAGACTTCTTGTTTGTTTTTCTTGTTCTCCTCAGTGTATAATTGGCCAGATTGCATTTACTTTTTCTGTCTCTTGCACTAATCACAACTGCAGACTGGAGTAATTTGCTGATGCTGTACAAGGAATTGTCTCTCCTGGAGACCTGGCTGGTGTGATCAAAACCCACATATGGTATCAGAACAAAGGGCCCTTCAGGCAAGTGGTTCTGTTTATTTTGGCTCAGGTCGATGTTGCTCCCATCTTCCTGTGTCTTCTCCTCCCTGTGTGCTGTGCACATCTTTTTCCCTCTGCCTTTGGGGCTGCTGGCTCCTTGCTGTCAGATCCAGGGTGGCCTGGCTTGTGCAGCATCAGCACCAGAGATTTGAGGAGTGTGGGAGGAAAGAGTCCAACATACTGCTTGTAGTTAATATGCTGTGATGCCTTGCTTCTCTTTTCTCCTGCTTCCTTTTCACAGCTTGGAGGCCAAGCAAAGAAACAAGTCCAAGGCTTCCTTTCTGCTTCCCCTCCTTTTCTTTTTAGAGATATTGTGAGTGGTTTCATGTGGAGTCCTGTTTTTCATAGACACTGTTGGTTTCACCATCTACAAATTAGTCCAATCCTAATAGCAATTATTGGCCTTGACTTATTCCTTGTTTTCTTTGTAACAGCTGCTGGCAAAGCTGCTGCTCTCCTGATGAATTTTGTTGGTCTAATTTTTGATAGCACACTTACAGCTAAGGCTTGTTAAAGCAGTTCCATCTCTTCACTGAATACTTCTCTGCCCCCAGCTCTCATTCAGCTAAGTATTAAACGTCACTCACAATGTCACAAAAATCAGTTGCAGTTTGCAATATTAGGAGGAGGAAAAATCACAGGAAGTAATGGATGAAAAGGTAAGTAGTAAACATCAAGATCTTTGGTGCTTTTGTACTGATAAACAATAAAATAGCTGCTGTCTCCTATCCTCCTCCTGAGGTTTTCCCTTCTCGACAAAGGAGCAGATATATAATGGTTAGTGTCCCTCTAGCATCAGTATCCTATCTGTGGGCTCACAGATTTCTTGTATTTGTGCTGTTATTTACAAACAAAAGATTTCCAGGTTTTATTCTTGGTCCCTCCTGTCCCGTGTGTAAATGTATCTTCTTCTGTCATTTATCAGTGCTTTAGAAAACAGCTGGTGCCTCCAGGGTAAACCTTTAAACAATCTCCTACTCTGACAAAATTCTGCTTCATCAGCAAACCATGTTGTGCATATTTCTCTCATTGTTTTGCAAATTGCTGTTA
Organism: Trochalopteron elliotii; assembly: GCA_024734555.1. Taxonomy (NCBI): domain Eukaryota; kingdom Metazoa; phylum Chordata; class Aves; order Passeriformes; family Leiothrichidae; genus Trochalopteron; species Trochalopteron elliotii. The sequence goes on from JANPWX010000095.1 coordinate 1,068,457, forward strand.
CAAAGAGCTTTTGCATTTAAACTGGCTCTCTCTGACCTAAGAGATAGTAAAAATTGCATTAGAGATGCCACAGTAACTTGTCACTGTGACCTGCCCTAAATAGCTGGACTTATTTCACTTGGATAAATCATTTATTTATAATGACCTATTATGTCATCAGAATTCTGCAGCAGAGATGCTTCAGCTCCAACTTACATGAATATTCTTTTGAAGGGCTAATCAGAAGAGATATACCATCAGGATTATGTGCTTTAAAAATACAGCTCTAGGCAGCACTGCTCAAACTGGGAAGTAATGATTAATCTGTTCTGATTACTCTGATCATATAGATCCTCACTGCTCACCCATTCTCCATGATCTGTTAGAAAGAGCTGTAATTCTTAGTTCCTTTTTTCCCTAGAGCTGCATTTCCATGACCAAATTTGCAGTTACAGCCCAGTGCTTCCAGACTTCCTTTGGTAACTTAAGAGAACAGCATGGTACAAAATTTTCTCTCTCCCTCTCCCTTTTAACAGACTTTAGTGCCTCATTCTCTATTAGGAGCATCTCTGTCTGCTTTGGATATGTACATCTCTAACCTCAGGATTCCCTTTGTGCAATTCTGCTAATGAAAAGCCAGCCACAGAAGATATTTTGTCCTTGTAAATCCATGGCACAGGGAGGATATTCCTGCATTGCTTCCTGTCTGCTGTCACTGAGGTCACTGTTCTGGCACAGAGAGGGCCATGAACAGCTGCAGAGATCCAGGGATGGCCCTGCTATTGCTTCCTGGAGGGATGAATGTGGGGATAAGTGTCAGGAAAAGGAAATTGCCAGTCGTGTTCTCTTTCCCTTGTGGGAAAGGGTTGGCAGGTGGCTCCTATTCTTTCCATGGAGGATGGGAGTAGCTTTTTTCATTTCATCATCTGCTGAATGTCTGCCTAAACAAAACTGTCACAAAATATTTTCACACATGATCACTGACCTCAGCCCCAGCTCAGGTCTGGTCTTAATGTCACACCAGTCCTTCTGCTACTTTTGAGGACTTTCTCCAGAAACGGCATCAAGAAACCATTGCTGCTTCTCTTGTGAGGAAAACATTACCTCACAAACACTGGGGAATGGTCATCCCCCCTGGCCCTGTGCACCCAAGCACTTCTGAAAATGTTCATATAATGTAGAGAAATCGTGAATGCAAGGGAATATTCATGACCTGAGAGATGGTGTGTAAATGTCTGGATTTTTTATTGTGTGGGCTGCCTGTGAGGGGCACTGACTCTGCCAAATTTCTGTGGGCAAAATGGTCTTCAAAGAGCAGTGAAAAGCCAGCAGGTTATTGCAGGCATGGTGGAGAGGATGAGTGTGATTGCCCATCACCAGCTGTTCTGGGTGGGAGCCAGGGAGCTGGGCCAGGAGGGACAGCATTTGCACGGTGCTTGTGGGCCCCGGCAAGGATTGCTTCTATAATCTCTATCTTCACAACTTTACAGTCCAAAGAAAGTGGAGAAATAAATCACTGTGCACAGTTGTCATTTTTCCCCCTCTAAGCAGCAGCCAAAAAGTTAAATATAGCTAAACCACTGTATTTCCTCAGAATAAACACTGAGATACTCAAAATAAATTGCTAGGTCCTGGTATCAAAGGAATGATTTATAACCCAATTATACTGGGAATTTTATTCTCTATTGTTTCACTGATAGGTTATGGGTCAATTAGGTGTTTTACTCCTGGACTAACACATCCTCCCTCCACCATAAAGTGTCTGAATTTGGCACACTGGGATTTGCTCTGTACATCTTGTGAACCTCATCCAGTTTGTGGAAAAACTTTGAGAATCTTTCTGCCAAGGGCCAGGTCTGTAATTTTTGTAGCATTTTGTCTCAGTTTACTGCTCAGGGCATTGGCAGGAATGCAGAGAGTTCCTTTCTGGCGAATAATCTTCACCATCTTCTGTTTTCTCATCAGACTTGCAGTGTATGGAAGATGTTCCTGGTGCAGCTGAGTCTGTGAGGTCACTGGGGAATGGATATTTCTGAGCCTTCAGAGGAGGCTGACAGCATCAGTAATGGGTCTTCAGCAGAGGCCATAAGCAGGCATCCCGTGAAGAGTAAGAACAGAAAAAACTTATTTAATCTTCCTCTATAACATTTTTACTCTCTGAGTACAGTCAGCTCAGGGTTTCCTAAGATTAATGTGATTCTCAGTAAGCTGCCCTGGGTTCCTCTTGTAGCTGCTTGTCCATTCTGCCCTTGAGCATCCACAATTGTGGAACCACTGTGGAAAAGGCACATTGCTTTTAGAACAAAACCTATTATCCCCTACAATGGCACAAAACCCACACTTAGTCTAAAGCCTTTAGCCGAGTAATTCTTTATCAGGGAAATCTGAACAAGGGAGGGGGTTGGACCAAGTTAGTGAATGTAAAAGAGGAAGTTCAGAGGGAAACTGTTTTGTGATTATGTCTCTTAAATCGTGCATTATTTTAGCAATGCAAATTCAATGGTGCATTTTAATTCCCTTGTTAATATGGACTTTTCCAGCCCTCCATGTCACCTACATCAGCATAAGCCAGAAAAGGAATCCAGCCCAAGGGTTTTGTATCATCCTCCATTTGCTCCTCCTCCTTTTTTATTTTACAAATTAGAATAACAATGTCATAATCTTGAATAACATTATGCTTTTCTATTCCTATAAAATACAGTCAATGTTCTCTAGCCACCGGGATATCAAGTCTAAAAGAGAAATAAAATCCAGCCCCAGTCACGATTCTACAGTGAGACCCCAGGCAGATGATGGTCTAGGTCTTCTCGTGCCCAGGTTTTGTCATTTCCTGGACGTGGCTCTTGGCATCCTGGAGTGGTTTGTTGTAAATGGTGTTCACTGAGCAAGCCTGTCCCTCAAAATGCCTGACTCTCCTTGTTGCTCCTCTCCCCACATCTCGATTATCTAACACATAAATACAACAAGCACTGCAATAATTAGGGCACCATATGGCACTGACAATTACAGAGCAGTTCCAGCATTGGTGGATTGGGTGAGCAGTCAGAAAGAATAAAATAAGCAAGGCTGCTGGTGTGAGCAGAGGATAGCTAAATCAGTGTACTCACATGGCAGAGAAGCACTGAGTAAGTTACATGTATGTACAAGCTGGACTTGGGGAATTTTTCAGTTTTGTTCTCATCCAGGATGAAAAGGCACCCTGGGTTAGAAGGGTGCACTGAACTGCTGCAGAGAGATAAGTGCCCTTCATGGCACATCTCTCTGAAGATGATGTTTATTATACTTGGCTTCACTCAGGTCGGTGAGTTCTCTAATATTTCCCTGCCTGGAACTGTATTGCCATTTACCACTTATAATGGGTGTTTAGTGTTTTCAATTATTTGCTACTTCATTGAGAGCACAACAGTCATTGGAGCCATTGTGGGATCCTTAGTTAATCCTCTAAATACTGAAAGGAATCAGGAGCATGTATAAGCTGTGAGGTTTTCCTGGCTGTCAGCGGGGAATGTGAGCAAATCATGCCCACGAGCCATCAGAGTCACGCTAACAAAAGCTTTGGGGCACATGCAAAAATACCGATTGTGCAGTATTCTCGGGTTGTGTCTCTGGAGAAATGTTATAGCTGGGCTTGAAGAGGAGTCTTGTGGTGATGTAAAATGCATGTCCTTTACGGATGGTTGCTCATATGTGCACAGTGTCAAGAATTTTTGGTGTAGAAAACCCCATTCGGTATTTCCTCCCTGCTAAAACATCTTCTTCCAACTGAAACACTTCAGCTGCTTGGATGAAGATTGTCTTTCAAACTAAATAGCTGTTTTCACATTTGCACTAAACGTTTTCTAACAGCGTGGAACAGACATGATGGATGCCACAGAGGGAAGGTTAGTGGGTGACCTCCCAGGATGTCACCTTCTCCTCAAGAAGCCCCAGGACATCCTTTTCTTTGTTTCCACGGAGCAGACGCAAAGCAACCAACCCCTCTTTTTCCTGAGGACAAATCACTTCCAAGTACATCTGGATGAGCATGAGGAATGAGAATATGAATAGAGACAATTATGATGGAGTAGCGGCCTTGTAAATTTATACCCAAACTTACCCGCTGGTAACTCATTCATCTGCGTGTCCTGACAGAATGCATGTGAAATAGTAGGACAATAAAGGCTTTTGTTATGCTGAAAGATGTTAATAGCTGGCCTCAGGGTGAGCTGGGTTTCCAAGACAATCACAGACAACACAGATAACATAGCAAAACTTGGGACAGTGAACACTGGAGCCTTTATTTTGCAAAATAGAGAGACTGGGGCTATGTCAGGGCGGGAGTTGTCTAAAGGTGCGGGTTTTACGGGATCTTATTTTTATGGAAAAGTACTTTCTGGGACAGCGGGGTGACTGAACTGCTCGTTACGCGTTACACATATGGAAATATCCAGAAAAACATCATTATAGACTGCTGTGCCTCAGTGGGTGGGGGTCTAAGGGGGTGTCAGAAGGCGCTGGGAATGGGCCCTTGTGCCCCTCCAGCCTCTCTGCCCGACTCCAGCACCACGCTGGGAGCAAAAGGAGATTCTGGCAAAGAAATACCGCAGGGAACTGCTCCGACAGTTTGGATGGTTAGAGATGTCTCAGAAAAGCTTTCTCATAATTCAGTCCTTCAGGAAGGGAGGTTGTAATGCAGATCTGTCATCACCACTGGTACACAGTGAAGCTCCTTCTCTCATCTCCTTTCTGTCTCTTTTCACTCTTGTCTCTGCACAAGCTGCTGTCCCACAGGGAAGACACTACCATAATCACATCCAGTGTGAGGGATGTGGATGTTTCCTTATAGCTTATGAGTCTAAATCTGGACTGTCTTGGTTCTGTCTGAAAACAGTGTCCTTCCCGAGGTGATGCTGTTGTGAAAAGACTCAGGAATAAACCGTGGAATGGGTCCACTTCTGTGAATTTCGGCAAACACACACAGGTGTTTTGGGTGGATTCCCCTAGCCTAAATATAATGCCTGAAAGTTGCCTTCTGGCCTAAACAAGTGTATAGGTTTGCTCCATTGTTGGTAGGGCTAAAATGCGACCTTCAGAAATGATCCCATTTCTCTTGTACAGCCACCTTAGGGTGAGATAAATGGTCTTTGGGAGGTGTCTCTTTCTGCAGTGTCTGCAATGGAAACCAAGAAACCCTGCAGGTCAGCTGCCCATGCTCAGCTGAGAAGAAACCAACACAAAGTTCAGCAGCACTGGCAGGTTTGCTGCACCACTGTATAATTGATAGAAAAAACCCCTTTCCACAGCCTTCACCAGAGCTGCAAAGCCCAAACCCCACAACTGCTCTCTGCCAGAGGAAGCAAAGTAAGAATATCCTAAGGGAAAATGCACAGGGGATCCTAGGAAGTACTTACTTTTACCTCAGTTTGGACATGTGACTAGTAAGAAAATGACCGGTGAGCAAGCAAGAAACTTGAATTTTTTAAGGCAATGCCAGTTGTTGTAGATGAGAGCCATTGATGTGATGGGACAAACTGGAACTTTGATGGGATGAACACACTCCAAAAGTGCCAGGCCCAAAAGTTAAACAAATGACTAACAAATGTGAAACAGAGCACATTTTGCTCTCTCTATCCATCATATAAAGAGAGCCATTTCTTTATTTTAACTTTCATCTTCTTCTTGCTCTTCTGTCCTCAAAAGAGATAGTTTGGATCAAGTCACTTAAGTCCACACTGAAACAAAATGTACCTGTGTGATTGATATCTACAAAAATTCAGAGTGACAAGGTAATAAAACTGTAAAGGTTTGGGCTCCTTCAGGGAAATCCAGTTGCACTCACTTTGCTGTCAGAATAATGGGGTGACTATTTTGTGGTCATAGAGTTAATGCATTTGATACAGGTAGAGTGATTTTCAAGTCACAGGGACATCTTTGGAAAGAAACATTAAGTAAAACTTTTTAAAAATCACTCTTTCTCATATATATGCACATGGCACACCATTATAGACTAAATGTCTGCAAAATGTTGATGCTCTGTAACCCCAAATTATGTCTGAGAGAAAACAAACCATTCCATGGCTCCTGGTGAGCTCTCTGGACTAGGCTGGTTCTGCTTTGAAAGAGGAGGAGTTCACATTTTTGAACAAAGCAGTGGTGAAGCTGAATAAACACAAATGTACAGAGGGTTGATGTTTCAGATCAGGGGGAGGATTTCAGGAAATTCACTGAATGTTCCCTGTGCTTCAGTTCACCCAGAGGGACAACTTAAACAAAAAGGAGCAGTCACACTGAGAAACAGATGCCAGCTTTTGGAGCAGGGCAGGAAAAGGACAGCAAATTGATGCAAGGCAAGGAGCATCTAATGGGTAATGGAGAGCTGCTTTCAGAATGGGTGGGTGTACAGTGTTTCTGAAGCCATGTTCAGTCTGAGTGGGCTCTTCCCCTTGCTGAGCAAAGTGAGCATTAGTGCTGCCTTGTTCTGCCATCCAAAGAAGGAGGCATTGCGATATTCACTCATCTCAAGCAGCTGGTGTGAGATGCATTGACAAATCAGTGGCTCAGGTTGCTGAATATGCAGCACCTTCCACTGTACAGTGAGGTGCTGTCATATCCCCCCTGTGAGCTGAGGGAGGGCAGGTCCCTTTGGCAAAACTGGGGATCCTTTAGCTCATTCTCATCCTGATCCTTCCTCTCCCCCTTTCCTGGGCCCTTACTGTCAGATCTGAGGTAATGATGACTTTCCACTGGATTTAGGAGAGGGATACATCTCCTTACAGGCAGTAAGAGAATTGTGGCTGGAACTGCAGAAGGAAGGGAGAAGGGGTCAGGTGTGTGAAGCCCACTGGGGACAGGCTGACACACACACAGAGGCTGAAGAATTTGAGATTATATTGTAAACAACAGTGGTGAGATTGCTCTCACCTCACTCCAGGTATCTAATCATCTGCCCTGATTCAGATTTTTACTTTAGGTTAAGGTGAATCACAGTCTGAGCACACCCCTCTCTCTCCACTGGCTGCAGTCAGTGTCTGGAGCAGATGAAGTTGTCTGAGCTGGAGCTCTGTGTCTGCTGAGCTGGATCTGGCCCCATATGAGGGAGAGCAAATTTGCCTGTGCAAATCCCAGTTTGAGCATTGGGATATTGCTTCCTCTTTCAGTGCAACCTGCCTGTATAGTCATCTCTACACTCCCAGCAGACTAATTATTACAAAAATTCTCTGTCATTGCTTTGCAACGGTCCACAGCTTAACTAATTTAAAAATGCAAATGAATGCTAAATCGCAGTTGAATCTGAAACGTCTCCTTCTCCCTCTCCCCTCCTTCCTTTTTTTCTTCTCTGCTGGGAAAAGAAAGATACAGCAGACATTAAATGCTGATGGTGAAAATCAATCTTCCTGATTTGAGGTAATTTTAAATTAGGTCCCAGTGCCAGGGATAGTGACATCACCAGAGCTGCCTGATTGATCTGTGATTTGAGGAGAAACAGCTTGGACTCGATCCTCCCTTTGTCCTTACAGGGAGAAATGAATGTTGCAGCCTTCAGCTCTTTTCCCTGGGAAGCTTTCAGACTCAAATGGTCTCAGATGTTAGGGGGAGGCATTCAGGGAGAACAGGAGAAAATGCCTGAGCTCAAACACATCTCCTTGTACTGCCATGGTCCTCGGGCATTGGGTGGGGCTCTGTGGTTGTGCAGAATCAGCTGGAGGGTTATTCCCTCTGTAGCACCTCTAACCAGGTGGCTGACACTGAGTTAAGCTGTTGGTGCATTCAGACTCTGTAAGATCAGTCAAGATTGTCCCATCCCTGTCCCCTCCTTTCCCTACCTGCTGACATCAGCCCTTCTCTGAGAGAGTGACTTCTTTAAGGAAGAGTCTATAGCTACATATTTGAGAGGGACTTGGGCAAGGTCTAGCACCATGGTTAGTGGTTTTTAGCTGCAGGATCACACAGACAGCCTGAACAGCCATTCACATAGTCTTGTTGCTTTCATAATGCCAGCACTGCACTGTAACACAAACACTGAAATGGAATGCTCAGAAATGGAACTCTGGAGTATTTAGAGAGTCAGTGATGAGCTCAGAGTTGGGCATTGGGATTACATCCCTCCATCCATGGCAGGAGAGCCTGGTAATCCAAGCCTCACCACTCTTGACTGCAGATCCCTGTGCCATGTTGCTGAGTTATGTACCCAGACAAGAATATCCAAAACAAAACTCTTCTGTGCTTCAGGGCTGAGGATAACAGCCCTCCTTAACCATTCATTCTCAGCTCATATATTGATGATAGTCTTCATGATAAATGACATCTTGCTGAGCAAAATATAGAAAATTACAAGAATCACCCCAGAGGGCAACTGCTGGCAGCTGTGTACACAGGACTATATTGCTGTTCATGAAGCATTTTTTCTGTTTTGCAAATTGATGCAGAGATGAAATTTCATAAGTGTTTGTTGACACTCACAGCAGAAAGGTTTCTAAATGGGCTCTGCAGAGATGATCGAAATTCCAACTCGAGTTCCTCACTGTGTCCATTGGCTTTGTAAAATCCCACGTTGTTTGCTGGGTTGATGTGTGATGGGAGGTAAACAGGGTTCTTTGGAGCTGTCAACCCTTTTGGTGGCCCAAAGCAGATGCTAGACATACACACCCCTCACAGTCACACACACACACCTCATGGACACACACACAGACTGGTTTTCAATTAGAATTCAAATATCACAACAATAGAGTCCTAATCCTTTAACAAAAGTGTGGGTGGTTAAATCAAACTGTAACGCCTCAGGCTCTGGGTAGTTTTGTTGACCATCAGCTTAGTGCCAAATCTCCTGGGATACTTTCATGGATTCAGAACACGCAGAGGGTGCTTCCAACCCTTGCTCTTGGCTGTCAGGCAGATGTAGCTGTTGCATTCCCATATGTGACCTCTTCATGATCATGTGAGGAAGAGGAACCCTTGGCCTCCTGTCTCATGCAGAAAAGCTTTAAGTGTCTCAGCCTGGGTGCAAATGTGTCTGTGAGAAAGCACAGGTAGTTTTATGTGTGGATTGACTGCATTCAAAGAGGGAGGAAGGGAGAAAAAGGCACAAGGAAGAGTATTTCCTGCATTTTCCCTGAGGGTGTTTCTTCCTCTACTCTGGATTCCCCTGGGGGCTGTGGCTGGAGTTGGTAGTGCCAGCCCAAGGTTTGCTGGCTCCCTGTGCATGGCACAGAAAGAGTTCTCTAGTGGAAATTTGCTTTAGTGCTGCTCCCTTATCCTGAGTTCCTGAGGGAGGAGAGGAGCAGTCATTGCTGGATAACCTGGGTCTCCCTAGCACAGGCTGACAGTTTCTGTGATCTAAGCAACAACCTTCTGGAGGTTTCTCTGTGTGTGCCCATTAAAGCCCTTGGGCGGATTTTGGCGACCAGGGATCACTGGCACTCGGTGAAGGATGGCTGGAGAATTTTCCCAACACTTCTCTGGCATCATGTCCAGAGGGAAGGCAACAGAGGAGCTTTTATGCAGACTATAACTGCAGGAGTCCTAATGGCCTGTCATGCTGGCTGTACTAGAGATTTGCATTATTGGTGATGTTTCTGTAGGAGCTTTGCAGCCACACGTATGACAGCTTTAATTCTGGGTGTGCATACAAGGCCAAACCCACCAGTGTAAAACTGAAATTTATTATTATTTTAAATTCAGAGTAAGCTCTAGGCTTACTTTGGGAACAGGATCTGACCAAAGACTGCATGTGCAGTGGGAAGGGATAAGGAAAACCTGGTAAGCCACAGTACCTTTGGGGCAGTTCTGTGTTTGTCCTTTCCATGTGTGCTCTGAATCCATCCCTTCAGCCTAAAAGCTCCTGTCCCTTCTGCCTCTGAGAGTATTTGGGGTAGGAAGACTAAAACTGGATCTCCTCTGAGGGTATGTTTCAGAATCCCATATATATGTGTGTGCAAACAAACACACAGAGAAATATCTGTATGTATTTATGCATTTTCATGTTTCCATATCACCCAGGAGTGGTTTTTTCCCCTATGATTCTCTGCTAGTAGGCACCAAAGCAAATGGAAGATTAATTCCATTTAATTTTAGTGATAAAGAACATTGCAGTCACAAGAGGTTTGCCATCAGTGTTGGAGGACATTAAGTATTTGGGGGTTTTTTAGTTGCAAGATAATAATGTTCTGGTGTAAATGTTTTATAATTATCTCATGAATTATTCATGGCTAACTTGTTAACCCGGCATTTTATGGGATATGGTCTCTGGAGTGCAAGGAGAAATTTAAAAATAAATAAATGTGAAGACAGGACCCAGCTGCAACAATGAAAATGCATTGAGGCTTCTGATTTATTTTCTCTCTGCACTGAAGGGTGGTTTCATTCTTTTATTTATATTTTTGTGGTGATGAGCCACAGAACTTGAGTAAGTGGATGAGGTTATTTTCTATATATAGAGAAAGAAAAGAAAAACTGGGAAATAAATCAAACTCTCTTCACTGTTTTTAATCTGAAAGTGGTGCTTGAATTATTTCACCTATTGTTCTGCAGCTCAGAGGTTCTATTATTGTTGGTACCGTCTCCATCTGGTGAAGCATTAATGAAAAATGGAAACCAGCATGTATTTTTCTTTATGCATATTACTGGGCCTTTTTTCTGTCTTCACCTTTCCTTCTACTTCCCCTTTCATCCTTATTCTCATTATTCTTTCATCCTTATTCTCATTTCAGTTTTTTAATAATTTCTTTTTTAAAATTACTTTTCTCTCCTTCCTTTTCCTTTCTTGTCTCTGTTCCTCTGGGACTGTGTTTTTCTCCTCACTTTCCTCTGATTTTTTCACCATGTCTCACCTGTTCATGTTTTTTATTGTCTGCAACTCCCTCTTTGTTCTCTCTGTTGCTCACAGGATCTTTGTGGTATCTGCTGAAGTCCATGACCCCAACCTTCTGAAAAAAGAATCAGACCTGGAGAAAAGTTCCTGCAATTCAAAGAAACCAGGTGGCAACTTCTGGAAGAGGAATGTTGAAACTCAAACCTGGACTCCCAGCCTGAATGTCCATCAGGCCTTGATAACCAAAATACAGAAAGACATGCAATAACTTCATTGCCATGTGTCAGAGATCAGTGGACAAAACACCCTGCAAGGGCCTGAGAAATCTCCCAGCTTGCCTGATATCCATGAATCCAAATGGAAAAGAGAACATGGTAAATGACACTTAATCCCAGTGTGAGCAAAGGCTGTCCTTGTAGCCAGAGAAACAGCTGACAGCCAAAACAGCACTGAGGCCTCCAGGGATCTCTGCAGGAGAAAATCTCCTCTGTGGAAGATTAAAGCTCGGTGCAAACTCCAAGGTCACCTCTGTATAAGCAGTGGGAAGGGAAGAGTATAAATTTTGGGATCACCTGAGCTCGCTGGCATCCAGCTGCTTAGAAATGTTGAGGTTTATTGCACTGGAGATTCCACAAAGAGTTTTCATCCATCAGGAGTTCTGGGCTCTGCAGAGTCTGATGGATATCCTTAAAAATTTTGGAGTGGCAGTTTGGAGGGTAGCTGGCAAAACATGAGCCAGCAAGAAAGATGAATTCATGAGCAGAAATTTTTAGAGAGGGTATTTGGGAATGAAAGGCTGATTCCACCAACCTGCACCATTCATTTATTTAAATTTATGCTATAAAATGGACCGCAGAGGAAAGTCAAAACTTACACTGATGATTTTTCTTTCTCTTTCCCCTCTGCCCCATATCTTTTATTTATTAAACTGATCTGGGTGCACCTTTCAAATGACTTTTTGGCTTACTGTTTATTATGTCTTCATCAGCCTTGAAATGGCAGCTGCAGGCAGCTTGATAAACGGATCGAAAAGCTGCTTCTGCCAGAGTCAAACTAACAAAAACTCCTCAGTATCCATAAGCCTTTTTGTTTCAGCATTTCTAAAACAAGCACAATTTCCCTCAAAGCACCACTGAAGAGGGATGCACCAGTACTCCTGAGTGTTTCAACAAAGGGATTTTTTTATCCAGTGATGCCCAGGGCAGAAGTTCCTCACTGGGTCATGAGCAGGACTCAGCCTGCAGCTCTGGAGAGCAAGGGCAGAGAATAAGAGAGAGAGAGAGATGAGGTTTGAGGAAGGCTGAGAAAATCTTGACTCCAAAATGTGCTGGGCAGACCAATGGAGTAAATGAGATAAAATGTATGAAGTTGGGTCGTGCTCAGAGAGACTTGCAGCTCTCCTCTTCCATACAGCTCTTTTTTACCCAGATACCTTCTGAACTCTTGCTTTCCTCCCAATCCTTCTTTAAATATGAACAGCTCAATGTATCCCTGGTTCAAACCTTTTGTCCTTAGCACACTCATATTCCACAGTTGGTCCAGCCAGGTAATAAACAAGGGTTTAGCTACTGTGGCTTATTGACAGTGGGATATGGTTCAGTCCCATCTGTGAAGGTATAAAATATCCACAAGAAAATAAATACCCCTAAGAAAATGGTAAGGAACCATCCAGGTGAAAACCTGTCATGTTATCTGCTGTAGCTTACAGCACAAATGTTGCAGCAAAGGAATTGAGAGGGGGGAAAATCCACCACCACCACCACCAAAAAAAAGAAGCCAGAAAAGAATGAAAACCTGTGGCTTGTGAGAGGAAGGAAGAGCTCTAGTGGTGAATACTGCAGGCAGAATGAGAGGGCCTTGTGCTCTGTCCCTCACTAAGGTTGTTTCAGCTCCACAGGATGAACTTAATGATCCTGGAGGTCTCTTCCAACCTAATGATTCTGATTCTGATTCTGATTCTGATTCTGATTCTGATTCTGAATATGCAAAGCAAACGATGTGAATCTCCCCTGGCCTGAGCTCCTTGGTGTGGAATTTGCCACTGTGGATCACACTGACAGCAGTGCACTGTCCTAACACAGCTTCCAGCACCCAGAGAGGTGGCAGCACTGCAGGGACACCTGATGGGCTCTGCCATAGTTAATGATCTTGCCTCTGTCCTTACCCACTGTCTGCCTGGTTCTGACTGTCTCTGACTGTCTGTGTCACTGAGGGGCTGCCAAGCTCCTGGCTGCTGAGGGGCACATCCTCCCAGCAGTGATTCCAGTGCCATGGCCATGCTGTGGGTTTTCATTCTGGATTATGGGGAGCTACTATCACTGAGTTACTGCAGTGACCCGACCCTGTCTCCTTTATTCTGTCTGCTGCAGTCCCTCTTCAGAACTGCCTGGGTTCAGGAAGGACTTTGCTGCTCCAGAGGGATGGATGCTGCTTTTCACTCCCTGGAAAGATGTGGCATGCCCAGGGCCATGCAGACAGGAATGCTGATGGGAATAAGAGGTGAGAGCAGAAGGTACCTGGACCTTCATGATTCTCTGGTTATTTAAAATGCGTAATTGCAGTTTGTTTAACACCAAAGGATAACTGATCATTCACAGGAAAGAAGCCAGTGGTGGAGATCAATATTTCAATTGCTGTGCTAGAAAAATAGCAGAAAAGGAATGGCTCTTTAATTGTTACAGCAGAGCAGGAGGAGTCTGTGCTTAAGGCTGTTGCAACAGAGGGTTTGTGCAATGCTGGCTCTCATTTCAGACTTCAGATTCAGTGAAGGAGAGTGGATGATGTTCCCTGCACTCCAGATGTGGCCTGGCTGGAGACAGGGCAGAGAACAGCTCTGCCGTCCTTGATCTAGAGAGAAAAATTAAGACACCATGAAGGTAAAATAAGGAATATATGTGGGATAGTAACTTGAGTATATCTCAACTGAGCATTTCAGTCTCCATTCTCTATTCAGACCATACTGATGAATATTTTTTCTACAGGCACAAGAGCTGCCAAGAACTGACTTCACTGGGCACAGCCAGAGCTGGATTTGCACTGGCACCTGTGGGATCCTGTAGTAGAAGCACAAATAATCTGTTTTACCAATATGTTTAGCTGAAAGTATTTGTTTCCAATTAAATATTTGTTGAGCCCTTCTCAGAGGGTCTTATGGAAGGAGTAGGAGGAACTGACTCTTCAAATGGGATTCTGTGTAGGAGTTCTTTATTATAGACACTGACAAGGAATATGGCTCTGAATTAACTATATCTGAGCTTGTACTTGTTTTGGTGGTGAATCAATATTCTGATTTCTCATCCAGAGCTTGCAACTTGTATATAATTACTCTGCCATGCCCTGTGAAACAAAAGACTGAGAATTGTCCCAGAACAAGAATATTTTCCAAGTCGGTGTGGGTGAGGTGGCCAAGCCTGACTCACCATTTGTGTCAGCAGTGTTTGCACTGGCTGGGACCTGAGGAGCAGCATGGCTTTCTGTGAGCCTGTGCTGACTGAACACACCTGAATCCTTTGCTGAGCTTATCCAGCAACAGATCACTAAGTAGTTTTGAGAAAAAAAAAAAAAAACCAACAAAAAAACCCCAACGGAAACATGAAGAATCTCTACATCGTAAATCAACAACAGGGGAGCTGGAACAGGTTTTCTCTTGGGGTATCCTGTGTGCCACAAGCACCGGCTCAGTGTCCAAGGCTGTGAACCAGGGCATCCCGGTGCTCAGTCCCGCAGGTTTCCATGGCACAAGACTGACCTCCAGTGGCACTGACTAGCGTGTTTGGGCTGTAAACCTGGGGAAGGTGTGTACAAATGCTCTTTAGAGGCCACACGTTCCGTTTTCAGGGCAGATACTTGCTCCTTGCCTTCTCCAGACCTTTCCGGCATAAACACCGACCTTGGGGACAGCCTCCTGCTGAGCTGGTAAATGTGACTGAGCTGGGAAATTCTGACAATGTTCTCATGAAATAGGAAGGGAATATCTTACCTATGGCTTCTCTCCCTGCAGACCAAGGGGTGAAAGAGAAAGGGAAGAACTTGAAACTTCTGGGGCAGAGTGAATTTCTTCTGCTGCTTGCATTTGTGGTACTTTTGAGGTACTTAATGCCAGGATACTGCATGAGTTGAAGCTCTACCTCTGCAGGGTGAGGGGGGAAACTCATCCCAGAAAGCTGTGGTTCAACTTTCTAGGGTGTCAAGCTGCTGGGAGGAAGTGCTCACCTGAATCATCACTCAGGCTTCCCTTCCTGTCTAGAAACCATATATCCTACTCTAAAGGTAGAATTACAGCCCTCTGATTCCTCTAAAATTGACAGAGAGCCTTCTCTTTTTTATTGCTGGTGGGAGTTTGGTTCCCCCTATGTCTTTGTAGAGTTTCTTTGTGTTTCATGTGCCCTCAGCACAGTTCTGTTGGTGACTCTCTCTGACAACACTTTCCTCATTGTGTGAATACAGACCTCTCTCCATCCTTAGTGCTTCTACCAGTGAGGAGTCCCTTGGTGGATTTAGAAGAGGTGTCCTGGCTGGGTGACAGCTCCTAGACCTCCCACAGAAGGAAGTAGGTATTTCCTCTGCCAGTGGAAAACTTCTGTGAATGGTAAGACACAGCAATGCAGCAATGGTTATTTATCTGGGAGAAGGTGAGGAACCCATCAGCTGCTAGAGACAGGTCCTGATTCTGATTTCCAGAGGAAACCTGGCATCACAGAGTAAGGACAAGATGTGGTATGAGGGGCTGCCCTGGATCTAGTTCAGTTGTTGCATTTTTATCTCTGAGGGGATTTTCAAGGAGAGAGCTGTCACTGGTCTATGACTTTTGGGCAGACAGAGCTGCATTAACCAAGAGAGATCTTTGACCTACCACTTGTGTAGGCAATCAGAGGTCATCCTGGACTGAGTACATCTGAAATTCAGACTTAATAAGGCTCAGATTTAGCTCAGATTTGTGTTCAGAACAGATTCCAATCACAGACTTTGAACTGAGGCACTTGTCCCCTGTGAGAATCTGGAAAGGGGAGGTGGAAAGGTCGCAGTGCCCTTGGCATCTGCATAAGGGAAGTGTTCTTCTGGTGATTTATACTGATGTCTGCTGTGGAGCTCAGGGGTTGTGGTGAACTTGGAGAGGCTGCAGAATGGAGAGATGAAATTCCTCACTGAAAAGGAGCAGCAGGAGCTGGGAGCAAGCAGGAGAGGTCTCTGGAGGGAGCAGGGCAGGCACAGCTGAGCTGCCTTTCCCAAAGCCTGCTTAGCATAGGCCAGGGCCCTCATTTGCTATTGACTGGAGGGATGTTTTACAAGTGCCCCTTCTGGTTCAGAGAGATATGAAATCTGTCTGTAATTAAGTTAACTTGGAGTTGAACATGGGCAGAGATAATGAGCTGGAAATAACAAAAGAAGAAAGATGGAAAGGTGTTGCTAAGGAACAGGTCTTTCGGAATAAATTCTCCCCCTCAATCAAATCAACCATTTTTAAGATCTGGATGGCTGAGTGATGGGGAAGACAGAGCACAGGCATGGAAATGGCTGCTAGATCAAGAGTTCAGAATAATAAAGGAGGTAAGAGGAGAGGTGTGAATTGGAGAGTTGAGAAAGGCACAAAGGGTGACAGATGTGGCCAGCACAATTCAGAGCAGTGGCTTTGGGCTCAGCAGAGTGGTGTCCTGTGCCTCACTCACCCCTTGTTTGAGGGAATCCCCAATGCCCTGAGCCTCCATTGGGGAGTGCTCTGAGATATGGCCCTAGGGACTGGCCACCAGCACGTCTTGCTTATCGAAGATCAGCCAACAGCCCCTCTCAAAGCACAGAGCTTTTAACTTCTCCAGTCTTTGACCCTGGTGAGAATTCTCACTGGAGTCAAGCATCAGGGTGAAGGCTTAAAATTGCTTCTCCTTGGCTTTTAGAAATGGTGTAAAATGTAAAATGTTCAAGCCAAAAGGAGAATGGAAGAGAGATCCACAGAAAGGACCAGAATATTTAACAGCCAGCAAAGCATAAGTAAATAGACAAGTTATTATCAATGAGTTTGTATGAATTTGACAGAGCTTTCCTGCAAACATGGGGGAGGGAAGGGGGGTGAAGAATTCCCAGCCAGTGTGAGCTGTAATAAAGGACCTGCTGTTTTCTGATTCTCACTCTCTGTGAAAATTGAAAAGGTTAGCCAGGTAATTGAAATCGGGACTGGAATACAAATAACGCTGTGAAAACCCAGCTGTAGAGCTGGCAAATAAAGTTGCAGGGAAAAGACTCAATTCTCAGTGGAATTTCTTAGCAGCAAAAAGACTGGATGGATGGGGGGAAAGAGATGATTTTCAATATACCTGCTCCTCCTGGGAGGGAAGATAGGGAATGAAATGAGACCGGAAGGAACCAGACTGAGACTAACACTTACATGAGTGTTCCTTGCTGTTAATGCAAGAGACACACGAAAACTGGGCTGTGCTGAGGCTGAATCATGTCTGGCAGTCCTTGCTGCCTCTTGGAGGAGTGCAGTGGGTTTGCTGGGATTTGCTGGGCTGCCATGTGAGCCCCAGCTTTGGGACTATTTAGTGCTATAAGCACAGAGAGCCAGCTCCACATGACTCAGCCCCTCGTCTTGAGACTGGGATACATAACCAGAGCAGATTTATCTGGGCCAGTGTCAACTGCTGTTCATCTTTGTTACATGCAGGAACACAAAGTGGTTTGCATCATTTGAAGCTAAGAGCATGCTGCCTGTGTCTCAGTTCCAATGGAGGGGCCTGCCAATGCTACAGAAATGGAAATTTATACCTGCTGCTGTTCCTGTGGTTTGTTTTTCTGCGGGGAGCAGGTAACCTGACCTGGGAGGAAACGGTGCTGCAGGGCTTAGGGGAAGCTGAGTTTTGTGATGCTAACCAGGTTTGTTCACACTCAAAAAAACCCCTCTTCGTGCAGGATTTCCCTAACACCAAGCCAGCTAACAAACCCCAGTCTGTACATGGTTAAATAAACGTGGTTAAATATACCTCCAGGGTCCTGTGTGAGTGCTTTCTTTCCTTCCTCACAGACAGACTGGTGAGGTTTTGTGTTTCCCAAAACTGTGACTCTTTTAAACTGTGACTCTTTTACTTTTTTGCTGCAGTTGCTCTGTGCTGCCCAACCCACCTGCACTGCAGTCAACAGCAGCACGAAAAAAACCTTCTTTTTGGAGACTTTCCATTGAGTTCAGGCACCTGTTTAGCACATTTTCTGGCAGGGCAGATCTCTTTCCTGCCCTTGTCATCTCCTACAGAAGCAAAGAAAAGAAAACCGATAGGTTTCAAACAAATGCTGCAAATTCTACACATGCTGGAGCTTTGTTGGAATTTCTCTGCCTTTTGAGTGTAGCCCAGGTGTCCCAGGGGCACCAGCCCCAGACCAATGAACAAAGAGGTAGGTGAGCCCCTGAGGATGCTGTTCTCCCACTGTTCAGTGGTGATTTAGCTGTGAGCCATTTGCTTTGCTCATTTGGAGCATGATTTTCCTAGTGAGTCTTTTCTGAGGGAGTCTCTTGGGTTCTGAAGGAATGAAACAAATTGAAAGGGTCTGATAAACATACCTGCTCTGCAACAAAGAGCACACAGCACTCCAAGGTGACTCGTGCCTTGTTGCCTGGCTGTGTTTTGCAGCTGCAGAATCTGTGCAAAAAAACTACCTGTAAAGCACCTAAAGTAGATGATTGAAGTAGGTCAGATAAATTGATTTTAGCACAGCTTTTTTTCCCCTCAACTGATTAGGAAAAGGAATTCAGTTTTCCTCTGATGGAGATCATGTTGTAGACATCTGAGTCAAAGGGTCTTCTGGAAAACCCATGTCTAGCCAAAAAACCAAACAAAAGCCTGTTCCTCTGGGAAGGAAACTGCTGCATTTCATAAAATAGTGAAAGCTGAGGATGCAAGAAAAAAAAGTTATTTGGGCTTTTACAATTTAGTATTTTACAATTTTACAATTAAAATTGTAAAATACTAAACTATTTAGTAAAATACTAAACCCTCAGTATTTTATTAATTAATTAACTATTCTAGTGGGAAGCAAATTATTCCAACAGCTCCCATACACCAAAAAATTAATCCTTCTTTAAAAATTAAGTTGATTTAAGATAATTTGCCTTTAAGGCATCATCAGCTACAGTTTTCAAGGTCTCACAAAGTGTGGACAGTAAGAGAAAGTCTTCTGCTGGTGGCAAATGAGTTTAGCTCTGTCTGGATATGACCAAGGCAAGCTGTTGACTACCCAGAATGTAAATGGAAAGAAATGTGGAAGAAAATCCATAATCTTTGACTCTCCTGGAGAGGTTCTTACGCTATGGTCCATTTTGTATGTGGCAAATTCCTTTTTCAGTCAGGGAATCATGCACAAGATGCTCCCTGTCTTTTGGTGCATGGTGACCTGTCCTAACAACCTGAAAAGTGTGTTTTTCCCAGGCAAGGAAACCTGCAGGGCTCATTTTTCTGCAGTTTCTTTGCAAACTCTTTTAACCCTCAGCTCACTCTGAAGGACGTTTGCCATCCTTGCATTGACTTGGACCAAATTCTAAACTCAAATTTTAATCCTTGCAAAAGCTTGTTTGATTTCTTGTTTATTCTGCTTTCATTATCATATTTTCCCTTACATTAATATCCATTTGATATGGAAATGCCACAGCTCAGCAATTTGCTAGTTTGTATAAGAAGAAACCTCAGTGGGGAAGATACTAGCAAGTATCACAACGAAAGCAGAGAAAATGAGACAACTGTGGGAAAATAGAGAGGCAGAGCAGACCTGGCTGTTCCACAGGCTGGGAAGGAGCAGTTTTTGCTTTGGGACCTTCACCTGGCTATGACAATTGTGCTGCCCAGTTTTTAATCTCCTCGCCTGTAGGTACAGTTGTACAGAATTCTTGGATGCCACAAGGGGCCATGGGGATTTGTGCTGGTTTTGTGCAAATATACCAGCTGAAATATGGTGGGTTTTTTTTAAGTACTGTGACTTGTAATGATATGGTGGGTTTTTTTAAGTACTGTGACTTGTAATGAGTCCTTGATGTTCTGAACTTGCTGCTGGCTGAACTTTTGGGAAATGTCCATCTTCTGCTGCTCACATGAAATCAGAGAGAGAATCAAGAAGCACAAGGATTTATGGAGCATGGATTAGGCTTAGGAAGACTTTAGCATATTTATTTTAATGTTACATACAGATACAGATAACCATTTCTGCAGCTGAAATGTACGTTTAGTTTTACTGATAAGCTGTGGTTTAAACACTTCAAAACACTGGTGTTCAAAAATTCTTCATATAAACTTAACAGAACTGTCCACCTGCTGTCCATCGTGTTTCTTCCAACTGAACCTGGCATTAAATCTGAGAATCACTCACTGGCATTAACACAGTTCTCCTCCCCTTTCAGTGCTTCCTTGTAGCACATTTCAGACTTTCCACATTTTGTTCACAGTGCTGGAGGACTGCCCCTGCTCTCCACACTTTCTGCTCACACATTTGCACATTTCCCAGAGGGAAACAGAAGCAGAGAAATAAATCAATAGACAGTCCTGTCTCCGAAGTCACGCTTGATTTCAGATAAATACAGTTTTATCACACCAGACCTCTTTGGGGGAAACAGAGTTGTTCTCCATTTTTGTGCAACAGGAGTTTTTTTCTCAGTCAGTTGCCAACATTTTTCAGCACTTGGCTATGAAAGCTCCTTAATGTATAAATAAAGGAATAGCATCAGCTTTCATGACATCTCTATCCATCTTCCTGGTTTTTTCATCTTTGAATCCAGTTTTCAAAATGCAGGAGGTAAATACCAGAGCAGAGTGATAAATAACTCAAACACTGACCTTTTGGGAAGAAAAGCCTCCAGTGGACATTGCCTACATTTAGGGACAATGTGCATCAACTATTTTCTGGAGATCCTCCCTCAGGAGTGAGGGGGTACTGAGCTGAGCAGTCACAGGGAACTTAACTTGGAGTCTCCAGTTAGTCTCCATTTTTTTCACTGCATTTATTTTATTTTTAGCAGAATTCAGAGAAGTTTTGACATGTCTCTCCCAATAACACTTTCACAGAAGGTTTGGTTTGGTGCAAGACTAAATGTTTTCAGCTTAGATTTTGATATTTGGCCAAAAAAGCTCAATAGTTTTTGCTTATGCCTATCACTACTTTTGACTGACAATGAATTAAATGTGATAAAAAATGATTTTAGGACAAGAAAATAAGCTAATTCAGAAGCAGGAGATTTCACCATTATTTGCTTCTCATTACTTCCAAAATTTTTCCATCCATGCACATTCCTCCCACCTCTGCTTCCCCTTCCTCACAAAACCCCTTTGTCTTCCCTTGGACAAAAACAGGCCCACTTTGTTTAAGACCACATGAAATCTTCACCCTCCAGCTTCACCCCCCAACCTTTGCCTGCAGGTCTGTGTGCTCATCTGCAAGTCAAGGGAAGCATTTATCAACCCTGGGCTTTGCAGCTGAAGGTTGGGATTCTCCCATGGAGAGAGGAGAGAGCAGATGGATCTCATGGATGGCTCTCACCCATGGGTGGCTCTCACCCATGGATGGCTCTCTGTGCCCCAACACAAGATGCTAAATAAATAACCCTCACCCTAAATAAACAACAAGCATAGAAAGGGCCACAAAACCTGGCAGAGGAATATCTCCATCCCATGCTGGATGTGTGGCTGTGTTGAACTGCCCCGTGTCCTCATCCCTTTGGCTGGTCTCTAGGACAGATTTCACACAGCTGGCACAGGCAGGAAACCCCCAGGGCTCAGTGAGGGGTCTGGCCAAGGGAGGCACAGGGTGAGGGAGGAAATCCAGCACAGCCACTGCCCAGGGGGTCCCCAGGTGGTGCCCAAGTAGTCAGTGGGATCACAGAGCTTGGAGCAATGCACAGGCAGGAAAATGGGGACCTGGGCAGCCCAGAATCAGCAAGGCACCACTGCCACAGCCTGTCCAGAGGGAAAACACACTGTAATCTCTGGCAGAGGGAAAAATAATGCAAAAGTTCTGGTCAGAAATGTAAATGTCATTGGTGAAATTCAAGTGTCCACTTGGGGGTGGCAAAGCATTTCAGCTGTGTCTTGAGGGAGCAGGAATGGCCTTTTCTCTGCGGGCTTGTGTGTGTGGCTCTTCCTCTCTCCAAGGCTTGTTTCTCAAGACTGCAGGTGGTAAAAAGGGTCTGAAAATATTCCCCTTATGTGCCAGTCAAAGGGAACTCTCCAGCTGCCATGAGGCCCCCACCTCGGAGTTCCACAGTGAGAATCAAACAGAAAACTTTGAGGCAAACAAAGAAAGAGACCGTGGTAAGCAGGAGTGCAACCCCTTCCTCCTTGGTAGGAAATGTCATCTGGATCCCCAGTGACCAGAATGGAAAATATCTTTATGCACACACTGCATCTTTCAGGGACTGATGTTCTTATTTGCTGTGATAACTCTGTGTTCTGTGGCTGTGTAAGTAACTGCCAGTCCCCTGGTGACGCTCGTGGGATGACTCCCTGTGGCTGTGTGTGCCAAGCCTGTGCCCAGCATGGGGACTAAACCCAGCCCTGAGTCAGGATGCACATGGGAGGCATTTCCCTGAAACACAATGAACAGGCTTTGAAATGTGTGAGACAGAGCCTTAAAAAATTCTATACCACGTAATGGACCCTCCCTGAACTCCTCTGGCAAAATCCTATAGGGTCCTGTCCCTGCAGTTAGCAGAGCCCAGGAATTTGTCAGCTCAGATATGAGTGTGCTGCCTTCAGGATCTGTTTGCTCTACTGGGATGCAGGAAAGTTTTTCAGACCTGGTATTGTGCTTTGTGGCAAAATCTGAATTTAGTAGATGCAGTATCACTGCAAAACTCCCCTTTTTATTGCCCCTGTATTAGGTTTGTCCCAGTTCCCTCTGTTGTGAGTGCTGTCCAGGCTCCTCCCTGGTGATTGCTAATCCACATAGATCTCTGACTTCAGCAATCCACCTGGTACAGGAGGAGTGAAGTCTGCTGAAGCACAACCACAGGGCTTCACTGGTGGAGATAACACATAAATATCTGAAGTTGAAGTAATGACAAGAAGCTCAGAAAGCAAAAGTTTGCTTTACATTTATTTTACAATTGTTGGCTCCCTGGTTCTTCTGGCCCAGAAATAGCTGTTGCTGGTAGCTGGTGTTTATCAGCCCAGCTCTGAGCTGCTCTCATTCTTGCCTGTTTGCTAATGTTGACAGGAGAGGTTTGCAGCAGCCATACCTCAGGAAGGCTGTAGCAGAGGGAAGTGGGACTGGCTTACCTAAAGCTAGAAGTGGGTAGAGAAGGCTTATGCAGAAAGTTGTCCTGTTTCAAAATAAGTAAAAACTGAAGTTTCTGTTGCTGCACAAGAAACTATTTGGTAACACTTGGTTAAGCTGATTCTCTCTCCCGTGTTGGCAGCACTGGGAATGTTTCTCACCTTTTAAAGCAGCTCTTTGCTGGCACAAAGTGAGCAAACTCAGATTTCCATTAGCTTGGGGGTAATACAGTGCTTCCCTAACACATCCTAAATACAGTCTCCTCCTTCATTCCTTCAGTGGGACACCCCCTGAGCAATTCTTGCTGAAATCAGTCTTTTAGGAAGTTTTCTTCTGCTATAGTTTCTTAAAGCAATTTTCTTAACCATCTCTTTCACCTGGATCACAGCACAGAAAGTCACAGCCCAGTGGAGAGCTGAGAGCTGCTGACAGATGTCCTCTGTGTGCCAGGGACACTCGTGTTTTCAGCAGAGTCCATGAGATGGTGGTCCTTCAGCACAAACATGCTCTTCTGGGAGGAAATCTTGCACTTGGGATGTTTAGGGGCACAGTGCTTGCAGCAGGGAGAAATCACACTGAGGAAAGCCATCCTGAAGCGCTGGGACAGCAGGTTGTAAATGATGGGGTTTGTAGCAGAGCTCAGGTAGAAGAAAACACCTGGGACAACAAGGTAAGGGGGAGGAAGAGAGAGACATTCATTTGTGTGTGAAAAGATCTCAGAAGAGGAAAATCTCTTTGTTGCCTATACAGCTACACCAAGCTTGGGTGCAAGGGTGGAGACAGCAGCAGTGGAGCTCTGCTCCCTTCCTGGCACAGGCAGAGGAATCTCTCACCAAGGTTAGCTCAGCTTTCACTGCACTGAAAATGGGAGAGAATGTGAATTGGAGCTCAGCCTCTCCAGCTGTTCAGGAACCAGCTCTCTCTTGAGCTACCCTGACCTGCCTCCAGCAGTGTCCTCATCCCCACAGCAGGATTTGCACAGCTGGTGCCCCATCAAAGCTGGCAGAGGATAACTTCCAGCCAGGGGAAGCTAATTTCCTACAACTCACCAGGACAATGGCACAAGATTGGATTTGTCTGAGCTGCCTAATGGCCACATTCAGTGTTTTCCCATGGCAGACTGAAAATAAGATTCCTCTTTGAAAAACCCTTCATTTTATGGTTGGTGAGGCCATAAACATTTGGTTTCATCATTCAGTGCTGAGCAGTATGTAAGGCTCTTGCATTTGATAAGGTTTCTTATTTGCCCCAGAGAGCCTGTGAAGGATGCTGCCTGCTGCTGTGTACTTCTTAAAAGCAGCTGACTGACAGCAGTTTTCACTTCTCAGCATTCCCAAGGATGAAAATCAGCTAGTAATGATACATTATATCCTTCTTTTTTTTCCTTTTATTCTTTGTGAATATTCAGGCACTGAATTTGACATGTCCAGAGCTTGAAAGCTGCAGAAACCTCCCTGCAGTTTTTATTCCAGCACCATTCTCATCACTGCTCACCAAACCACAAGAAGGTTTCCCACACAAGTCTCATGTCCTCTACAAAATAAATGACTACACATTCCAAGTAAAACCACACACAAATACTTTTTGTTTTTCTTTTGCCGGTCCCTGTGCAAGTGGCATAAGAAAGCTTTACCTGACACCACGTGAATTAAGTTGAAGGTGTTGGCCAAAGGCTCAGTCCATTCCACAACAAAGCTGAAGAAAAGTCGGTCTATATGGAATGGAGCCCAGCAGATGGCAAAAACTACCACAAGGACAACTGGTGTGGAGAGAGGGGAGAAGAAAAACAGGTCAGGAATGGGAGGATATGGTTCACCAGCTTCACAGGGCAGAGAGATCATAAAGCTGGTTGGGACACTTAATATATAAATTATATTCACGATTTCAGACCTTTTGCCATCCTTTCTGTCTTACCTTTACACTAAAAGAAAAATCTTTCCACTAATTTTTGTACTGGATAACCCAATGCATGCACTCAGAGTGACATTGAAACAGAGCAGGAAACAGCCAGGCAGTGTTGGGGTATATATGGAGGCCAAACCCATTCCAGGCTCAGAAAACCAGGCTGGCTCCAAAGTACAGTTTGGTGTAGTGCAAACCAGATGTACATTCTGTAAAAATGTACAAGGTAGACTATTTGCACTCTGAAAAAAGGGGAACCTCTCTGGAGGGCTGCAAGGTCTAGTTTGGAGTGAAGGATGTTGGAGAATTGCCATGCAAGCATCTGCCATGAAGTTCTGCTCAACCTCCTCTTGTGTTGGGGAGGAAAATTTGCTTTCTGAGTCTTTTGGTAGTTACCCCTGATGCTTCACTCCTGCAAGTCCAGATAAAACAGCAATAAGCCTTTTTTTTTAATATCACAGCTACTCATCTCATAACTCTTGTATCCAATGAACCTTCAATACCATGAACAAAGAACCATCAATTACCCTTCAGGATCTGGTCGCACTCCTGGCCATGGTAAATAAAACACAGAAGGACTCACTACTTACACAACATCTTGGTGACTGATTTCCTGGATGGCCTCTGAACATTCACAGCCATTTCCTCCACTTCCAAAGATTCATCTCCTTTCAACTGGCAAAAGGAGGGAAACCAAAGGACAGCTTAGACCAGAGACCACATCCCTGCCAGACATAGACTGATATTTTGATAGTTGTAGTTTGAGAAAAGCAAACTTTAGGGCCATTTGGGACTCACCGAAAAAAAAAATAAATCTACATTTAAATTTCATTTTTTGTCTTGAATAACATGGAAGCTTTAAGTTCAAAACAATGTGCATCTGAACCTGCATATTTACAGAAAATTTATATTTCACTTCTCCACTTACCTTTTCTCAATGAGTCAATATTTTGTTCACAATTTATGTGCCATTTCAACAGTATTTTGCTAGGCATTGTTTTCTCTTCTAGCAAAATATCGTTCATTTGTTTATTTTCCTAAAAGTGTTCCCCACAATTAAGCACAAACCAATGATCCAAAAAACACCCAGAAAGGCCTCAGTACAACACAGCTATAATCATTGGAAAAAAAATCCTGTAAAATTCAAGGGAGTTTGTTTCATGTCCCAAGTGTTGAGCGTAGTTGATATTCAACCCATCTAATGAACAAACCCCAGAAATTCTGCCTTGCAGATGGGCAGGGTACATGATACACACAGATTTAGCCACACACTGCTCAGGCACAACGAGGAGAGGTTTTTCTCCAGTAGTTTTTCCTGCAATTCAAGAAAAATGAGCATAAAGAACAATAATCTGATCATCTCTGGAATCTGTCCCCAGTATGTTTATGATGTGCTTTGGTGATGAAAAGATCAGGTTTACGTAAACAGGACAATTGATTTGAACACCAAGGAAATCATATCTGGAAAGTCCAAAACTGGTCCCAGCTTCCTCCAGTAGGAATTCCTGATTAGCCAACAGCTTTGTCTGTTTTCAAGTAGAGAAACTGGAACCAAAATTTAATTGTGCATGAGATGATATCAGGAATGAGGGAAAAGATAGAAATCACTCTGGATTTGCAAAAACCTTGTGAAGACATGCTAGTTGTGCCATTTGCTTTTGCCCTTGACACTGTGACTTTGCTTTCTGATTTCTGATTAATAATACTTTTCTGTAAGGATGATGAAAAGAAGCCTTCTTTCAACGTTCTCTTAATTCTGTTTATAAAAGGAAAAAACATGTAAATGGAATTATAGTCAATTACAGTGCAATACAGCCTCTCATATTTTACATTACTCCCCTTGTAACTTTTAGTCATAGCCACAGTTGCTTAAGGAAAAGACTCAGTTGATTTGTAGCACATCTACTGATAAATGATCAGATTTATTAAAACCCCTAGATTCCCTTCAGTGGTTTTCAGTCTCAACAGTAATCTATTCTAGGCATATTCCAAAGCCTCAGAGAGTACAGTGTGCTGATGCTGTAATAAACCAGACATATGTATCTTTATTTTTCCCCTTCCTCCTGTCACTTTGATGATGCTGTAAGGCTCCTCTTTAGCCTCAAATGATGAAGGTGTGACAGGTAAGAACAACTCAGCAGCTGTAGTTCAACAAAACAATGAAATATTACAAGTAGGGAGGGAAAAAAAAAGAATAAATGAGTCCATGGCAAGGGTTGTAACTTGAGTTAATGCCAATGGTTTGAGAGGGGCAGAACCCCAGCCAAGGTGCTGGTTATTTTTACATCACTGTGATGTATGAGGCTCTGAAGGTTTGAGATTTTCCCTTCCACTGCAAGAGAATTAAAAGTGACTGGAGCAAGAAGCTGAAAATTGGATTTTCCCCACATCTTCATTAGCTACAGCATTTCACCCCAGAAATCAAAAGGCTGAGTGGAATTAGGGTCTCACCTGTCAGTAGAAAAACATAGTGAGGCCACTCTGCAAAAGAAGAACTCTTTTCTGTAATCTGCAAAAGCAGAACTGTTTTCTCTAAACTCTTTGGCCTGTCTGACACTAGTGGTGATCAAAGTTTCTCTCCAGCTGATGGAAAAATTGGTATTTAAACCCTACAAGGCTTCTGCTAACAATTACAGTCCTGCCTGTTTCAGAGGTTTGGCTGAAGCAGTTGCTGCTGAGCTGCAGCCTTGGTGTGCCCTTAGCTCACCCCCAGGGAAAGGAGAACCAGCCTCTGGGACAGGGTCTGCTGCACAACCTCCATGGACAGGGGGCAGACTCTGGGACAGCTGTGCTGGGCTCTGCAGAAATTGGCCAAAGGCAGTCACCATCCACAGATGATTCTGGGCATTTAAAAGCTGGGCATTTGGGGGGAGAAATAGATTTTGATGATAGAATCTGAACCAGAGGTGCATTGGCAAGAATAAGTTGTTTTGCTTCAAAGACAGCTAAAGTAAAATTGCCACTATGTCCAAATTATTATTATTATTATTATTATTATTATTATTATTATTATTATTATTATTATTATTATTATTATTGCTGCCAGTTACTGAGGGGATGAGACATTAAGAGAAGAGTTGGAACCTTGGGAGAAGAACCATCCAGCCTATGCCATCAGAAACCCTTGTTAAATAGAGTATGAGTTTTAGGCGAGCAGTGATGAGCACCTGTGTCCTTTTAGGAATCAGTTTGAAAGGAATGGGCAGGGACCTTGCACTGAGTCCTGTTGCAGTGCAGACTTCTCCCCAAGCAATCCCATCCCATCTCAATCAGTGTCCCAGGGAGGACCTTCCACGAGCAGTTACTGCCCAATGTTCTCATCTTGTCCCTCTCCCCTCCCTTCCCAGCTCTTTGGCTGTGGGTTACAATCAGTAGCTCAACAGCTGAACTGGGTTTGAAGAGCCTGGATGATTCAGGGATTTATCCTAAAGGTATCTGTGATGGGAACCCCATAGAGGAGGCAGCAGGAAGCTTCCACAATCAGGCCTAATGAGTTTACAGTGCAATGATCAGTGTCCTCTTCTGTACACTGGTGCTGGAACGATCAATTTATGATAACATTGCAATATTAAACCACCAAGCCTTAAAATTATACAAGTAGATAATGAGGCAATCAAATATTTACCAGTGAAAAAGACTAATGCATTTTTACATTTCTCAGGGAATTAAATTATAAATTAACTCAGGCACCCTCTGACCCATGTTTGCTGCCTTCCCATGGCTGCTTGGCGGGTCACGTGTCCCCAGCTGCATTGCATCCTGAAACTGTCCAGCACTGGCAGAGCTTGAGGGGGAAACTGGTGAGGAAATGCCCTTTCTACAAAGCCTGGATATGAAAAGGTTACGTCTCTGCTGAATTTGAGTCGTTGTACAGCCTTTGGATCAATCCTGAGCTTTTCCACTACATTCTGTACATGATACATGGCACTCAGGAAACTGCAGGGTGTTGCTGAATCCTCACAGATTTCCTCCTCTGTGAGTAGATAAAAAGTGTCTCCTCTTGGAAAATTATATATATACATCATTCTCCTATCACTTCTGTTGAAGAAATTAAATCATCTTGCCCAGTGCAGCTTGGAGATAATGCAGATCTAGCCAGGGTGGATCCTGTTAAAATTTGGAAGTCTGAGCTGGATATACAGAAAAACAGAGGCACAAACAGTGAACATTACTATCTTTAGGAAAGACAGCTTGAACAAATGTATGAATTTGCAGAAGTCCTGGGGTTTCAGCCCTCATCTGGTACTGAGCATCTCTTCTGGGATGGGGTATAGGAATATCTACTGCTGCAAATAGAAGTTATTGCAACCTACCCTCAAGTCTTCCTTTTATAAATTCAGGGATTTCTCTTTTTCTTTTTGTAAAAACTCTGTTTTCTTTATTTTTCACTCCCTTCAGGTCTTATTTTGCAAAATATTCATTGAAACTATGTCAAGACTCCTCAAAAGCCTCCAGAGATTGGGGATAGTTTAACCCATTCACTGCCTCAAGGATCTGCTCTGTGCTGTGGATTTCTGGCAGATTATCCATTTTTTTTCCTGGGTAAGTAAAAATTGCTTCTGTATAGTTTTAGGTAACAGTAAATATCAACCAGCACAACAAAATGATATATACAACATCAGAGATTTGGTTGAGTTTCTTGCACATTATTTAGTAAGTTAATTCTTCTCCATTTCTTGCTACGGGATCAGACACATCTTTGTAAACTTTAAGTTACATTCAGTGTGATAAAATGGAACTTATATTGTCTAAATGTCTGTAACTTATGAGAAAAAAACAGTCATCAAATCACTGTGATTAGCAGTGCATTTCAGTGTTGTGCTACATGGTTTTATAACTGTGATCCTGATTGTTTTACCCACACATTTACATGATGGAGACTTGTCAAAAGTAGTCTTAGTTTCTGAAGAGAGAACGAATATAAGCTCTAAGATAGCCTGGTGAAACAAGGCTGTAGTTATATGAAGAAATGATTGCTGAATTTGCTAGCTGCAGCAATAAGGTGACATTTCAGTTTATGAGCTTTGTGGGTTTTAACAAGTAAATATTGCCACCAGCTCCAGGGAGGGAAAATAAGAAAGTAATGCAATGGAAATTCTACAGTCACAAGAAAAGGGAAAACAAATAGTACACAAGATTCAATCACTAGCCATCTTCTTCTTATTCTTTTCATATTTTCCTTTTGGTCCATTTCTTTCTAGTCCCTACTGCAAAGGTGTAAATCTCTGAGAGGCTGGAATCAATCTACAGACTTAGGTGGGCGTTTCATTAACATTCAGATGTGAGCAGCAGTGGTGGTAAGTTTTTTATAAGAAGATTGGGGTAAATTATTCCCCAACATAGCTATATTAATTTCAGAACAGGACTGCACCACAGAAGTTGGATTTTCAGAGGTTTGAGAAACACTTTTGCTGCTTTGGGGGGAAAACATGGGGCAACAAAAAGGCGCAAAACTCACTCAAAAGCCACACATAGACACAAGCACACGAGAATGAGCCAAGAAAACACTGAGCACAGCCGGAGCAGGACTTACTCTTAGCCCCATCAGATAGTACAGCACACTTATCACCCCCATGGGCAGCACGTAGAAGAGCAAGGAGGTGATCTGGACAATCCAGTTGTAGATCCACAGCGGCACCACCACGGCGCAGGTGGCGGAGCCGGGCACCATGGTGCCGTTGGGGAAGTGCTGCAGGGCAATGCCGTGGGTGCCCGTGTTGGGCAGGGAGAAGAGCACGGAGAGCAGCCAGAGGGCCAGGATGGTCCTGAGGGCTCGGCGGCGGGTGCTGGCCAGCTTGGCGCGGAAGGGGTGGCGGATGGCCACGTAGCGCTCCACGCTCAGCGTGGTGACGCTCAGCACCGAGGCCAGGCACACTGTCTCGAACAGGGCTGTCTTCAGGTAGCAGCCCGCGGGCCCCAGCAGGAAGGGGTAGTTGCTCCACATCTCGTACACCTCCAGGGGCATGCCGAAAAGCAGCACCAGCAGGTCCGACACCGCCAGGCTGAACAGGTAGTAGTTGGTCGGCGTCTTCATGCCGCGGTGCTTCAGGATGACCAGGCAAACCAAGAAGTTGCCCACCACCCCGACCAGGAAGATCACCGAGTACACCAAAGCCATGGGCAGGAACAGGTGGCTCCGTCTGGGCCCACACAGGAAGGTTAAATAATCCTCAGTGCTGTTTAAGTACCCCCTGAGACGTTCTTCGTGTAGAACGAGGTGGTTTAACCAGGAGAAATTACTGACCCAGGCCATTGCTGGATCTGCTGAAATGTTCCACAGCTGAGGTTCGTTGTCCTTTCTGCTTCTCTGTGCAAGTTTGCTCACTTTTTGCAGAGAGAGAGGAGGAGTGGTGTGGCTGCCTAGCCAGCCCTGGATGCAGGGAGCCACTGAGGATGTGAATGAGTGTGTTTGCCTGGCTCTGGGTAAGGTTTTGCTGCTCAACAGCTGTTCCCCTGCACGGAGCCCCTCAGCCAGAAAGCCCCTCCTTTCCCACATATTCATTGGCTCGCTAAGTGCGTTAGATTATAGAGTGCAAAAAGAGGTTCCAGCCACTTGCATCAGCTCCTGTGGCTGGTGCACTCACAGAGTCACAAAAGTGGGATCTGAAATACAGGGTACAAAACTAGCTGCAGGTTGCTAATGTCAGAGGGTGGAAAAGCAGACCAGAAACACCCCCAAAATTCAGTCCAAAAAGCTTTTACAAAATTATAGTAGTGCTACATCTAGTTATGAGCCACAAGCAAAACAGAACAACACAACAGATTCTGGCATGATTTTGTTTTTTGAATCTCTGCCGATTTTTATTTTCTGTTGTCTACAGCAGCAAGTACTTGGGGACAGAGTTCTATCAGTAGGAAGCCAAATGGTTTCTGTAGCCATTTCTGTGGAATTATGATGTTTCAGGCTTTTTTTAAACACTGCGATTGTTTTTCTCTGGAGATCTGACTAAAGATTTTAATTGCAATTCTTATTGACATCAAAATATTTTCTCACTTCCCAAGTATGCTGGAATTTGATCCTATATTCTTAGAGAGCCTTGTTTTGGGAATATTTCTGTACAGCATATTATTCCATATTTATTGCCTGTGGGGCATAAAATTCCATAAACTCTTATTTATTCATGAATGACAGGCACTCTGCAAACACAGTTTCTGGTAAAAAAATATGTTTCTCCTGCAAGGATCATGGCTGTGCCAAAATAGATCATTTAGCTCTGTATGAATTCTTGATTACTTCCCAAATTACTCTAAAAAAAGGTTCAAAGTCTGTAGATACAATTTTCTGAGATTCAGAAAATATTCAGCTGTTTGGAATTGAAGATGTGAAAGGTCCGAGGGCTAATTTTTGGGATTTTTGTCAGCTTGGTGTATGATTTGTCTGCCCAGAACCTCTCATTAGCTCTCACTTTTGAGTACCTGCCCTGTCCCCTCCTTGAAGCCGTGTAAACCTTTTACAACCCTGACATCCTTTGGCAAGGAGCCCCTTCAATCTGCTATTTGTGTGTGTGTCTCTTTTCTCTGCTTGACCCTTTAGCTTGATCTCTCAAGAAAAAGAAATGACTGTTCCAACAAGCACAGACTGCCTCCAAAATAGCAGCAGTGCCCCAGGAACCAAGGGTTGGTCCCTTTGAGGCACATTCAATGTGTGGAGCCTGAGAATTACTGTGCAGTCACTTAAAATGTGAAAGGCACCACAACAACCATAACTAAAAGGCAGAAGCAAGTCTCTTGTGACGACTTCCAGACCTGCTGAAATTATCTCACACATAAACTGTCTGCATCAGAAGGACCCAACTCATTTAATTTTAGCATTGCATGGAGGTAATTTGTTCAGCAGATCGAAAAGTTTTACTGGATTATTGAATAGCAAATGTGCCCTTTTGACCCATTGCTCCCTTTATTAAGGATTCGTCTTATAGCTATTCCCTGCATTTTAACAATGTTGAATTTGATCTTGATCTGATGCTGATGTAAGAGGTAGGAGCAGAGGAATCATCAGTTGGGTGCCTGGCTGACACCAGGATTAACTCTTTCAGAGCGCAGCAGAAGACAAGTATTTGAGAATTTGGGCAGGACTAAACATTTTGTGTACCTCTGCTTCACTTTCAATTTTGTTATTTTTGTTGTTGTTGTTTGTTTAGTTTTGTTTATATGTTTTGTTTCTTTTTTTCCCCAACATAATCTCTTAATACTTAATTTCTTTCCATTTCTCCTTTTTCTTCCTCCAGTAAATTCCATCACTCCACCCCACACTGCAGCATACCTGAGGTGAGTAAACCCTTCTGAAATAGCTACCAAATTGGCTTCATTTTTCTTCTTGCACATTAACCTTTGTAAAGAAACTGAAGTGGAAGATTGAGTCTGTTCAGCTTGAACCCAGTCTTACAGAAAAGGAGACCAGAAAGGATTGAGTTATTTACTAAAAAGCTCAAAGGGCAGAAACACTCACTGTGATCCCTGTGAGAGGAAATAATGGGCTGTACAAACACATCAGGTCACCTGAAAGTGTGGATATGCAGACCCACCTGTGCCTACTTCTACTTGTTCTCAATCCTTTCTGATCCTGCTGAGCTTGGATGCTGAAAACCTGTAAGAATAGAAGGAGAAAAAGCCAGATAACCCATGGACCAATGTTGCTATGACCACGATTGTATCGCGGATGGAGAGGACAAAGAGAGTGGAAAATATATTTCAGTTTATTTCTCAAAGCTTTATTTGTGTTCTATATCATATCTGTCCCAATAAGGATAGAAGAATGTATCCGACCAAGGACTTGCTCTGGCTCTATATGAATGGAAATATTTTATTTTTACAACTGAGACAGAAAATAAAAACAGATTTTCCTTATGAAAGTAATATTAAAGCATTTGATATTTTCCATTATAAAAGAAACTTCGTTGGTGCTTGCTTTTATACACTCAAAGGAAGAGGGTGTGCTGCATGCTGGCCTTGGAATCCTCCAGCTTTATACAACACCAATGTAATGAACAAAATGTAATATTTTCATTAATGTAGTGTAATATTGGCAACACTAACCCAGACAAGATTTTTTTGGCACTGTGCAAGAGCCACAGTGAGGCACTGACTGTGTCCTCATGCTGGTGATGTCTCTTGTACCACGTTTACATTGTGGAATGTTTCCCTTTGCCAGTGTCATGCGCAGCACGTCTCTGGATTCCACTATGAACAACAAAGTGCACACTTGAGGAGGGCTCAATTCAAGCACCTTCATGTTTGTCAAAGCCCTTGTAAGGGCACCCATTAACTACTTTATTTTAGTACCTGGTGAGTAATTGGAAAATGGGAAAATTGGACACTTTAATCAGAAGAGGCAGAGGACGGTGGAAGTTATGCAGATTATAGAAAATGGATAAGTGTTCCACTGGCCCCACTGACAGAGTGATGTACTTTGAACTATGAGCCATTATGATGGACTCTTCCTAACATTTGTTTATCTCAGAGTGGAGACTTGTATTCATACAAAACAAACTGGTTTTGGATATTTTTATCTATGTGTTGAGACAAGGAGGTTTCACATCCAGCATCATATGCACTGTTTGTGGATCAGGAAGTAACAGAACTGTGTGAATGCCCTGGTGTGCCACACTAATCAATTCTATTACATTCTGTCAATGCAATCCTGTACTGACATGTCCATTTGGCACCCAGACTGGAGCTGGCATCTCTCAGCAGACCTGCAGGGGGTTTTGCTCAGAGTCTGCAGGAAAATTCTGCACTTCTTACTGTGCACACACCCTCAGGAAGTCATCCTGCTTCACTGGAAGGGCTTGGAGAGGTGCTGGGTTTGCCAGAATTCTTGGCAAGAAAGTCTAATATTTTTTATCCTCAGCAGGTGAAGCTTGTTTTTTTTCTCATTTCTAATTTCCTTTTGCAGATTCTGTTGTTACAGTGGTTTCTCCCCTGCAGTTTGAGGATACTGAAGGCAGGGCCAAAAGCCTGTAGAGGTTTTGTGTGAGGGAGCTGCTCTCCAGCCTGTCTGAGCCTCAGTTCACTGCTCCTTTCATGGAGCTTTTCTGAGCAGCCCATGGGGCCACACGAAGTTTTGAATTGCAGATTCAAACTCCCTGTTCTAATCCTTGGAGAACTTGGCAGTACCAAGTGTTGCTGTCCCAGAGGAATGCAAAGAAGAGGATGCAAACATAAGAAGGTGCAGAGCTGGAAAGCAGAAATGTTAAGCTATGCTACACTGAAGATGTTAACACAGTTTCCTAGAAAATTATATCCCCATTCCCCTTATAAATTCCTGAGCTATAATTATAGATCATGGATTTGATTTGGTTTTTTTTCTCCTTTGAAAGGCTTGTTTGAAATGTTCCCTACAGTAGGTGGAATGTGAATCCTTGTTCTCCTAAGTATCTTGAGTATAAAATTCAACACTCCATCCAACACACAGGTACATTCTGTACATTTTCTCTTCCTCAAGGCTGGAGGATGGACCTGCAGTATAACAAAAGCTGGATCTGCAGTGGCCTTTCCATGCCTGGTTGTACGTAATTTTGCAATTACCTTGGCTCTTCATAGCAAGCTTTTCCATGGCTGTGCATGACATCTGAAGTCCCCAGGATATCAGTCAACACACATAAGGAGTGGATTTCATGACTACAGCATAAAATACAAAGAAGAGCACCTCTTTGCCTGGAGCAGCTGGCAACCTACACAGGCAGTGCAGACACAGGCCACTTCAGGAGTGGAACACATTTTGACTAACTTTAGTCATTAAAACCAGCAAATGAGTCTTCACAGATTTTTCAGGTTCCTACTTTAGTCAATAATGGAAAAAAGGAACCTCCAGCAGGGATTTCTCCTAAGCACAAGGTGAGATACATGACATAGAGTAGTTTAATTTTTCTCATTGTCTGCAGAGGGGAAATGGGTAATAACTTTAACAGCAGGCTTGTTAAACAGCTAAGATGAATTTAGACCTCAGTTTTATCCAGTCTTTTCCATCCCCTTCCCATCAGACTTTAGAGGGAGATTTCATTTTTGAGAAGATGTTGAGGACAGCTGAAAACAGGGCCAGAGGGGCAGCCAGCAGGTCCAGGGTGAGGACAGTCCAGTGCTAAAAGTCACCCCCTACTCCTCTCTTACCCAGTAGGGTGGTTCCTCTTAGCACATTTTCAGCAATGGATTGTTCTGTTAGTATCGACTCCAAATATTACTGGGAATGATGTATTTCATTTTTAGAAAGGCTTTTGTGTGTTTGTGTCCGTGTATGTGCTCATGCTTTGAAGAGGCAGTGGGTGACAGCTGAGGATGTGATTCAGGCTTGATATGCAGGGGAACAGCAAAAAGAGCTGAAAAAGAACCCTGATACAGAAAATCTTGTGATACTGAATGTGTCCATCATGCCAAAGGGACTTGGTTTATGTGGGGGAAGCGGAAAGGTTTGTCATGAGGGAGAATGGAGGAAGTCACAAAGCAGGGTGCAGGATGAGTCAGGAGGGATCTGGTACTACAGGACTCAGATCTTTGTAGGAAGAATCAGATGATTCAGCACCTCTCTGTGGCTCTCTGCACCCATCCCAGTATCCACACTCCCCTGCATCTCTTCCTCTCCTTGTGCTGGATGTTTCTCAGGAGAGCTCGACTCACTTGGTTGTCTGACCCAAAACTGACTTAAGTTCCTTGACTTAACAGAGATATTTTTCAGCTCAAATCCATTTGGCTTCTGTTCCACACTTGGGGTTTGGGCAAGGATTTTCCTCCAATGGAAAAAAAAAGCCATCCATATCCTAGAGCCTGCATGGTGCCTGGGTTTGTGTTGGACGTACACACTGAGGAGACAGAAGGAGCCACAGTGACAATCTTAACAAAGGCAGTGATGTATTGTGCTACTGGAGGTGGTAGACAGGCAGGAATTTGTTATAGGACAACTGAATCCACCAATGAAAATGACAAATGGGGCACATGGAATTTACAGGCACATATATAAATGTAATACTCAGAGAAATACAAAGAGAATCTCTTTTCTCATCATTTCCCTCTTTAAGTATTGATGGAGCTAGCCTGGCTATAAGAAAGACAAAGATAACTGGAAAAGTTTTGTTCCTATTGGAATACTATATACACTTTCCCACAGAAATGCAGTGATGTGTTAGTTTGTATTCTATGAAACATTAAACATTTTGTTCAGAGCTACTTACTAATACTAACACTAATACTAATACTCTCACAATTTAAGAAGGTGGAAATTAGAGAGCATCTTTTCCTCTTGGAATTTCAGAAAAGGCTTGTTTAAATTACCTATGCGTGTTTAAATTTCTTGTCTTCCCTAAAAGAACAATTCTACTGACACTTTGGCAAAAACACTTGTCAAGTTTCCATTCCTTCCTGCCTCAGCTACTCTTCAGGTTGCTTTTTAAGTTGTATTACAGTGATCACTTGTCTTTGTGTCACATTGAGAATCAATATTATTTGACTTGGAATTGAAGAAACCATTTTTATGAAGAAGGATGTGCATTAATTTAGAACATTATTATGCTGACAGATGATGATTTCTTCCTGCTCTTTTCCACATTAGACTATCCCCAGGAGTCATATCTTGGTTAAGTTATTTGCAGCGAGGGATGGTAATGTTCTTTTGAATGTCTCCTGCTACAAGGTTAGAGAGAGAAAGAAAACTCTAGACACAACAGTGATGCAAAAATATGAGCCACAGGCATAATTTACCATAGTTTTCAAATAACCTAATGGGCTTTATACATGGAAAGCAAACTGGATCAACTTATTAAAAAGCTTTTTTCAAATTGTGCTGGACACCACAAAAACATTTTTGTGCTTTACCACCCACTCTGTAGTGAGATGACCCCAGGCAAAACTGCAAAATAAGGTAAATTATTCCTTCTATGGAATATATCAGAGCAGAGGAACAAAACCAGGAGCAGTCCCCGTGCAGGGAGAACAGCTCTCCCTACAGGACTGGGGGTGGGGTTTGATGGCCTCAGTATCCCTTTGACCTGTGATTTGGGATTCAGTGACTTTATTAGGACAGGTCTTCTCCACCAGGATTTAGATCAATCTGCCAGTCAGAGTCTGGAGCCTTATTCCCCTCACTGAAACTGGAGGGAAGTGTGAGTCTCAGGAGCTTTCCACAAAACCCTGCAAACAGACGAGGGATGAAGGCTGTGCCCTTAGACAAGGGCATGAAGGCTGTGCCCTCTTCATTTCAGGTGCAAAACAATGCAGTTTGGACATTTGTGGTAGGTCAAATGATAGGACAAGGGAAAATGGCTTCAAACTGAAAGAGAGAATGTTTAGATTAGTTATTAGGAAAAAATTCCTTACTGTGAGGGTGGTGAGTCACTGGCACTGTGAGGCTGAGAATCTGTTGCTGCCCCATCCCTGGAAGTGTCCAAGGCCAGGCTGTACAGGGCTTGGAAGAACCTGGGATAGTGGTAGGTGTCCCTGGGGTTGGAAGGAGATGATGAACCCAAACATTTCTATGATCTATGATTTTCTTAGGGGCACTAAGGCCACAGATGCTGCAGTGCATCTCTCCTTATTCTTCCCCAACACTGGTTTAACTGCAGATGTACAAATTTGACTTGGTCCTCCTCCCTTTATAGGGACACCAGCTCAGCATCCAGACTGTCAGATATTGCACCTGATAAAGGTGACAAGACTCCTTCACTATCTGCAACTTTCAGACTCTGATCAGCAATCAGATCTGAGCTGACCCAAAACTCGATCGATCTGCTGTGATTGTCCTAAATGCTAAACACATCTTGTATTGACCACCATCTGCTGTATTCTGTTGTACTTTTAATGAAACAAATTTCTGCACCAGACAGAAATGACTCAAATCTGAGTCAAGTTGTTGTCTTCTCAACGCAGGAAGTTGTATTTAAATAAGTAGTGACGTAAACTCAAATGGTATCAGAAACAGATTAGGTTAAGGAAAGCAGAACTAGACAGTCTGGAGTTTTATTTTCCAATTCTATTTAGAGATCAATGGCTAAAGATTAATGCTGCTTGAAACAAGAACAGCTTATTGATGGTTGGTGGGATAAAGAAAGGAAATAAAATGGAGGAGGAGAGCTAACAACCTTGAAACAATTACCTGGTAGGAAGATAAACAAAGAAACAGTGATGATTAGAAGTGCAAAAGGAAAAAAATGGATTTTAGATATGAAAATTAATAGAATACACCAAGTGAAAAAGATACAAAAAGGTAAACAAAGAGAGGGAGGGGAGGGG
>JANPWX010000095.1:1107978-1465478 GCA_024734555.1 Trochalopteron elliotii
GGAAGGAAGGAAGGAAGGAAGGAAGGAAGGAAGGAAGGAAGGAAGGAAGGAAGGAAGGAAGGAAGGAAGGAAGGAAAACAAGTGACCTGTACAGAAACAGAATCACAGGATAACAGGCTAATGAAGCCTGGGAGGGACGTCTAGAAGTCTTCACTCCACTCTTCTGCTTAGATCAGGGTCTGCTGTACAGTCAGACCATGGGGTGACCTCCCAGGTGCTGCAGAGGCTGCTCTGAGGTCCCTTGGAGCCTTTGCTTTCCCAGTGGAAAACAGAGCAGTTCTCTCAGCATTCCTTCAAGGGCAGGAGCTCCATACCCAAACACCTTGTTGAGGTCTCCTAAACTTGCTCCAGTTTGTCATTCCCAGTTCTGGGGAGCCAGAATTGGATACAGTATTCCAGATACAAACCTGTGAACACTGATCTGGGTGGGATGAACTCCTCCCTCAGTCTGCAGGCTCACAGCTGGATCCTGTCCAGACTGAGATCTACCAACACCCCCTGGTCTTGCCCAGCAGAGCTGCTCCCACCCAGCTTTGCTCTGGTGTGCACTTGCCCTTCCCAGCACTCCTCTGAGTGGAAGCTCCTACCTCTAAAATTTAAGGAATGGCTCTTCAGCATTGCTATTTCCAAGACAACACTGTGAATAAACCTGATTAACCCCACACTGTTATTCATTATTCTCTCTTCTGCTTCCATATCACTCAATCATCCCAGAAGTGAAAAGGAGCAGTATCCACAGGCTCGATTTATGAGGTGTCTGGGAGCCAAAGTCTCTCTGGTAGTAATGAGATTTTGAATCTTAAAGGCTGTTCAGAGCTTTGGTGCCCAGGCTTATGCTACCAGTAACAGAAGAGAAATATTGTAACACAATTTCTTCCAGAATTGAGGCTGTCTTACTTAAATATCCACTTTGCCGTTTTCCTGGAAGATTTAATGGATGATGAGCTGGTACTGGATAGTCTGCTAGTACTAATAAAAAAAATTTAGGTTGTTTGTTTGTTTGTTTGTTGTGGTTTTTTTGTTTTTGTTTTTGTGTTTTTGTGTTTTTGTGTTTTTGTGGTTTTTGTTTTTTGTTTTTTTTCTCAAGGGAAAAAAGTGTTCCAGAGTTAGAGCAAAGCTGCTCACCCCAAGCCTAGTTGACTGCCCTTGCACTGCCCTTACATTGTTGATCTGTAAGTCTCCCAAAACTTCTGGGTGTCCCACAACTGCCAAACCCTCCAGCATCACTGTGGTTTCCTCTCCTTTCAAGAAGGAAGATGCTGTGCTTCCTTTCTTTTGGCTGACAACCACCAGGGTCTTACACAGCACACATATAAACTGATTTAACAGCAAACAGAGCTGAAAGGGAAGAGGTGCAGATAGTTCTTTGTGTGGCTTTTGTATTTGCTATGAGTTTTATGGGGCCTTGAGAACATATGAGAATATCTGCCCCCAAGCTTGTGTAAAACCAGTGAATATCCTCATATTTGGGAAGGCACGAGGTTTAAAGCATATCTCATCATCAGACAGAAAAAGAGAAGAGCTACTCTTAGTGGCTTGGTGGAAAAATGTTCAATCTGCACATCTCTGGTCCATTTTGAGGAGCATTTATGAGACTTCCAATGGTGAGTGTGCAGCTCCCACCCTGTCTCTGAGCTCAACAAGTGCTTTTCAGATGAAGTGTTCAGGCCATGATTTTGTCTCCAAAGGTATGAGAATCAAGGACTATGCACTTTGTCAGTGGTTCTTTCAAAAGCAATCTACAGAGCAATGCAGATGGTGCTTCACAGGTTAAAAAGACTGTTCTTGGTGGGGAAAAACCTCAGTTTCCTGAGCATATCCACCCTTGCTTTGCTATAAAATTCCCATGGGATTATCAAATGCTTTATAGATAACCCAGCCCTTCAAAGAAAGATGGTCCCTCCCTCCCAGAGAGATAAAGAGGAAGACTAAAGCTCTAAAAAAACTGTAGTGATTTAAACTTTGTGGCATTTCATCCTGTGCTGTACCAGCAACACATTGTACGAAGTTCATGAGGCATTTTTGCTCCTTTCCAAATGAAGTGCTGTTTTTCCTTCCACCCTTTCTGGAGCATTATGTAGATTCTTCTCTAAGAGATGTTATGTCCTTTCTGACAACAATTATCATAATGTCAAGAGCCCTGGAGATCTTAAAAGCTCATTTCAGTCTGCTGTGATGATAATTTGAATATTTTTAAACTGCTCATGGATTTGGTACACATTAGCTTGAAGGCATTTTCTTCAGACCTTATGCATATTGACCGTGGAGTGGGTGCTTTTCCTATCTGCTCTTGGCATTTTAGAAGTACAGGCCATGAAAGGGTTTCACATTGGAGAAAAAGGGTAAAAATAGGAAAATATGTAGTTTCCATGTAGGAACAGCCAGGCTGCTGCAGGTGTATTCCTCTGTTGCAGCTAGACTTCTGAGATCTGAAGGCAACTTCAAGATGAAAACTGGGCCCAAAAGACAGGCTCAAAATTAAATATGCTCTTTAATCAAAAAACCCCTCTTTTGAATAGTTTTGTATTTAACTGCAAAGAGAGATTACCTTGAGTATGTTAAAATACATGCTTTGCATAATTCAGATAGAAAATCCTCAAATTTGAAACACCAACAACTGTCATGGAAGCATGTGAAGGCTGAAGGGCAGAAGGAGAAGTCCCACACCCAAATCTGAAGACCTGAACAGCCAAAGGCACTTTTTAAACCATGATATTTCCTGACAGCACCTATTAATGCTGGCTCTTTATCCAGTTACCTGGCAAAAAAAACCCAAAAAAGTTTCTACTTTTCTGCTCTAATGTCAAAGTTTCTCTACTGTGCTCTGATCTCTGTTGGGACACTCAAGGCAAAGAAAGGAACAAATGTCCTCAAATGAACTTGGAGTGTCACAAAAGTGCTGTAAAGAGCCATTTCTCTTTCCCATTCCTGATGGAGAGGGGTCCCAAGGCTTGGAGGATGTTCTGCAGCCCATCAGAGCTGTTTCCATTTGCAGCTTTAGCAGGAGTGGAATGAGTTGTCTGTGCTCTGCCCCTTTTCTGGTCGGTGGCATCAATCTGACACTCCATATGTCCAAATTGCTGGTCAAGGTGTTGCTAGAGGTTGTTGTGAGCCTGTGTGGATCTGGAGCAGCACAGGATCAGACACTGGGAATATTTCATCCTTTCTTAATGCAATGAAGACATTTGCTTCAAAGTGTTTTGTCTTTCTTTATTGTTCTCTTTCCAAACTTCCCTGCCATGTGGGAACTCTTCCTGCACATTTCACTGGTTGGGCCTGACCCTTATGAATCCATCTCAAGTTTACAAATGGATGTATGGAGGACAAAATAATGAAAGTCTTGGTAGCAACAAATTCTTGTTGCAATCTTGCGGTTAAGCCAGCTTGCTTTTGGGAAATAATGTTTTGATGAAAACCAGAAATTTTTCTTGCCTCACGAGGAGTTACTGATTTTAATGAGATCACTCTACTCCACAAAACTTCTGAAAGTAAAAACTGATCTGCTTTGGATATGTCAAAATAAAGATTTTAATATAAAACTATTGTGATGCCTTTTCATTTATGCTAGTTTGAATATTTCTGTATTATTTCAGATCTGTCATAAATATTACTCAATTGGTTTTGTTAGGTGTGTGTCAAGTTACACTGTGAAATAGAGCCAGAAATAGCACAACACTTACATGTTTTCTGACCTTTTCAATAAGTTTTAAGTACAGTTACTACTGAGTAGAGATTGAACTGGAAAAGCACCATGAAGCCTTTCAGAGTGTTTCTTATTCAATCAAGAGGAAAAGAGCAGTACTGGAAGCACTACACAAGGAATAGCTGTTTTTGGTAGTCTGGTGTTTACCTGGAACACTTTTTTAACACATAAAAAATTATATTCTTTTATAAAAATCCCCGGAATTTTAGTCGTTTTTTTTCCCACAGCAGCAGAGTTCAGTATTTCAGTTATTCCTCCTGATTCAGAAAGAAAATAAGTCTTCAAACTTCAGTGTTTCCAATAAACTCAAAATCCCAACAAACTCTTAATAACCATCAATTTTCTGTCTCTTAGATTGGTTATGTGCATATTTGACATCTGAAATGTTCCACAGTCACCTTTGCAAATGGGATCTGGAGACCTTAGGTAGGCAGGACTGTATTTACATACAGATCAGACAAGCTTTTAAGGGGAGCATCATCAGACTTCTCATTTTCATGCCAAACAGACAAACTCAGAGGCACTGCCTCACACACAGAGGAGAGGGCAGGAAAGGCAGGGCTCAGCTCAGAGAGAACCTCTTAAATGCTAACAAGATAAATTCAGCACATTCTGGACTTCTCTATCTGTGCACTTTCATGTATGTATGTAAAATCTTTTATAAAGCGTAGATATGAAAGTATATATGGGAGAGTTTTCTTTTTCCTGTAATCTATCCTAGTTCTAAACATAAAATAAGTCTTTAAATAAATGAAAATATAAAGATAACCTGCCCACTATGGCAAAATGTATTAGTCTATATTTTGAAAGACAAAAATATGAGTCATGCTTCTGACAGTGCTTTAAAACTTTTGTATTACTCCAAAAAGGTCAAAGTTGGTGTTGTTTGAAGGAAAATCAGTACTTCTTATTCTCTGTCTGCATTTCCATTGCATTGTTAAGTGTGTGAGAGTGACACGAGATTTTGTGGGGATTTATCTGCCAAGATTTGGCTGAACACAACTGATAGTTTCTAATGATTTTGGGAATAGCATTTTAGGCCAGTTTCTGCACAATATCTCCTCCTTAAGACTGAGGTCCTAAACCTCTTCAGTGCAGACAAAAACAGCAATTCTCCCTTACGCTGCTTCAGTGCAGGCAAATATACAAAAGCCTTTCCCCCTAATGGAAATTTTTAGCTCAGTGGGATCCTGGCTGAAGGTTTTGAAATAATTTTGCGGTTTTGTATAGGTAGTGTTCCAGAGTAGTGAGGGGAAGGGACACAGAATGCATTAGCCTTAATTATGCAATTAATTCAACTGTA
The DNA here is from genome assembly GCA_024734555.1 of Trochalopteron elliotii. Taxonomy (NCBI): domain Eukaryota; kingdom Metazoa; phylum Chordata; class Aves; order Passeriformes; family Leiothrichidae; genus Trochalopteron; species Trochalopteron elliotii. The sequence goes on from JANPWX010000095.1 coordinate 1,112,985, forward strand.
ATCTTTTTTCAGTAGGAAGCAAGCTGTCATCAGAAAATGTCAAGTTGTTGCACTCAAAACCTTTCCTGGGAAGGCACTTGCTTTGAACACTTAGAGACAGATCTGTTCGTGTCAGGGTGGGTTTCTAAGAAGGACAGTGAAAGACTTTGTCCCTTTCCAAGAAAAGCCAGGAGCTGGGTGCTCTGGGAATGGACACTGTGTGTAACAGCAGGGTCAGCTCTCCATTCCTGCATGCTTCTTAAATTAAATCCAAAGTAGCCACGGGTCTGGCACTTAAACTCTTCCTGTGGTGAGCAGATTTGGGCATTTGAGGTGGAGCTGTCAGAGCCTGACCTGGATTCATCACGAGGGAGCCCTTCCCCTTAGGCTGGTACTCACAAAGCTCTGGGTCTGCCCAGGGTAACATTCCTATGCAGCCTTTGTTTCATCTAAAAACTGACCCTGAAGTATTGATGTGGTAGTGGAGGCATTTCTTCTCAAGATCTGAAATTTATTTCAAAGGTAGCTGAGATTCAGGGAAATTCTGGTGAGGGTACATTCCCACCAAGGATGAGCAGATACAGTAAACAGAGAGGGCTTTAAAATTTTTCCAAAGAACAACCAAAAATTCTTTTCTTCCTTTCTTCTCCCTTATATGACAAACAAAGGCCATTAATAATGACAAGAAAAATGTAAAAACTTCTGTGACTTTCCCCAGGCTGGAAAATGGGTCAGTAATTCAACTTCTGTAAGAATGCAATGTTCATGGCTCCCAGACACCTCTTTGCCTCCCTACGTTGTGTTATTTGTTTCCCTTGCATACTGAAAATGCCCTAAGGTATAAAAAGAAAACTTTAAAAACAACATGTTTACATACTGACGAAAATTGGATTCTTTAGAATAGTTTTGAAATTATTAACTGATAGGTAAAGATTATTTTCTAACTGTTAGAGTGTTCAGAAGTAGTTCAGAAATATACCTCCAGCAATGAAACCCCTGCAGTTTGAAAGGGGAAAATGTAAACAAGTAGGCAGTTTAAAGCAAATAAAAGAGCAGTGGCATCTAATTTACATCTTATTTACACACAAACAAACCAAATATTACACATATTAATTATTTTGCATCTTTAGGAAGCTGTTCTAGTAATTTTACTTTGAAATTTACTCCAAGAAATGACATATTGTACTAATACCTGATTCAAGCACAACTGCTTCCATTTTTAAAAACAATCATCATCTTAATGGCTTGAATGTAACAGGAACATAAAAGCCCAATTCATGAAAGTAGACTTGCACTTCTATCAAGATGCTTACGTCAAAGTCAGGCTCATATTTAAGACTCTCATTGAACAAGATTTTTCCTGTGTGTAGTTCAGCATGCAGATTTCTCCAAGGACAAAGAGAAGTCTAATAAGAGAAGCCCAGTGAGATGAGAGTGATAAGGAACTAATCTTTTGCAGATGAGACTGATTTTGTTTTGCCCCTAAGTGTACTCAGGAGCTGGCAACTCCTGCTTTTCCTCTGAACTCAGTGACAAGTGCCTTGTTTTAATGAATCCATTCATCTCCTTATTAGCAAAAGTGACAAAACCCAAACAGGGCTGCAGGTATGAAAAGCCACAAAGTAACTGCATTTGTAAAATGTCAGCATGGGAGATGGTCAGGAAGCTCTTCCTGCCCTGCAGGGAGATGAGGATGGCTGGCTTTTGCCTGCACTGCTGCATCTTTTACCAGTGTTCCAGCTGCTGGACTCTGCAGCAGGGAGGTGTCTCACCACTCCCTGGTTGTCCATCCCTAAATATAAATATAAATATAAATATAAATATAAATATAAATATAAATATAAATATAAATATAATATATTTCATATATAATGTATTTCATATATAATATGTTTTATATAATATATATTTTATATCACAGACATTTTTATATTATTTATATATATATAACTTTCTCCTGGATGTATGGCTGATTTTGCTTAGCCTTTCTCAGGTTTTGCTAAGAATCAAACACCACCTGCCACATGAAGTGTGTTATTAAGCTCATTAACATTGATATCCATCTCCCATGAGCCTCATCTGACATACATGGGAGTGTGTCAACACGTTATAAACTCAAGGGGATTTAAACTAGAAGTTTATATGTTATGATCTATTATGACACCAAGAAAGTGGAGTTTAAGGAGTAAAGATGATCCACCATTGCTAAAAAGTACCACCCCAACCCTCATTCCCCCAGAGCTGGCCTTCTCCTCACCTTCTGAGTATTCAACTCTCATTTCCACCTTTTTGTGCAGATGTCTTCCATGATTTGAGAAGAACACATGTAGTGTTTATTATTGATGTGTCTTGGAGATGCAGACCAGCATGAAGAGCAGGAGTGCTTTGTTTACTACTTGATGGCAAAGTGGTTGGATTCTAAAAAGGGCACAGCTGTTATTATTTAAAGATGAGCAGAAAGCAGGCAGCAAAGAGAAACAACCTGCTCTGAATTCTGCACTGTCTACAAGACATTAATAACCTTCTGTCATGGAAGAGAAATGGAGGTAATTAATGCCTTTAAACTCCAGTCAGTAACAGCATCCTTTTCTTTCCATTCCTGCCACTGTCTAACACCACGAGGCAACACCTGAGCACAGAGAATGGCAAATCCTGGGACAATTTCACAGGAAATGTAGTGGAATTGCTGTGGTAAAGTTCTGAAGACGCAAAATGAATGTGTGTGGCAGCAAAATTCCAACTCATCCTGAGCCCACATTGGCTAATTTAGTGGCTCCTCAGCTTTGTTTATAGAAAGGATCAGACTTCTGTGGGGAAAAAAGAAAAAAAAAATAACCATGCAGCAATCACAGAGATAAGGAAATGTGAGAGCTTTTCGAAAACCCAGGCTTTGCAAACACTTTATCTGTAAAATCTACTAGGTTCTTACTGCAGCAAATACTCTTAGGAAGAGTGCCTCAATTTCATGTAATCCTATAAATAAAGACCATTACTGCTCAGTGAGTTTCTCCCTCTGGTGGGCACAATGTGATAAACAAAAGCTAATATTTCAATCAGAAGATAATCTTTCTATTAGCCAGAAAAGTAAGGCCTGGAAAATCCCATTGCTCAGGCAGGGGTTTGTCTGAATGAGCTCCCCAGTGTGAAGCTGAACACTCCAGCACCCAGGGGCAGAGAACTCTCAGTGTCTGTGTGAACAAACCCTGCAAGCAGCTCTTTCCTAAACATTCCAGGAGTGTAGGGCTCACTTTCCCGCCCTAACTGAAGCCAAAAAAGAGGATTTTCTTCTCAGAACAAAACCAAAACCCAAACAAAACCCACCACTGATAAAAAGGAACAATGCCACAGCTTTCTCTTTCTTTGTCTGAACAAAGTGATGTTTTTGTTCAGTTTTGGGGCACAACTTCATTTTGACTGCCTTGTGACCATTTAAGCTGCAAGAAGGAAGCAGTGCATGGACTGATGATAATCTGAGGGGGGGAATCCTGCCTAGGGGCCCAGGAGGTTCTATGAACCACCTGCAGTGTCAGGACCATATCAGGAAAAATAAAATTTTAGTCAGTAAGAAGAGTATTTCAGCAATTCTTTAGAAATGGCATCATAGAGTAAAGGAAATAAAGATGTTAATTACACACTTTGGCCTGCTTTAAATTTCCTGTCTAGCTGAGTCTAAGTAATCAACTTTCACAACATTCATTAAGTCTTTGGCAATGAATTCACACTGTGAGAAAAGCACCACAAACAAGCTACCAGAAAAATTATTTGTTTCCACAGAGGGCCAGACCAGGGGGAAATGTCAGAAAATGCGATGAAGGACAGGGCCCGAACTCTACCAGGCAGATAATTCTCCCAAATTGGCTCTCTGTACCAACAATAACTTCAGCCACCGTTTAAATATGACAGGATTGATCCAGCCAGTGCTAATCCCCCAAATCCCTTCTTCTTCTGCAAACTGCATGACAGCTTAGTGCCTCCAAGTCACTTCTCGGCCAGAGAGACACAGCAAGTGACTCTTTGATTGCAGGAAGGTAAAATACACTGAATTATTCATGGCTGCTCTCCCTGCAGCCAGCAGGGCTGTGACAGTCACAGGGTTCCCTCTCAGCTGTCCTGTCACCTCTGTCCTCTTCCCTTTCTCTCAGTGCCAGAATAACAGCAAAGTCCATTCTCTGGAAGGTTTGGGGGATTTCTTCATAGTTTACCAGTAAACCTCGGGACTGGAGTGTTACTTAAAATGTGTGAGGGGAGGTACAGTGAATTGGCTCTGGGATTCAACCTAAATTTATCTGTGTGCTTCAACAGACACATTAACCTTCAAATATATCTCAGTTCCACCAGCCTAAAGCATAACTAGGAAGAGCCATCAGGTATAACATGAACTGTTCTGAAAGTTGTTTTTCTTCAAAGAATATCTTCATAAAGAATCCCAAATGTGACTTGAACGTGACATTGTCAAAAGCTGGACTTCCGTTAGCCAGACTTTTTTTCTTAATATCTGAATTACAGGTCTTAGGTTTTGTATTGCACTCCAGATTTGTGAACATGGTGAAACACAGATTACTGCCCATCTGAAAAAAACCACCTTTTTATCATGCTGAAGGCTTATCAGACTTTCCTTTTAACTTCCCTTTTGTAGAAGAAACAAATTAATTTCTTTCTACTTTACACTGCAGCGTGTCTTCCTCCAAACTCTACCATTTTCATAGTATTTAGCAGTAAACAACTATCCTGTAATTTCTGCAGTTTATAAACTGCTCCATGGCAATCACCCCCAACGTGCTTATAGAGGGCAGTTATATTCACTATTGATTAAAATTTAAAAAGTATTTCAGAAGACCATCTGTGGACAGCAGTATCAGAGTAGAAAAGATCATAATTTCATCATAAATATTTTAAAAAATTGTTTAGGAATCTCCTTTCCTGACTAAATAGTAACAGATTTTGTGATGGCAAGAGAGGATTCAGTAGGAAGGTGTTGGTTGCCCAGCAGGGACATGGATAACTCTGTTCCCTTCCACAGCCCTCTCAGAGATCATGAAGTAGAGCTGCCACAGAGGATGCCCATCCTCCTGGCTGTCCTTTTTCTGAGTGGGGAGTGCAGAGATCTGTGAGGATTTGGGACATCCTCATTTTCATCTGTGATGCAAAGGAAAAAATCAACCTCTGTATCCAGATAATGCCCCCCAGAAACACAAAAATTATCTCAGGATGCCCGTGGCCCTAACAAAGGCATTGGCAAATGTTTCTATTCTTTTTCAAATCTTAATTGGCTCCCTAGAGCCTGTCCAACTTCAGAATAAATATAACTCCAAACAAAAGGGGAAAAAAAGCCAACAAAAAAAAATCTCAAAACTCAGAAAAGCTGGGGAACAACTTCAGCCATTTTTAGAGCTCGAAAATATTTGCTAATTCCTTTGTAGGTCTGCTATCAATACCTTTAGGAAAAACATCTTTCCTGGAGCTGTGCTGCCTCAGCCTTTGGTCACACCCTACTGATCTTTCCATGTATGCAGTTCCCCTGAGAACTGAGGATCTCCAGGATGAGTAACAGAAATATGTATGTGAGTGTATATATGTGAGTGTTCCCAACTCTTCAGATGGGAATAGAATGCCTCATAAGATGCAGCCAAATGAATCCTTTTAAAAACAAAACTAAAGCCTGGCACTGGCCAAAACTACAGAAAGAAAGTCGAGGCAATGACTCAGCGCCGCTGAGCAGGGCTGGGGAGAGCAGGCAGGGGGCTGTGACCCAGCACATTCCCCCGTGGTCAGTCACACTGGGGACCCACTGCATCACTGCTGCTGGAATTACAGCACAGCCAGCCTGGGGCCAGCGATGGAGAGATTAACTGCTAATGGGCAGATTGCTCTGAATCACTCTGGGTTAAACAGGCTGGAAATGTGGCCAGCTGAGATTTCCCGAGTGGACACAGAGATTGCTCACCACGGGAGCAAGACAGAGATGCTTGTGCAGAGAGGAGCACAACCGAGGCAGGTTTTGGGGATCCTTTCCATCCTGGAAGGCGCTGTGTGATTTAAAATGTATTAGACAAGTTTTAAGGAAGGAAATAGTGTTTCAGAAAACATTTTTAAAAAGTTAAAATATTCAGGCAAAGAGTTATGTTGGAATATATCTATTAATTGTGCAACTACTATGAAATGGGTGTTTGCAGATGAGACAGTGCCCTACAGCCAACACAATGTGTCTGTCTGTGGTGCAACACCATTTTCAGGAAATATTAGCTGGGCTGCTGCTGTGAAGTTCAGACTTTTTAATCAGCAAATCATTTCCTTCCAGTTGTGTTCTGCTGTGCTAAATTGCAGTGCTGAATCCAGAGAAAATTCTTGTGGCACTACATGTATGGATTGGAAATTGAAGGCTTCCAATCTCAGTAATTTCTTGGTCAATCAGGATAACAAAAGCCAGGATGATTCAGAGGTGGTACAGAGTGAGCACAATTTTCTGTTCAAGTACAACACCCCCAGACTAACCCAGCCCAGGGTGGGTTGTTGCCTGTTTTGCTCATAAAAATTGCCCCCTCAAGAAGATGAACATTTACCATTAGAGCTCAGGCAATCAGTGTGTTTTTACGGGGAAATTGCATTAATCTGGTGACTCCTCTCACTGTTACTGGACATGCAAACTGGCAGACCCACAATTGTCCAGGATCATAGCTTTATAAGATGGTATGAATATGATTTTATTATATTCAAACTGAAATAAATACTTCTGTCTTGGTAGAAACATCAACTAAAAGAGGTTTTTCATATTTTCTAATTTTAGAGGTTTAGAAAGCCAACAGGAGGAGCTAAAAACAAAGCATCAGCTTCATGATCAAATCCAGAGGGAACATCTCTTCTTTTCTCCAAGTTAACAGCTCAGTTCAGAGGGTCTTTTCTTAGCTCAGTTCAATTCCCACATCATCCCAAGACAGTCTGCCCTCTGCCCCAATAGCTCCTGCCTCCACAGCCTGTGAAATATTCCTCAATGAGGCTTTTCCAGTCCAACCTGCTAAAAACCTCCCATTTTTCCATTGATTATTGAACCATTACTTTTAGCAGGAGCGGGTGTTCTCAACATTTCCTTCTTTGTTCAACTATACAGGCAAAAGCACTCTCAACACTAAAAAACCCAATAAATATTTATTTAAAGTAATAACTCACAGAGCAATCCACGCTTTTTAGATTATCAAAATGGACATAAGAATCTAATTTTAATGTAAAACAAGAAAAAATATACACATAATTTACTTATCAGAAGGAAGTAACACATACTGTTTTTTTGAGGTAAGAGAATTTCCTGGCAGATCCAGTTCACTGTCAGAGATCTGTTCATAAATCACATTCCTGAGTGTCTAAGGCAACACATCCCCTTTCTTTTCCCTACTTGATTCTCACACCATGACAGAAGGTTTATTTACGGCTTTTTCAGAGCCTTCAGTCAGGTTGTTACTTTGTTCTTCCAAAACTGAAAGTTCAGGATCTGAAGGTCATGGCCACTTCCAACCTGAACACAATCACGGTTTTTGTTATGGACAATCAGATTCTTCCCCTCTTCAAGAACCTTACTTTTATTTTCTCCTTATTTATTTGATAACAAATAAACATTTGGCCTTAAAACGAAATTCTCCTAGCTCAGGTATTTCTTAGCTGAGCAGTATTAGTCCATAGTGACAACTGTAGCAACAAAGTAAAATCTGTATTTCTCAGAAGAAATATCTTTTTAAAACTTTCCCCAAAGGCTCAAAATTTGCTGGCAATGAAATATTTTAAATGTTTTATCCTATGAAAATGGAAGTTAATCACTGTCTCCTTAAGTTATAAACCCAGGACTGAAGTGGGGCCATTCACAGCTTCTCAGCAAACCTCCCATCCAGACCTTCAGACTGTGAATTAATTCCAGATTGCTGCCGAACATGAGAATGCAGCTGGAACAGTGATGCAGAAAGGACTGGAGGCTGTGACCAGGTTTTGTGCAGGTAATGGTTGAGTTTAGGTATGGAACTCACAAAGCAGCTGAAATAAATCTCCATTTCCCCCAAAACCTGATTTAGCTGAGTGGAGAGGAGGAATGACCACACCAGGTAACTCAGCTGCTCTAGCTTGGCTCAACACAAGCAGAGAAAAGTGTAAATAAATCCAATCCATGGGCAGGAAATGATTGCCTGGACTGCTTGAGGCTACTGCTGGCTTTTCTCTCTCCAGCAGCACTGGAGAATATGTGAGAAATAATCAGTGTTTCCTGATTATTTCTCACCATTCCCACTAAAACCTTTTGTTCCTACCCATTTCTTTTTGCACATAGTTTGAAAAGTAGTAAAATGGCTTTTTAAAATCGTATTTCAAGCAATTGACTTTCTGGAAAGCTGAGAACAGCGAGGCCATTGTGCAGTGGCAGCACCAGGGAGCAGATGGTGACATGATGCCAGTTACTGAGAGGGACGAGGCTCCTGCTAAGTGATGTCTGTGGAGATGAGTGATTTTACACACAGAAAAATCTCCCTGTGCAATCTGTTACCCTTCTGCATATTCATTTCATTCCATACAATAGCCAACCACTTTTGCTGTAGCTCCCTGAATCTTTCTGCCATTATAAAAATTTCATTTATATCATCTCGTGCCTGTCACTCACTTCTGCCCTTATCTGGCTGCTGGAAGGGAACAAGCTGAAAGTACAGCTCAAGTTATTTCAGCAGTACTGACATAAAGGGTGCACAGGTGCCAGGGGGGCTGCTCTGGGAAGCACAGTGACATCACATCTGCCCTGTCACTGTCAGGAGCTGCTGCCCTGGTACAAGGTACTGCAGAAATGAACATGTGCTGCTGCCTGAGCTGGCACAAACCTTTTCCAGAGGGGGTGGAGCTGGTCCTGCAGAGCTGGACGTGCAGAGGTGACACACACCCAGCTCTGCCATGTCCCTGCAAAGACAACCTCGGGCAGAGGCAGAGGTGGGAAAGCTGCTGTAAGGTGACAGGGCTGGGCTGTCAGAGCCCTAATCCTGCTCTGGGTCTCAGGACACCTCAGGAAATGAAATGCCACCCTGAAAAACCACCTGTGAGGCAGGCAGGGGACAGGGGAAGACCACACTTTCCAATCAACATGGTTTTCCAACCACTGTAGCTTCAAGTCATATATTTTGGCTTCAAGTCATATATTTTGGCTTCAAGTCATATATTTCCTTTAAGGGCAGAGAAGAACAGGCAAGTTCAATCAAGGCAACTCCACTTAAAGAAAAATGAAAATGCACTCTGATCAAATTTTAGATCGATTAGAAAGTTTTCACTAGTCTGTAATGGAAATATTTGACTTTGAGTTGTTTGCCCTAATTAGGTTGAATTTTAATGGAAGAACTAAATTTTTAAAAAAGAGCAAGAGAACAAAACTCACACTGGTTTTGATGTTGAAGCAAAGCACTGTGGCATTTGCTGGTGAAACATCTGATTGCTCTCCTCCCCAACCAGCAGACAGATGGTAGAGCTGGGTTATGGCATCTTATGCATCATTGATGTTCACACGTTTAGAGTGTTAAACCATGAAAGAAATGAGTTCAGCTCCTGATACCTCAATGACATGACACCACTGCAAATAAACAAGAGCAAACATTAGAGCGAAGTAGATAAAGATTATAAAGATTTTGAGATGCTGAGCAGGGCACCCGTGGTGCATCCTGAGCAGCCATGGATTTCAGCAGGAATCACAAATATTCTTTCAGTGTCAGTAATGAGAAGAAACAGTAGGTTAAAGAGTACAAAGATATTTAGAAATTATTTTCGATGTGTGAGTCAACAAGCCACAGAATATTAACCATGTATGATCTTCATAGGCTGACTCTGGGCTCTCTCTCTGAGGGGAGGAATAAAAACCCCATAATTGCTGGTCCTGGCAGGGAAACAAAGGGAAAAGAGCTACAGCAGAGCTATAGGGGTCCCAAATGTGTGAGCTGCTGTGCATATACCTTCTCTGGGGGGAGCCTGCACAATCCTAGAGCATAAACAGCAAGCGCTGCTGCATCCTCACCCTGCTCTGGCAAGTGGGAGGCCCTTAACCCCAGGAGAAAGAGTGAAAAGTATATATATACACACTTCTCAAAATATTTTTAAAATGGAATATACACACACACACACACATATATATATGTATATGTGTATATATATACACACACACCATTTTTCCTAGCAGTTTCCAGGACTTTTAAAGGCCACAGGGAAAAAAAAAAAAACAACAACAAATAAAACACAACCAAAATTCTGTTAATCTTTTATAAAAGCATATACTTTGCAAAAATTCCCCACGTCTTTTGTAATATCTTGACGTGATAAAGATAATCTTGTAGCAAACAAAAGTCAGTACTGACCACCACTAACCAGTGAATTTCCAAGGCAAAAACCTTTGAGGATATAGTGAGAGGATATAAAAATGAAGATTTTAGTTTGAAGTCTAAGTGAAACAACTTTAATTAATAATGCTGGATTTGAATATGCTGAGTATCAGACATCAATCCAGTCCAGGATAGCTGGACCCTGACTGTGTGCCTGAGACCTTTACAGACCAAGCTCAGCAGTTCTCTGCTATGTTCCCCAAGAAACAAGGCAAGATTTGAGAATTGCCAGGGCTTAGTTGTTACCTTGCTGCATCACTTTAATATGGACCAAAATCCATGAAATTCATTCATGTCACTCCTTCCACCAATCAGTTTTAAAACTCCATGTCTTGCTGCTGCCTGCAAAATTTTCCCTTGGGCATTGCCCCCGAGGATCTGGGCTCTCCTCAAACCCAGCACCCCAGAAGGGCAAAACCCACTGAAGAGGAGCACTGAGTTCCTGCAGGTTCTGAAAGGAGCCTTTGGCAGAGAGAGTTTGAGAAGCCAGGCATGGCTTGGTTTCCACCTGGTGGCCAGGTGCCCTGGGTTGTAGTATAAGATATTCACAAAGTATTCCAGCACCATCCTCATGAACTGTTAACACCAATTGCTGAAGCAGTGTTCTTCCAGGTTCCCCCTCCCTCTTCTGTTAAGGTGTCTTCTGTTAATGGGTCTTTTATTAATGGGTCTTCTGTTAATGGACCTTTTGTTAATGGCCTGCTGCATGACTCATAGATATCATAGTTATCTCACTTTAATGGGCCATCAAGGACCCCCTGTATGACTCATTATCCCATTGTGAGATGCTCCGCCCAGGGGGAGGAGCCAAGCATTCCCACCTGGATATAATCTGGGACTTGGGACAATATGGGGACCTTATCCACTGGATTCCCAGAGGATCAGAGCTACCAGACCTTTCTACAGGATCACTGCTTCTGTCATCCCACTCAGGTTGTATTCTGACTCTGTCAGTGGTCTTTTGTATTATTGCATTGATTTTATTTTACCCTTCTTTTTTCCTTCTTCCTATTAAATTGTATTTCCAACTTGAAGACTCTCACTCGTTTTGCTTTCAAACCACAACACCAGGAGACCCCCTGTGACAGCCACAGGTGCCCAAACATCCACCTCGATGGCCACGGGTCTTGTGGAAGCACCCAAGGAGCACAGGTAGGGGCAGCAATGAGGGGCTGAGGAGAATTCCCCACTCTGCCCTGCAGGTTTTCCTGGATTAGGCAAATACTGGGCATCACCAGCTCCTGAGTGAGCACCAGACTGCTGCCAGGAGCAAGGAATGGGTTTCAGTGTTCTCCAGTTTTTCCCCAAAATAGAACCCCAACAAATTATTGCCACAGGGATGTCCACCCCCAAACAACTCCTGGCAGGATACTTCTGTAAAAAACTCCTGTCAAAGGAAACAACCACCAGATGTCATTGTAGGATAAAATGTTTGAGGAATGTTATTCAAAGTGCACAAACATAGCTGAGATTATTTCACTGGTTCTCCAGCAATCCCATGCAGAGCATCATTGGGACTGTATGTCCTGCTTTCCTTCACTCATAATGAGAGGAACTGGAGAACTTGGATCACATTTATAGGCTGAGTTTTACAGTAAATTAAAGTCAGGGCAAATAGCCTCACACTGCACAGTCCCAACTGTAGAGCTGCTTTTTTAGTGCAATTTTTTAAAATTTATTTTTTTCCACTTGCATCAGTGGCTCTACAAAACATTACCCCTGTGTACAGACATTTGGGTTCAAGTCCTGATCCTGCTGGGTTTTCAGCACCACTGTCACTCTCAGAAAAACATACATTGGTGTAAATCAGCAAATGACATCTAACATCAGTTACCTTTTTGTTAACAAAATCTTGGCCAAAATAACTTCAGCTGTTAATTTTGACCTTCCAGCCATGTCCCACAGGATCAGAGATGATGGAGACATCCTGAATCTCCACCCCCACATTCCTGCTGTGGGACACAAACATGGAGCATCTCCTGATTCCAACCACCAGGACAGCAGGGAGGAGCTACAAACCACCTTTCCTGTGCAAACCACCTTTGTAGCTGTGGTGCCCCACTGTTCCCATCTCAGAGCTCCTTCCCTGCCAAGACCTGGACTGCTGCACTCTGTTCCTGGCCTGTGGTTTCCCCAGTAGCACAGAAACCTGCTTTATTCTGTGAAATGAATGAGCATACATAATTAAAAACACGGGCAGGGAGCATCTCTGCCTTATATCAGCTTCCTTTATTGGCTCTGCTGGCAACATGCCTGCTCCAAATGGGAATTTGAGTTACTGACCACCAGAGGTCCTCTCCAGCCAACACTTCTCTCCTTCTACTCTTTTTTAATATTTGTTCCCCTCTTTCTTAAGGGGAAAAGCTAGAAACATTATTTTTGGCAGAGACTAGGAATTTTAATATTTAGGATTTTATGCATGGTATTTTGGATTCTTTTGCAGGTTGAAACCTGTTAACAAGAAGAGTGTCAGAGATAGCAATTATCAATATTCATATCCTGTTATGTAAGTGAAGGGAAAATGCTACTGAAGGTGTGTCTGGCCTTCACGTCCCACAAGTTTCTCTGATAGTCAGTGGGGGAAGAAGAGGGGAGAGGATGTTTATAAAGGTACTGCAGAAGATCAGTCTAGATCCCATATTTTTTAATAAGGATTTAAAAAATTAATTCCTTATTTAAAAATATGGGATCTGGCCTGATCTTCTGACATTCACATTTGCAGGAGGAAGCAGCTACAAAATAAACGTTGTAATAAATGAATAATAGAGCTAAGATGTAATTACACATGGAGCCAAAAAAACCCAGAGTTGCAAACTTGAGCTCTGCAAAGCAAGAAAAGGTGTCCCTAAACCAGCTCTGTAGGATCACACTGATGGGCATCATTAATTGCACAATCCCATAATGATTCTTCCACTGTCTCAGCAGCTCACAGGGTGGATGATGTTCCCTTAGTCAGCAGCTGTTCCTTGTTGTGTTTTCTCTTCATTCTTCAGTTTGTTGCCCTGTGTGTTGTTTAATGCAATGAATTATTGATATGTTCTGAGATGAAGATTATTCCTTTTTTCACCTGAGATCATAGAGGACAAGTACTCCTAGAATCAAACAACCCTCTCCTTTCCTACTTTCCTCTAGGAGCAAATAATCCAACAAGTTTACTTCCCTGCACTCTTTTCTGTCTCCCAAAACCGTTTCATTATTTCATTATCTGCACATATCTCTGCTTACCTTGTCTCCAGGTTCAGACTGTAAATGGCTTGGGATGAAAACCCTTGTGCTTTGAGCTGGCCAAAACCAAGCAGCTGTTCAGCAACATTTGATGTTTTCAGCCTTTTCTGCTAACAAGCATTTTGTCTTCCTTCTTGCAGGACATTCTTTAGGCTTTTCAGTGGGCTCAGGGGGGCACAGGCTTGTCAGCAGGAAATCACAGTGAAGGATGATTTAGGAAACTCAGAGGTGGATCACTTGGATGGAATCACACTAAGATGCAGCAGGCACGGGGAGCCCAAATCGTCCTGGCATCAAACAGAATTTCTCAGAGGACACCATCACAGAGCTCAGAAGCCACGGCCTTAGGGACTGGCCCTGTTGCTGCCTTTTTCTGTCTCCAGTTCCTGCAGTCATTATATTTACACAAACGGATTGGCCAAACTGGAAAGAAAATCAGTAACAACCCCCCCCAAAATCCCTTCCAAAATCACAACAACCATTAAAAAAAGCCTCAGCCTCCTGTGAGTAAGGAAGCTTGAGGAGCAGAGATAATAAGCAGCCAGACCATCCTTTAGCTCTGTTCTGTAGGGACACATTCACACAAAGTTGCTGTCTCAAACTAATTGCCTGTGCTGACTCATTCACAGAATCATGCTGGCCACAGCCTGTAATTATCATGTCATAATTATCACTTCAATAGCACAGAGAGTGCACTCTTATCTGATATGATAAAATAGTTCAATTAATTTTAAACAGAGGGAAACACTAGTACATCCTTAGAGCCTGGCCATAGAGACAAAGCAAGCCGTCAGAATCAGATTATTGATTTCATGTTCTCTCCTGGCTTTATTAATTTTTGCTCAGGCATTACAGTCACCACTTTTCATGCACTTAGGAGATTTTAATTTGGCATAATACAGGACCAAAAGAGTAAGATTAGATATAAATTCAGGAGAGAGACAGCCATAATGGAGAGAGGTAAACTGTGTGTAATATTTACAGTGGAATAAGTGGTGATTTCAGCAAGCAGGAGTTCTATCCCACTGGGAGAAAGGGTAACAAAGTGAAAAGTGGAGAGGAATTGCCCAGTCCTTCAGGCTTTTCCTCATCCTTGATGACAGTGTTTCCCACTATGTCCAAAAAAGGATGGAAATTTTCCTTGGCCCTCCTTTTATTGTTAATATATTTATAAAACCACTTTTTATTATCTGTATTTGTATCTGAAACAAGGGAATTGTACAACGGACCAGAGCAAAAGCACCTTTTAATGATGATAGTTTCAATTTTTCCAGCTTGATAGCTTCCAAAAGCAGATTTCTTCAGCTTTTTCCTGTCAGGTGCTCCAGGGGCAAATGCTGTGTATCATGTCAGAGTGACTCTCTGCAATGTATCCTGATCATTCAAAGGCTTCTGTGCATTCAAACAAAAAGCCTTGGAATATCATAGGAAATCTAATGGGCAAGATCGTGGCAAAATGATTTTTTTAATCTCAGAAAACTTCCCAATGAGTACACTGTGTTACCATGGTTGCAAGACATTTCACTATTCCAGAACTATCACCTGTCAGCACTGCTCAAAATGTAATAGAGCAGTCTAAAATAAATAGTTCTGAAAGAAATTGGGGTTAAAAAGTTAACCTTGGGATTAAATTTAGGGTCAGCAATTTCCCTGTTTTTTTAATGAGGAAGGCCTTTTTTAATGAATGAAAGCTTTGTAAGGGGGAATCTGTATTAAAGATCCTCAAAACCCAGAAGATCCCACATTTGCAGTGCAGATCTTGCCAGCTCCAGCAGGAAGAAGCCTGGAGCTCCTGGGCAGCATCTGCTCCTGTGCTGGCCCTGGAGCTGCAGCCACCTCACCAAACTCCAGGACTCCTGGCAGCACAGAAAGTCAGAACTGCTGGGAAGTGGCAGAGCACTGCTGCCCACCCCAGTCTCAGATGCTCCAGCTGGGCTTTGGTAACAGCAGCACCACCCTGATGGAGTTACTGCAAACCCAAACTGTGATGCCTCCTCTGCTGGGATGGAGGACTGGGCTGTGGGGGTGGATGAAAAGTTTGTTTGTGGCGTAGGTATGAGATTTCAGAATTATAACCTCAGCAAACTTCTGTGGTGACTGCACCTACCAGAGGGCTTTCAACTGAGCATAGTCAAACTGCGTGAGGAAATTAGTTTAGGTCATAAAATGAGCAGTTAGGTTGTACCCCAAGTCTGCAATTTATTTTCTCAGGGATCTTAGAGGGTGAGCCAAACCCATCCAAAGGCCTAGGGCAAGTTCTGCTAAAAGAGGTGTCAGCAGGTCATGGGACAAATGAATTCCAGGAACCTCAGCACTTCCTACAGAACACGACACACTGTGCAGTGGTTTGTCTGCCCTCACTGCTCTCCACACTGTGCCTTACAATCTTCATTTCAATTCCCCTTATACCATACCTCAGGTGGGCTATTCCTTGTTTTTACAGGTTCTATCTACTGGCTGCAGAGACAGCTTCCAGCAATTAGGCTGCTTAGACACCCCAGTTAAACAGGTCAGGTTTTCTGGGAAAGGA
The DNA here is from genome assembly GCA_024734555.1 of Trochalopteron elliotii. Classification (NCBI taxonomy): domain Eukaryota; kingdom Metazoa; phylum Chordata; class Aves; order Passeriformes; family Leiothrichidae; genus Trochalopteron; species Trochalopteron elliotii. Next base: position 1,129,098 of record JANPWX010000095.1, read on the forward strand.
GCCAGGTCAGGTTGACCTAACAGAACACACTTGACTTTCCTTGATAGAGAGACTTTAACTAAATTTTCCCAAACTCTACTAGTTTATATCTTCTCTTGGAGGTTTAGCTATAGATCTAATGCTGCTCTAGCCCACATGGAAAAGTATGTATTTTTCTCTGAAATCCAAATGAGAACTGTATGTATTTCCCTCTGAAATCCAAACGAGAACTTTTGGATGATGCAGTCAATGAAGGAAAGTTTTATCAGACACCAGTCTCATCTCTTTCTGCTGATGGAGACTCCTGTCCTGCAATATTACAAGTGTTGGCAGTAATTCCTCATGGCTCTTCCCTTTGGGAGAGCTGACAAACAGCAAGGCCAAGAGATGCCCTAAGCTAGAACAGAAACCTGTGGTTTGGGATTCTTGTTAGCTGTGTAGCCAATGGCAGTGGAATTAATCATGGATAGTGCTCAGCTTATTAAGAATTCTCGGTTTCCAGAAGAGTAAAAATACCCCAGTGTTTTTAGTTTGTACTGGGACTTCTGCAAATTTACACTGTAAGGTAATACCTAGTGAGATTCAGGAAAACAAATGGTTTCAGAAAAAGGTTGGCCACATCAGCAGCCAGGCTGTGCATCCAGCAGCTGCTTTCACGTGCAAACTCTCTCCTTACAATACAATACAAGCTCTGGAAAATTGAGCTCTGCCCTCTCTCAGTTGACATATTTTGTACAGCATAACCTATATCAGAGGCAAGGAACAGGGGTTATGTGTTGTAACACAGCATCACAGGACTGAAGGTGGCCCTCGAAGGTAAAAAGAGTCAGTAGGGCTCTCCATCATCCAGACTGGTGTCAAATAGTTACCCTCAAAGGAATCCTGTGAAGCCTTTGTGCACAGCCTGCAGAGGCAGGTATTGATTACAACCTTCCCTGACCAGTTGGAGAATCAGGTAGGCGCCACAAAGAAGTGGGGATGAATATCCAGATAAGACGACTCTGGATTTTTTAGTCAGTCAGACCATGGAGCAATACATCTGAGCAAATTTCTGGGGAGTTGGAGAGGACCCAGCTAGATTCCAGCACTTCTTACTGCTCTCCATCATGGATACACTGCTTCCAGGTACCTTCCACAGGGTGCAACTCCTCTGGGACCACTGAGTGTCCTCCTTTGGTAGTGTCTAGTGAATACTGCTACAAAGACATAGGAAATTCAGCACTAGAAACTTCTTCATCCCAGTTCCCTTATTGTGTCAACTGCTCACTCCAAGGGTAACAGAAGGAGTATCCTCCATGGAGTTTCTCTGTTGTTGAAGCAGGCACAAGGGAGCACTGATTGCAGCCTGGGAAGTTCAGGCATTCAGTTCACCTGCAGTGTTTTGTTCAGTGAATGCAACTCAACAATATCAACTCAGTGTTCACATTCAGGAGAGAAAACAATACTGATTTCTGCTGCTCTTCTGCTGCTTTCTTGTCCACACAATATAGGTTTCATTGTTGGTTTTTTTTCATTGTTTCTCCACATAGATCTCATACATCATGGGGTACCTGATTACCTCGTACCCTGAGAAGTGGGTGATTCTTGCTGCAGGTTTTGGTTACTGATGTTGGTGGCTTCTCAAGGATGACATCAAAACATGAAAAACATCAAAACATCAAACCAGAAAAAAATTAAATCATGCTGGCAGTTGTATCAAATTCTCATAGGCAGAATCTAGCAGTTAAAAGCAGCAAGCAGAGATAATAAACATTGTTTCTGCCTAGATGTGAGCACCCACCCCATCGATTACTCCTTGGTACATTGCTGCTTAAGAGTGAACATCATTTAATTAATACAGTAACTCCAGCTACAAGAACATTTATATATTCATGGAAAAATGACTTTTTTTTTTCTGAAAGTAGGGATGTAAAATGCATGAACGTATTTATGAACACCTCACTTACATAAAAAGGGCTTAGAGTACTAGTTGATGTCAATAGCAAGCTTTCACTGATTACATTGATGCATAAATTTTTAACACATATGCACAAGTCAGGTAATGCATTTGCATACTAAGCAGGGGGGTTGAGTTCCAGCTTTCTGGGGCAGAAACTGCTTTTAATTGTGTGTGATGCAGAGCACCGGGAGTCTGACAGCACTAATCGAAAGTTAACAAGCAGGAGGGATTTGCTCTTTGAGAGCTGAAATTTCCATGTAATCCTTTACATCTAATCCAGCCTGAGCTAAGGATCTGGAGAAGAATTGCAACTGGACTCTTGTGACCTGCTCAAATGATTTGTAAGTGGAGTTTCTGCCCTTCCCAAGAGATAGACACAGTTTTAGCCTGGCTGGGAGAAAAAAACAATGGGAAAAACAATGCACAAAAGCAAACCGGGAAAAAAGTTTAATTGCATTTCTGTAACTTGACATTTTTAATTGGGTGACTGCCAGATACATGCCAATGCTTCTCTGCATATTGTTTGGGATTTGCCTGTTTCAGCACTAAAACAGACAACAGTGGAAGCTTTCAGTGTGCTTGAAGATTAATTTCACATAATCACAACAAAGCTGAAGTCAACAAGATGAATTTAATTACTACCCTGACAGCTGGGAGGCAATTAATGCCCTTAAACTTTCAGGTGCTCTCTCACTTGTATTTTTCCCCTTACCTTGTTCCTATTAAATAGAAACAAGCTGCAGGGTAAGGCTGACCATGGTGTCACATTGCCACCTTGTCATCAGAGCCACAGAAACTTCCCAGTTAGACACCAACTCTTTCCCCAGCGAGGGGCCAGGGCCACCTCAGGGTGCTGAGAGCTGCAGAGCACTTTTCTATCTCTGTCTCACAGGAAGCAGGTCCCACTCTATAAATCCTCTGGGGTGCACAAGTAAAGGAATATCCCACACTGACTCTGGCAGGAATTTTTTATCCCTTTATAGCCTTTCAGATTTCCAGGTAATAAAGTGTAAGACAACCTTTGGAACAGGACATTAGTGTGCCAGCAAATCTGGATTGAAATTTAGAGATCACCTCCTGTGAAGCTTAATAAATCCCATACTGCACCTGAACTGAGTGGGGCTGTATATCTCAAGGGAAAGTGAGCATTAAAATTTCCCTGTTGTAATGGTATCATTAAGAGAGAGAGAGCTACACCACATGCAGCATCAGAACCATCACATTTTTGCTCTGAAACTGGAAAAAATGCACTGATGCAGCAGAGTACAGTTTGGAATTTCATCCCCAGATAAAATTCCAGTGTTCAGGTTTATAGTGAATCAGGCAAAAGATGAACTTCCCAGAGGATCAGAGATTTTTAAGGGTGTTTTGGCATTTCCACTATTTCAAAAGCTAGGGGCTGATGTAAATGTCTTTATTTCTGTCAGCATTAAACTGCATTTTCCTACTCCAGCAGCTTTCCCAAAGCACTTTAAGCTGTTGCTGACCATGCAGGGCTCAATAACATACAACCATATATGTGCAGGTGGTACTCTCCATTAGGTAGATAAAGAGGGATCAGACCACCTTTATGTGCAACATAGATCCCCCCAAATAGACCAAATATAACAATGCAGTTTAGCACTTTACTGAAGAGATTATTGCAGGCAAACAAGATATTTTGGTTTGGTTTTCCCCCTATGGAAAAATTATACTCCCCAGTTACATTTGTGAAATCCTTAAATAGTGTAAAACATGGATTTTTAAAGGTTCATTTCAGAATACATCTGGTTTTATTCAAAAACTGACTTTATTGGGCCAAGAGGTCAGTCAGGGACTACTGAAAGAACAGAACTGGGAGAGCTGGGGGTTGTTCAGCCTGGGGAACAGAAGTCACTGGGGATTCCTTATTGTAGCCTTCAACTGCTAAAAGGGGGAAAGGAACATAAGAAACATGGGGAGAGACTTTTCAGTAGAGCCTGTAGTAATAGGTCAAGGGGTGATGATTCTAAATTAAAAGAGTGTTGATTTAAATTAGCTATAAACAAGTTTTATTATGATGAGGGTGGTAGCACCTCGGCACAGGATACCCCATTGCTGGGAACATTCAAGGTCAGGATGAGCAGGGCTCTGAGCAGCCTGATGTTATTGAAATATCCCTGTCCATGGCAGGGCTGTGGGACTAGCTGGCCTTTAAAGACCTCTTACAACTCAAATTATTCTCTGATTCTATGATTCTGCTTCTGGGATTGGAAACCTCCATGGCTTCCTTCTCCTAAGCCTTTCTGCTGGCAAATCACAGCTATTTCTGTGTGTTCTCAGTCCTACTGCTGTCAGCAGAACAGAGCCTGGAGAAGAAACTCTGCCCAATAGTTTTGCTTTATGTCTACGTTGCAGCGAGTACCGGCAATTAATGATCTGTTGGCAAATTAACACTGCACATGGCAATTGACTGTGGTAATGAAGTTATGGAGTCTTCTTTATGGTTTATTAGCACAATAATAAACCACACTCAGCATGTAATAATGGCACACAGTTAAATTAAAGACTTGCTGATGCCTTATAAACCATTTTGAGAAACACTCTTGCAGCAATCGGTAATAGTCTTCCCCGTGAGCATGGGCACACTGCTCTCTACTCTGCAGATACAGTTCTGTCAATATATTTTTTCTATTACTCTTGCATTACTAACAAAGCAGGCTGGGTAGTGGAACATTCACTTCAGGTCGAACTAATTTTTAAGTACTTTGGGTGAAAAATAAGTCTTGGCTTCTTCAGGCTGCACCTATTTCTTCTCCTACGGAGAAATATAACACCAGAGTTGTTCATCACTTTCCCCTCAGACAGAGGCACCAGCTGAATTTTACAGTGTTTCCCAACACTTGGCAACTTCAATTGACTATGACTTTTTAAAAACTGGCAGAGGCTAAATCCATCCTCCCACCTCAGATGGGTGAAATGTGCTGCTGTGACCCAAGCTTTAGGATGAACTTCCCTTAAACTTCCTGCTTCATGTATGTGACCAAGATCCGTCCTGTTTAGAGATGGGGCCTCATTTCAAACTCCCCGCCCCATCCACTGTTTGATCCTGAAGTGGGGAGGCATTCACATGGAGCCAGAGCTCTGTGCCTGCACACCAGCTAAGCTCAAAGCACCCAGAGAAGCCTGGCACTGCAGTCCCTTCAGATCTGCTTTACAGCCCCTACGGAAATGTGGGAGCATTATCTCTCTCCTCCTTGCAGGCAAGGCAAGTACTTCTCTTTATTCAGTGTTGCAATGTAGGATTCATGCTGGGAGCGATCAGGCTCTCGCAGAGGCCCGTAATGGCGACAGTGTGCTGAATTTAACAACAGACAAAAATATCTGGAACTCTCCAGACTTCTCTCTGCAGGATGCCAAAGCAATGCTTAGGAAAGCTATTATCAGCTTCTTTCCAGAAAGCTGAGTTTCTTTCCTGCAGCTCCACTAGAGGACATCCCAACCCTGGCCAGCTGCTGGCCCTGGCCACAGAAGCCACGACTGACACCAAAGTCCTCATGTCCCTCAGCCCAATATTAAACTGGATGTGTTTTAGGTCAGTTGAGGTTTTCTTTCTTCTGTCTGACAGAATGAATAGAGGGATATAGAAGGAAAAGCAGTCTTTTTCCTACCCTTAATCTGTCATGTCTGCTTAAACTGAAAACTCATTAGGCAGTGGCTCAGTCGGTTTTGAGGTTTGACTGTATTACCCATCTGTCTGATAGGAGATTTTCTCTTGGTTGAGGTGCTGAACAAGGCGTGTCAGGAGCTGCCTTAAGCAGAACCAAGAGTCATAACACACAGATCCCTTGAATCAGCACTGGAGATGTTTACTTGCAGTTCAAGGAGAAGCCAGGTCATTGCTCATGGGCTGAACAGGAACGGTGTTTATCTATGCTGATACAGACATGATTACCAGGAAATGTGGAAATGTGCACCTTCCACTTGTGCTCATGAAAGCTGACATTCCAAGATGAGGGACAGAAGGAATGAGCCTGTCTGAAACCCCTGAAACTTTCAAATTTTCCTTCTATAAAAGCTAGAGTATAGACAAGAGGAAGGTGACTGCTGCCTTCTCTTAGCAGTCATCAAAAGAAGAAGCCAATTCATAAGAATATGAGATTACATTGGGGAATGTGTATAAAATTTCACTTTGGCCAGTGCAAGGAGGCTCAACAGGGGCTGAACTTCTCTCCATTCAGTGCAGTGGGACACTCATTGTCCTAAACCAAGGTGAGGCTTCATCACTCTACTGCAGACAGAGCAGTATAGTAAATACTTTTGTGCCTACATGGAACTGCCTAAAAGATCTAAAACTGCCAAGGATCTAAAACTTCCTTTGTGATCAGTATCTGTAAATCCCCCACCACCTCCTGCTCACCAGCATTCAGCAGTTCCTCACCAGGGCACTGTGGTTTGCAGCAGCTCCATTTTGCTGCCAACCCTCCCTTTGTCTCATCCATCAGACAAGCTGAGTCAGCATTATGTAAGTTCCCTGCAACAGAAGGCTTTTCTCCTTGTAAACACTTCTGTAATATCACCCCCCCTTAAGACTGCTGCCATTAAGGAGCTTAAAATCTTCTTGAAGTCTCCAGGATGAGAGAGTCTTAAGACTGACAGTGTTTTCCAGCCACCTCTGGCACTGTCATTTCCTTCTGTTGCCAAATTCCCCCTCTCCCCCATTTTCTTACAGGCACTACCAGGACTTTCTGAAGGAAATGAAAGAATACCTGACAGGTTCTGCTGAGGCTGAATATCCTCACAGGGAAATGGAGAAGTCAGAAGGGAAATGGAGAGAGTGCAGCTGTGTGCTGCTGTCATGAGGCAGTTGGGTTTAATTTTTATTCAGCTACTCCTAGCTGGTCACTTCCATGCCTGGCTTCGAAATGCTAATCCAGAGCTTTTGATTAATTAATGAGCTTTGCCCAGTGGGAATCTGCTTACTGGGGGATATCTTTGCCTGAGGTGAGCAGCTTCTCTGGAAGTCTAATATCCCAAGGCAAAGATGCTCAGTAATCCCAAATGTGTGCACTAATTAATATGGAATAAATACATCTCATAATGCCAGTGCTGAAAGACAGGCTCACAAATGCTGACTGGACTCAAGGAGCTGTAACAATTCATAATGAGCAATTATGAGTGATGACTTTTCTTTCCTTGGTGCTTTGGAAGGGATCTATCCAGTCACAAAGTAAACAAAGACTTGAGGGACCAACTGGAGCAGCTCAAACTGTGCCTCCTCTCCACCAGCCCCCCTAGAGGTGGAAGGATTTCTGTTTTATCTGGGGTCAATTGAACTTTTTGAGGCTTGTCATGCCCCAGTCCCATTGACAGTGGTGGGACAATATTTCATAGGACAGTGAGTCACCACTAGGTAGCAACATCTTTCTTTGTTTTGCAGGATGGGAGGAATTTCAGCTGTGTTATGTTAAGGTTCAGATCATATTCTCAGTGCCCTAAGAAGTAATCCAAGCTCTTACTCTATTGCTGTAGAAACTCCTGTCAGACTCTCTGATCTTTGTAAGGACAGGAGGCTCCTGAGATGGTACTTTCTGTCCATTTCAGAAGAACCCAATCATTCACACAAAAATAACCTAGAAAGCAACTCTTCTCACTGATTCTTGGAGCAGAACCCTTGAGATGTTCAGTGACATCAAACTGGGGAACTTTGCAACCTCTTCTCAGAAGAGGCAATGGATCTGTGTCCAAGGGCAGGGAGGTGAATTAAAGAATCTCTTGACATCCTGACTATTCAGAGGGTGTGAATTTAGAGGGTGTTTGGGGACAAGAATACAGATTACATTTATTGTAACACACTGCTTTGGAGATTATCTGTCAGGTTTAGGACTGGCACATGCAGATTTCAAAGCACACCTCCTATTGTAGAAAAGCAGACATCAGGAACTTCTGTTTCTTTTTGAAGGCAGAAGATAACCGGCCTCACTTTCTTAACACAAGTGATACAGTGGACTGGAGACAGCTCAAATCTGATTTCAGAACCACCCTTAGGTTTTCAATTTAGTTGTGTGATAAGCCTGTAAGGCTTTCTGATTATTGATTGCCATGCTTAAAATACAGTGACAGAGGCTCAGTGCTGAGACCTATTCCTACTAGTGAGATTGAAAAAAAATATTGGGGTCTTAAAAGGATAATATCATCAGCATCAAGAAGTAGTTTGTGATCCTTTGTGTACACCATGGTCAAAGAACCTGAGCTCTGATGGGCCCAGCAATTACCCACTCACAGGGATATTTAGTCTTTGGGCAATGATGCAAAAGGATTTTTTCTCCCAGGAAGATGTTTTCTTAGCTCTTTTTACCAGTCAGGAGTTACTAGCTGAGTCAACTACTTGCAGTCTGAGAGCAAATCCTGATAGACCAGGACTTTTCATAAGGTTTCATCCCAGAAGCATGACACAGGCTTATTTTGCAGTGAGAGACTCAGGTATGTACCCGTGAGGTGATACTGGTCTGTTCCTAACCAGCTTTTAAAGGAGAAAGAAAAATGAACAGTCTGGAAGCCACTCCTCAAACCCCAATAGTGGCAGCCAGGCTTAGCTCCAGCTGCAAATCGATTCTCGATTACCATATCCAGGGAGAGCTTTGCTATTCAGGTTACTGATGGTGATAAAGTGGGTCGTTAACAATGAGCCAGCACAAAGCAAGTCATTGTAATAGTTGAAATGTTATCCTCTCTAAAGGAGCCATAATAATAATGCAATATTATCGAGCCTTTCTAGTCTGCAGGCATCTGTCATCTCTCTGCCTAAAACTGATAGGGCAGAGCGGATTTGAATTTATTCTGCAGGAGAGGAATGATAAAGCTTTATGGCTGCTCTCTTTTTTTCCCCCTACTTTGCAGCCTGTACCTGCTAACAGCTGAGTTTTGTCACTTCCTTTGCTGTTATTTTTTAAAATCTTGCAACCTGTGGGAACTCCCTGCTGCACAGGACAATACAGGCCTGTTACTATGGATATACTGGTGAAGGTGACACAAATGGAGGGTGACCATAATTACACATAGATATTCTCATACTGGAAGCAATGAAAGAGATTTTCCTGCTCAGTGCCTTGTATTCATCTGCCTGTGAGCAGTGCACAGCAGAGAGTCCCACTCCCAATGGGCATGAAGGTGGGAAGTGCTCCTCCCACAGTCACTCACAGGTGAGTGGTCTGTGATGGAAGTGCCAGAAACACCTCCTTTCCTGTTCAAGGGGCAGAAGATATGCAGCTTCCACAGATTTCAGCAAGATCCCTGAATGTCCAGCATGTCAGGAGCAGCACAGGAAACACTGGGAAATAGTACAAATAGTTCTGTATGTGGTTACCTGCCTGCACCTGAACTGGCACCACTGGGTTTTCATAATGCTGGAACTTGAAATGACACTGCAAGATTGGATAACCCCTGCTCTGAAAGGCAACAGCAATGACATTAATACATCACACAGATAACAGAGGGTCTGGATGACTCGGGACACTGAGCACATCTAATCTCTAGGTCATTGGGGATTTAGATCTCAATGACTCCTGAATCTAAAGCAACACAAAATGCAGCTGTAACTGTTCCATGCATGTTGATCTAAAAGGGACAACCTTCCTATCAATCTTTACATATATTTATTCATGATTTTTTTAATGAGGTATCATCTCTTAGTTTGTAGTTACAGACCTGCAATATTAGAAACATAAGTGAACTAATCATGAGAGAATATGAGTAAAATCCTGATGCCTCACTCAGGAAGACATTGCCTGGATCTTTACAAAAGAAAGGGCTAGTTAATGTTAATGTATGCAAATACTTATCCAGCCATCTAATTTGATCTGCTTTGGAACTTAACACAGCCTCCATCATCAGACCCTCTGAGTGACTTTTGTTTAATCAGCTTCCACTGCTTAATGAGTGGGATGATTAACACACAAGCAGAGGATTAGATATGCAGTATGTCCGGTGTTAGTGGAGGACAAGACTTAATAGGATTTCTCCTCTCTATTTTCCCCTTTTCCCAAAATGTGAGGTTTGTCATATGCTAAGCACAGTCCCCAACCCATTTAGCAATTAGCTTGCTATGGGAATGATGGGGTTACTGTACCTATTAACCTACAGGAACACGCCAGTCCAGGAATACGATCACAAATGATTATAAAACACATGTGCACTCCCCCTGCCATGGTAACAACTGAAGAAACTTTGTGAGCTCTTATTGACAAACTTATGTCTATCCCAGTCAGATGCTTCTGAGTATCAGGATCTGAACCAATTCACCCCATCTTTTCTGCAGGTATCTACTTTTCTCTGAACAATAACAGGACAAAAGTGCTGCATAGTAAAACACCACCATGTTTGCAGGAGTTCCTGCATGTAGCCTGCTGCATACAAGTGCTCAGAAATCACCTGCATAATTATGGTTTTATGGCCTACACAGAGTGACTCTTCCAAGTCATCAGGATAGGGACAGCTGGGTGGGTAGAGGATTCTGAATTAAAATGAACTGATGTACCAGATGTTAAAGACATCTGCAAGTCAGGTCTGCTCTTCTTATGCAGACTAAATATTATGCTGCAGGTGACTGAATCCTACCAGCTACAGAGTGAGCACAAGTAGTGTCTGGGCAAACAAACTCCCAGTTCAGGAACCAATCATCAAATCATCTTCAAAATGACTCATTGCAGCCTTCTGAAACAGTCTTGATTTTGGAAGATCCAATCCAGAGTGGCACGAAGTCCTGCAAACTGCCCCTCACCTCAGCTGAAGTTGCAAGTGATCAGCTCGTGTTCAGCACATCTCAGCCTTGTGTCTAATCTTACAATAAATACAATGATTAATAGCTCTGTTTGCCAAAGAAATGCCTATATGACCTCTTACTCATGTCCTCTAAATGTGAATTGTAGTTGTTCTAGTGTCAGCTAACAAGTAAGAACTCAGGCTTGCTGAGCCAAACCTAACCTTTAAGAACTCTCTGTGGTTTCTAATAGGAAAAGGAAATTAAAAACTGCTGCGTCATCTTGTAAGAATTGAGGTTTTTTATTGAGTTACTCATTTGTCCTGCTATAGAGCAGAACATGCCATGACTTCAATGCCTGCCAAGAGCAGGTAGCTGGCAGAGATGGTAGTGGAATGAAGAACTGAGACTTGCTCTCTATTAACGGGAAGCATGAAAATTAGACTTGCTATTTCTCCTCGCACACAGATTGAAGACCTTCCATGTCCCCTAATGGTGATCCTGAAACTTTGTAACCAGAACATCTGAAACTCTGGCACTTATCTTGAAGGGAAGGTTTTTATTAGGGTTATCCTCTGTTATTTTCTAGTTTTCTTTGTACCCAGTAGTACATTTATTGTTCTTAAACTAAGTGGGGTTCCTGTGACCTTAGTATGTGATCCTAGCACGTTCTCTGACTATAATTACTGTGTTTGGTTAAAGCAAATACTTTTAAACCAAAGGTCTCTTAAACCTCTTTTCCCAGGAGGTAATATCTAAATAACATGCTGTTTCCAAAGCCTGGAAGAAGCTGGTTACATCTCAAGAAATCCTCTCCAAAGGAGTTTGTCATCTGCACTTCTTGGGGAAGAATTCATTCATGCAAAGTTATCCCTGCTCATGCATGTTTGTCTTCCAAGATTTGGGCACAATCCACTTTGGACTGTGATCACCTTTCCTGCCAGGCTTGTGTCAATGCCTCTCCCACACGAGAGCCTTTTTGGAACTGCTCTTACTCTTACTGAAGAGCATATTTTGAAGCTGTGTTATTGTTACTCCTCATTTCCCCCTCCTACACGGCATGAAATCCTAACACGCAATCAAGCGACTAACCCCAGGACCACTATGTTTAATGTTCTCCTAATGCCTATCATTAAGAAGTATAAATGCCACTGAGTCGTCCGTGTGCTTTATAAAATAAATATATCCATCTGTGGGGACAAATTATATCAGCTCTCCAAAAGTAGGAGAGGCTGCACAGCAGGGACATGAACAGGGAAACTTTGGCCAGAAGCAGCACGATGCTCTGAAATGCCCATGGAGGAAAGATCTTTTATTCTACATCAGGACTGAAAAACCTCCCATGCAGTGAACTGCTCAATAATTCATTTATCTATCACATCTTGCAAAGGTACAGGACTGAGTTAAGTCTGCCAAGATTTTCAATGCAGGTGGTTAATATTAACCCAACACATTTCTTCTAAGCCCTATTGTACTCAACAAGGAGAAATAACAGCTTGTCTGCTTCCTGTACAGTAGAAGCAAAGAAACAGTAGGTCTTTTAGAAGGAGAATGTGAATGCAAGCCAATCATCCTCCTTCTGGCTCCTGCTGGTTCTTGTCTCCAATTACAAAGGAATAATTCACTATCTGAGCTATTTCTACATTTCAAACTGGGCACTGAAGTATCAAAAGTTATTGTTAGCCTGCCGTGCTCTTGAGAAAGGAAATAAGGAGGAGATAATAGAAAGACATAAATGACCCAAATCACTGGGATATTCTTTATGGTTTATCACAAAGGAGTTTCCCAAGAGACCTTCATGCCATGCCCTGTGCCCACGCACACACACAACTCAGGAAGATAATGAGGAAGGCAAAACTGCATCAGTACGGACACTGGTTTCATTTGGGACATTTATTCCCCTAAAAAATATATTCCCTTTATATCTCGGCGTGCATGGCCGTGCTTTCTCCTCTAGGTGACACTGTGTCTGCTTGGAATCCTTAGCTGGAGTACCGGGAGCCCTTCAGCACCGGCAAAGTCATGTGGAAGAAAACCGCACCAGCACCTGCACACGGTAATCTTGTCACTGATGGTTTCTGCACGATTCAGAGTTGTTGCTTAAGGACTTGAACCCGCTGGATCTCAATAACTCAGCAGCAGCCAGGATTAAACCTGTGCAATTCAAGGTGTGAGCGAAGTGGCAGAAAAGATTTGCGTATGAACATGTCTATATATATACACAGTTACCTCTTGCTTTGTCTCTCTGTTTACAAATATCCTGAGGTTTACAAATATCCAGGCTGCAAAGCAATCTGCAATTCCAGGCAAATCTATTTATCACCAGGTAAAACCCCGTGCAGGGGTGGACTGGTAATATGACAAGCTGGAAGAATAAAACAAACTGGATTGGGACATTGCAAAGAATCTAATCCCCAGGTTTTAAACTGCCTGCCTGCATTCCCCAGATCCTCTGGGGGAGAGAAATTTCACTGGGGAGAAAGCTTTTGGAAATTATGATTTCATCTGAACTCCCCAGCACACCTCTGATTTCCCCAAGGTTACTCATGATTTATTGGGAAGTAATTTGGATCAGATTCAAACCTGTGACATTCAAATGTAAAAATAGTACAAACAGATTAAATAACAACAAAGCAGGAAGTAAATGCAATGACTCTAAGGGAATTAACAGAAATGCCACTACTTTTAGTTTGTGCCTCAAAGGCAAATAGTTCCTAAATTTCTTTCCTGTTTCACCAGTAGCAGGATAAGTTTATGTGCTCTTCTTCATAAAATGGCTCCAAAGGATCGAATTTGGGATGACAGACATCTAAGACAATGATAACAAGGTTTGGGGATATTTTCCAGTTGACATCACTGCGCCATTAGTCATTCCCTGATAAGGAATATCTTGCAGACAAGACAGATCACAGGGCCAGCACAGGCAGGGAGGAGAGGGTTGACACAGGAGTACAGGAAGAGTCACTTGTCTTCAGAAATTTGGAAAAGAGACTCCCCCAGAAGTGGGATGGAGAAGGTGAACTCTGAAGAAGTTTAACTCCTAGGTGACTCATCACCCCCCCAAAAAAGAGAAAGAGACACCTTAAAATTGATTCCTTCCTCTTTGTTTGTCTGGAAGATGGAAGAGTGAGGTTTTTTTAGCTTGCTCTGGACGTGGGCTGCCAGTTTTACACTGCAGTTTCAGAAGGCTGATACCAGCCCAGGTGTCTACAAATTGACTCACCATTTTACTCTGTTTAATGAATAAACAAACTTCCCTCTGTAAGATTGAATTAATTTGGATTTATTTGTCTAGGTATAGACACTGCAGATGTTTTAATTTAGGCACTTTGCACTGTCAAAGTGGCTGGGCTGGCTGAGCCTTCGATTTCTGTCCATACAGGTAGAATTCAGAGTGGCTGCTGCAGTCTTTTTGACCATGGGAAGGACAATTCCAGCTGAATATCACCAAGGGAAAAGAAGTTAAGTGAAGTTTAACTAAAGTGCATGGAGTGGTTGCCATAGCAAAAGTGATGGGGCCTCTTTGCTTCAGCTGCTGAGAGCAGGACTGACAAATGCACGTGATACTACATTGTCAGGAACATTTCTGCAGCTGAGATGAACATCTCCTCGAATTTCCACTTTCCTGATCAAAAAATGAATTGGGAGAGAAAGAGAGAATTGAGGAAGAAAACTTTCCCCTGCAGAAATGAGACACCAGCTCTGCAGGCCCCAGGGGAAAAGGGAGAGGTTGTGGATTTTAGGGGGAGAAGTTAACAGATGTCTCCCTCCAACTGAGTTCCAAGTGCGATGATCCAGTTAAGTGCTCTTTATTTTGCCCCAAGAGTTGCTTGCCTATGGATGTGCTGACCCAACCTCTCTGTGATTCTGTTTTTGGTTTCTTGCCTCAACAATGACTCAGATTCCAGGACTGAACGTTGCTGTTAGTTTACAATTCTCAGCTGAACACTGAGTTTTGGCCCACGAGGTCTAATTCCATTCCAAGGTGTTTCTTCTGTCTTTAACTGTTGACTTCATAGGGGACTTTGAACCATTTGTTTCTGTTCTGTGGAGGAAAAAGATAGCATCAAAGAAAAACGGCTTATAACCTTTCATTCCAATGTTCAATTTTGATATTCCGTCACTTCCTCAAGGATTTTGTTTTCTCAGATCACATCCCATCAGAGACTCTCGTTTGTGGGTGAGTAATAGGTTATTCTCTGTCCTCTCATCATCTGCCCACACAAACACTCCTGCCTGGATCCCAGTGCCATACCATCCTCACACTGTGGGTGGATATGCTGCAGCTTCTACAGATCAGTAGTAACTGGAAAAAATCCAGAGCTGTGGTCTTGCCTGGGCAGTCCCTGCTAGTGAGTGTGAGGAGCTTGGGGAGAGCACAGGGCAGACAATGCAGGGGGACACAGGAGACTCTCCTGAACCACAAAGGACCAGCTACAGGTAACTCTGCCACATAAAATATTTAAGCTTCATCTTACAAATTAATACCCATTTAATGTGTTCTCTTCATTCCCAATCAATATTGCAGATTGTTGCTGCCCTGGGAGAGCTTTCCAGTAAACAAACAGACTATTTCCTCCTTCTCTTGCTAAAGTTGGTTTTCAAGGCTAGCACATTCTGGGCTCCTAGTGCTGTTCCCAATCTGGCATCTCCACTGAGAAATGTATTTTGGGGAAAAATAAGTTGCAAGACTGTCTGGAGACAGGTCTCTTGTAAACCCCACTCCTTACAGATCACATATCTACTTTCCACTAGTCCTTGCCTCTCATCAACCTCTATGTGGCTGTCTGACCAATTTTACCCTCTTAAATCTGCATCTGATCTCCCATTCTGTTTCAGCCCACCTCCATAGAAAGCCAGAAGCTCAGAGCTGGGTTTGAGCTTTACCCTTTTTTGAAAGGGTAAAGCCTTTCCTTACCCTCCACTGACTTCTCTCTTGCCACTTTACTCCTGTTACTACAGCAACCTCGTGTCTCTTGCTTTTGCAAAGTTGACATGTTAGCATGGGGACGCACACAAGGCCTCTCTAACCAGCACTTATGTGATCTAAAGCATTTAGCTCATCTGCTCAGAAGACTTATTAAAATGTTGGGCCCATCTGCTGTGGGAGGCTCCAGTGAAAGCAGAGCCAACATTTTCCCACTTGGTTTCCTGTCATACAGCCTGACCAAAGCCTCTCATTTCAGCAGCACACAGCAATAGTGTCTCTGCCATAAGGCACAGCTCCTGCTTGCCTTTGCTCTTTGGACAAGCTTGAAAGGGTGTCAGCTCAGTCTTCTGCTGTTGGAGAAAGTGCAGTGCTGACATTTGCCTTTCAGAGTGCTAAACGCCAGAGGACTCACACGAGTGCAGCACGGGGGATTCAGAACAGTGTCTTCCTTTCAGAGTGTTTCCTTCACCCCCAGATGATGCTTGGAGGGAGGCATTTATGGCAGCAGGTTTCCAAAGAGCTGGCTCAAGGGATGGGGTCAGCCTGGAGGGGGACCTGCAAAGGAAACGTGTAACCTATCTGGCAAGCTGGGATCCCCTTTTCTTATCTTTTATTGTCTAATTCTCTGGAGAGCTGCTCAACTTGCTCTTGTGGCTCCCAGAGGAAACATCACCATTTCCTTTTATTCCCTCTCCATCATCTGGTACTGTTCAATCTGCCCACAGGTAATCTGTGTTGTGCTCCTAAACCTGCATCTTTCCCGAGGGAGTTGGAGGCACTTTTTAAGATGTATAGCAGCCATCATCTGACCAGCCATAGCAATATGCGTATCTATAATGGTTTATTCACAAAATAATTCCTCTCCAGCTTGCTGTGAGTGTTGGACTAACAGAAAAATGTGAAATTTTCTATTATCTTCACTCAGCAGTTGTGCAATCCCTCCTGGTCAAGGCCACTACATTGAGAAGTAGAAGGTAGTTTGATGCTTATTTGTCCTAAGACTCATCTGCAACACAGATGTCCTTGAAAGGAATGGCAGCAAATCAGAAACAGGATACAGGTTGTGGAGAGAAGCTACAGGGTGAAAACTTGGCCAGTGGAAGATGGATGAGTGCTATCTAAAACCGTAACTGCAGCAAGGATGAGCAGCAAACAGAAATACCTCTAGCCCAGTGTCTGGCGATCACCGTAAATCAACCAAGGCATCTCCCAGAGAAGGTTTAATCACAAAAAGCTGCGCTTGCTCATCTCACCTGATGTGGCTGATGGGTGTTTGTAGTCAAATCCCCTTCACAATGATCCTGTTTAGAAGCAAGGTGCATGGAGGGGAAACCTGCTAACAGTCAGTTCATCTCCCCATTACCAGCGGAATTTACTTTAAGTAGCTCTAGGGATTACTGAGGTATTAAGGAAAGTGCTGTGACAGTGAACTGTATTGCCTGTGCAAGAGGATAGCTGTGTGGTGTTGTCCTCTGTGGAGATCATGATAAGGAGTCCAAGATGTTTGTGAAAGAGGTGTTTTGGTGGGTTTTTTTGTTTGTTTGTTTTGTTTCTTTTTTTTGTGTGTGTGTGCGTGATGCTGTTTTCTTTAGTTTTTTATGAGGCAAGAAAAATATCCAATATCACTGCCTATGTTAGGGATTTAGAAGTGCTCAAACCATAGGCATGCCTTTAAAATGCAGACCTCATCCTAGAGATAAAGCACCTACCCAGAGAAGAGATGCTCTAACGCCTAGATGTATTTGTTTGTTTATTTTAGAGGGGAGAAAGGAATGGTATGTTTTACTGCTAAGCTATTAACCATCAAGATTGCCCAAAGGCATCAGCAGGTTCATTTAAAATGTAAATGAGTTTCTGAGGCATGCATTCAGCAGTGCAGGCTCTACAGGCTGCTATTATGTGAAATTGGATGGGGTCTTCACACAGCTGAACCCTCTGTCTGGGCTCCCTCTCTGCCCCACGCCCCATTATGACCAGAATGGACACTGCAGGGGCCCCCGGAGCTGCTCTCCAGATTAGGAGAGTGGCTTTATTATAGAAGACAGGGGCAATTAACTGAGTTCCTGTGCTGCTTCGGAACGATCTCCTTGGGAAATACCCCTCAGCCCTGCAAATAGCAAATGAGCATTTATTCGTGGCCTTCTCACCCCCTTTTGGGAAGAACTGTTCTCTTGAATTAATATTTGGAGGCTACTGGCTAAAAGTGAGCAGAAACAATGAAAAGCAATTGGACTGGGGAAGATTTTCTCTTTTTAATACTAAATCCCTGTGTGCCCTGGGCTTACATGGTGGTGCAGTCACCAGTGAGATCCCTGCCCAAACTGGGAATAACAGCTGAAGGGATGCTTTTGCCTTGGGGTGAAACTGCATCAGGGACACACTAAAGACTTGCATTGTCACTTTTTAAACTTCTGCCAGTCTTTCAATCCGTAAAAGAAGGCTTGGGAGGAACATCACCCACTTAACAGGAAAGCTGTGCTGTGGTGGATCATCCTGATCCCACAGAGAGGGCTGGTTAAAATCCAAGAACTCCATTGTGCAACGGATGTCAGGGTTGTACCACTCGGGTTTGTTTTGATGTGGAGCTAAAGAGAATGCCATCAGTGCTGCTCTGGAGCATGGTGCTGGCAGAGCAGCTGACATGAGCTGGTTTGTGGAACAGAGACAAAAGAGACCAGAGAGATGGCTGTTAATATAAGTGTAATCAAATGCTTATGTAAGTGACCCTTGCCATGGGCTTCTGCCTGGTAAGGCCTGATTGGATTGCCCTTGAAATTCCCACTTGCTCCCCAAACCAATGTGTAAGAACACATTTTTGTGAGTTAGGAACAACGATTTCCCTGTGATGATGAAGATAATGATGATGATGATCATCATCATCATCATGAAAATGCAGTATTGCAAATGCCTTGGACAATGTTTGTCAGAGTTTCATGGAGTTTAACTGCACATGACTGTCCTTGTACACACACACCCCCCCACCTGTGACCCACAGCCTGAAGTCACTGATGTTTTTAGAAGAGAAGCAGTAGCAGCACATTGAATTACTTTCTTAAAAGCATTAAATACCATTGTACTTTTCCATTTCCCTTTTTGTGTGTGTGTGTGAAAATGGCTGCGTTTATCAAAATGTGTTGAAGACAGTTTAGATGAATTGTCCTGCTGAAGAGCAAGAGTTTCTTATCTAGAAAAAAGATTCCCAAGTGCACTGCATTTTGTATAAGCAGGGTTAAATTAATCAAAGAAAGCAGAAACAGTAAAGAAGATCTTAATTTCTGCTTCTATATCAGTCTTTCCATTTCTTCTGCATATTATGGCTTGTGTTCCAGCCTCCGGATAGGACTTGCATAGCCCCTATTAAACATAATCAAGCACTTGTAGAACTTATTTCCAAGTGTCTAAAATGGAACCATGATTTGCATGTCATTAAAATAAAAAAAAACCAATATGAATTTTTTCCATCATTTTTCTACATGCTGCATCCAAAAGGAGCTTACCATGCACTTTTGAAAAACACTGCCATTTATCTTAAATGATAGTGTTTTTAAAAATTTAATATTTCTAATTAAATTACAAAAGGAAGTTGGTTTTGGGGAATATTCAAAACTTGGAAAAGCACAAACCCAAAAGCTATATTGTCATTTACTAGCACTGCTGCTTTAGAGTATAGGAGGTTGCCAGGGATGAAGTTATTTTGGTGGTCAATACTGTGCTGTGAAAAGTTGCTGAAGCTCCACCATCACCATGCAATGATATAAAGATTTATTGGCTACAAAGCCTTCTACAAATGATAGAAGAGTCTAAGCTTCAGCATTCAATACAAACACATTGTATTCTTTTAAAAAATAAATAAGTACTTGTGATGTGACTGCTGAAACAGCTGATCTTATCTTATAACATCAGCCTTGGGATTTTGAAACCATCCTGGCTGTGCTTTATGTCTTTTATTTGCTGGAATAAAAAAGAAAATTTGTAGGAGTGAAGCTCACAGCAAAAGAAGAGAGAAGATGCAAGTTACTCACTTGCAAGGAGAGGTGTCTGCCACAGCAGGGCAAAATGAGCTGAATTACACTTGAAATCCACACAGAACTTCTGCTACTCCACAGTTCCATTATGAGCCAAGTTCTCCCTGAGTTCCTCTTCCTGAATTTTGTACTGATCCTAGGTAGGTGTCTAGACATTGCATCTCTTTATGCTGATGAGCTTGTTGAAAATTATCTCCCTCTACCTTGGTTTTCTGTGATGAAATTAGAGAAGAAGATCCATGGGACATCCCAGCTCCTGCAGTCCTGCCCATGGGGGTTATCCTTGTCCCAGTGTGGACATGCCATCAAGACTGTCCAGTGGGAATTTCCCCCAGCAGGAAACCCAAAAGAAAACCTACATCAGTGTGTCTACAGCCTCCTCCAGCTCTTCCACTGTAGGATGTTCTGTTGGTCCAAGTAAAGAAGATTTTATTTGTTTCAAGAAATGATGAAGTCACCATTCGTTGGGGCATCTTTTCTTCCTTTTAGATAAATGCTTCTTTTACACTGTCATTCATGGGGGAGGCCAAACCCTTCCCATACTGTAAGGATAGAACATCTAGCTGTGAGTTCCATTTATTCCTGATTTCTGTGAGCCTGCAGGGGATGTAAAAGAGTCTCCTCTACCATGTCACTGCTGTTTGTGCCTCTCTTCCTTCCCTGAACATCCACTTCTCTGGGTGTTGAGGTAAAAAGGAAAGAGGTTATAAACTTTTCAGTTTAGTTCTCTGCAAGCCTCCCTGGCTAGTGAGGGAGCACAGGAACTTTCTGCCTGGGGCAGAGCAGAGGGAACCTAAAAATCAACAGCTGTCCCGGTACCTCCATGAAATAAAAAACAACACTTCTGGCTCCTTTAAAAGCAGGATATCTCTCAGTCCATTCTCCTTACAGCAAAGCTGACATTTGATTTTATTAACAAAACAGAGAAACCAGTGCAGAATTAATGGTGGGAGAGATTAGATTATTACAGTAAATATGCTCTGGTGGCAGGAGCACAGGTCTGGAAAACTGGGAGCTGGGCTCTGCTTTGCTGTATGGACTGGAATGGATTAATCCTCCTCACTGCTGTTTTCCAGCTCACACTGCCAAGGATGTTAACAGCCCCTCAGGAAGGGATGTGCTGATGTTTATACATCAGATTTAGGAAGAGGCACTGAGATCTTGAGATAAGTAGGGGAGAGGGAGGACTAATGACACGGAACCGAATTCCATTTATATTTCTCTGCAGTAAGTGGATAGTCATAAAGCTGGAATTATCTCCCTGTATTTCAGGCTGGCAGAAACTTCTGGGGGAGCACGTACAGGAACACATTGAGGAGGAACTGCTGGCTGTGGCATTTGGCTGGGGAGCCTGAGCCCTTGCCGGGAAATCACCAGATGGCGCCAGTAGAAATAATGTTCAAATGTTCCCTTCTTTTTTTTTTCTTCCTTTTTTTTTTTTCTTTTTCTTTTTTTTTTCTTTTTAAGCAATTAAAGCTGCAAAAAGGTTTATTTGTGAAATTGTGACTCAGTTCCTTCAGCGAGAAGTATTTGCATCAGTCAGAATTCATTGAGTGGCTGAACAGAATAATTCCTCTAATTCAGGGCTGGTGTTGGGAGCCTGTGTGCACACCAGCCAAAGGGAAAACATCGTGTTGCGTAATAAATCACTGCATTAGGCAGTCAGCTTTGGCTGTTCCTGCTACCTGCACTCCAATTTTAATCAATATTTGGGAGGATTTGTTAGGCTATATGGACAAATCCTGAGGCCTGCACTCAATTCCCATCAAAGCCTGGTGGTTATTAAGGAGAATGAGAAGTTTGCCTGAGTGACAACCTTATAATAAACCAAAAATTTTGAGATCTGAATTTTTGTCACACTTCATCACTGCTCTACCAACAGATTGGCTTCCCCTTGAAACCCTTCTTGTAGAGAAGTTTGCTCATTTTGGAAGCTGGAGAAGCTCATTTTCAAGTAGGTTAAGCCAAAAGGTGCCAAAAATGCATTTTTCTCCTAGTCTATTATTGTATCTTACACTGTAAGTGAGAAGTAGCTTCACCAAGGAATTGATTTCCTGCAAAAGAGACTGCAGCCATGGCTGGAAGATGATTTTCATAACAGATGCAGCCCTTCAGCAGGGATTCTCAGCTTCTTTCACTGCTGGATAGAAGCAGGTCTTGAGTTCAATCCTTCTATTTAAATATTTCATTAAGGGCAGGTATGTTTTCTACTTCCCTCTTAGGGCTCCAACCTTCAATTTCTAACTTATCAAAAATCCACTTTCTTTTATTTTTAACTGAGCTCCTCTATTATTTTCCACTTCACCTACCACTGTCAGAGACACACACTGCTGAAAATCCCAATATCTGATTTGAAGATTATGTCACATCCTAGCACTCAAGACACAGTTACAGCCATGTGGGAAAAGCAAAAATTAAAACCAAACCCCTCTCCTGAACAGAAATTTAGTTACAGCAACAATCCTTTTTTTGCCTTTCTCTAAGATTTGGAGACATCCAAGCAGCGTACTGTTCAGGATGTAACACTAAGAAATACCTCATTTCCATTCAACTATTGCACTCTTATATATATATATACATACATATATGTATCTCATGCATATGCAGGGCTCAAGAGGTCTTTTTAAACTTACCTTTCAGGCTGGATAAATTGTATGTTTACTCTCCCAATTTCATTTCGTTGGATGGCCCATTTGAAAATGCAGGAGAAAAATATCTCAGTTCAAGACAAGGCAAAGGGTTTTGTAGTTATTTTTTTTTTTTTCAACAAAGTGAAAAGGTTATCAGCTTTTCAAGTCACTCCACATTGAAATAGAAGCCAAAACAAAATAGGAGCCAAAGAAAGTACCCCAGAAATCTGCTACATTGTGATCTCCTTATTTTGTTTTTCACAGGCTCTTTTAAAGGTCTAGTCTTAATTTCGTTCTAGAAATGAGACAAATACTGGAATCTCCTCTTTTCCCCCTCGTAAAGACTTTTTCACCTGTCTCTATTTCTCACACATTTGAGATGATTTCTCTGGAAGAGAGGAAAAGAAATAATCGCCCTAACACAGACACTTCACACGCTCAATCAGCATTTTGCTCTAGGCGTGCCTTAAGTTTCAGGTAGGGACTGGGGGACATTTGTTACTCCTGCCTTGACCTTCCTCCTGTTAATTCACATTTCAAGAGAGCAGAAAAGCACATTTCATGCTCTGGTCATTAGAATTCCATTTTGCTGGGCAGAGGGCACCGGGCCATCCTTTTCCCCAAGAGGGCAATTCCTTTGGTGCCTGTCATGCCTCATTACTCTGAGCAGCACAACTTATGCTGGAAAAACAGCAAGCAGGAGAAACTGCAACAAAACCAGCAGCGTCACTGCAAGGCTCCTAACCCACCAAAATAGCACAAACATGATGTGAATAATGACTTTCTTTCAGATTTAACCAGTTCTGCTCAGTTGCATTGAAACTGTTGGAAATTGTTGGGATACGTTGCTTGCATTGTCAATTACCTGCTCAGTTAAAAAGTGCTAATGATGAGAGAAATGCAGGCAATGAGCACGGTCGGTCTCTACAACAGACTTTGTTGGACAGCCAACAGCACAACTCACTGGGAATGTGCAGCTACAGGGCCAGGACTTCTGCATCAATAAAATTAATCCGTTTTGTCTCATAGATTTTTGTGAAAACCTTCTAGTGCAGAAAAACAAAACTGATCCGCATAGAAGTTTAAATAAAATCCTACATTTCATGCACTGGCCTCAACCCTAGGCCACTCATTTATAGGACAAGCAACCCTCATGTAAGCTAACTTGCATGCAAATACGTGCAAAGCCATGAACAACAACTTGTTCTCAGACTTATGCAGAGATCAGAACACCTCCCCACGCACAGGGCACCATGAGCAGGGCTGGTATGAACGGCACTTGAACACCTGAGAGTGACCAAACCCTCCTGTGCCATCAGGGGTGGAGTTTCACGGAGCTGCAGGGCTGCAAACCAGGGGCAGGGGCTGCATCCAGCATCTCACACCTCCTGCAAGGAGCAGCCACAACTCTTCCCACAGACCTGCACAGAGAAAGGCATTGCACAAACCAGCTTTATAGAATCCCAGAGGAAGGGCAGTGGGGTTTTCACAGTGGAGATTTTCGGTTGGTCCGACTTAAAAAGTGACTTATAAACATTGAAAGAATTGTGGCAGGGGAAAAAAAAGTAGGTTTTTTTTGTTTGTTTGTTTTGTTTTTTGATTTTGTTTTGTTTTGTTTTGTTTTTTTGCCATTTGGTTTTGATCCAAATTAGCATGAAGCTGGTGAAATGAACATTTCTCTGTCAGCAGTGTTTAGCCAGGGAGGTTGGAACTCACTGAGCATCTGGAAGGTCCTGGAAGCTTCTTTTCATCCAGTTGTTGCACCACCAGCTTTTGCAGAGCAGCAAGCTCAGTACCCCCAAGCAATGGGGTCAGCTCTGTGCAGCCACCAGACCATCTGAAGGAACCCAGGAGGAACTCAGTAAAAGTTCATCAGTTAAAACACACCAAACCGGCCCTTTTGTTGATTTATTTTTTTGGATTAAACTGTTTTACTGGAAAAACTAAGAGCAGTTTTACCTTATCTCACACTGTACCTGACAATTCCTTGCCTTCTCCCTCCACCTTGATGCCTTTCTCTCAGGTTCTCTGCCTTTCTCCCTAAAAATCCTCCTGTCTGGAAATTTTCAAGTCTTAGGAATCTGACCTGTCTTGTGTTTGTGCCCCCCTCCAGTCAATAATCGCATTAGCACATCTGTGTGACAGAAATAATAGCTTTTGTCTCCCAAAGATGCAGAGTCTTGTTGCCAGGCAACTCCATCCCGAGGCACCAACCCAGCGACGAGCGGGTGTGTGGGAGGACCGAGCCCGGCTGCAGGAGCTGCTGCTTGTGCTGCGGGTAGCTATAATTGGGGGAAAACTTAGAATACACTGTTTTCACCAGAGAGCAGGGAGAGCACAGCCCTGTCAGGCTCAGAAACTTTCAATTAGGTGGCTACAGTCTGTGGCTGGCTCTGGTCTCTTTTGTTCTGATGTTACAGAAAAGCTTTGGCAGTGCTGCAGATGGTCGGGCTGGCTTCTGTCAGAGGAGCTCAGGTCACTGCAGTGGAAAGGTAAACACGGTCACCCTTTTCAAATTCACACAGAGCACAGGCTACACATGCTTTGGGGATTGATCTTCCTCGGGGGCCAGGCTCTTTCCACGCTCCACCGTCAGGGATTGCAGCAGCTCAGCTGCTCTGGCATTATTTGTGCCATCTCAGTCACAGCCTGGCAGCCTCAGCACCGTGTGGTTAGAAACCAGCATTTCATTTGATAACCAAGCCTTGATTTATGAAATGTCACCCTGTTCATCCCAGAGAGAAAGAGGAGTCCCTAAAATAATATGGTTGGCTGTTGACATAGATGGGATGGGAATTCTTGACAGAGCCTAATTTTGTTCATCTCTGGTTTACACTGGCTGCTCCTCTGTCAGAGCTCGATGCAGACAAACACTAAGGCACATATAGCTGCTGCCAGCACCCAGCCTCCTGCCAGGGCAGGACTGTGCTGCCCAAATGTATTTTGGATTCAGTGCATGAAACACAGCCCCTGCCTGCTGAGAGCTTCTCTCACCTGTACTGCGCTACAGGACAAAGCTTTTGCCCATAAAACAGATGCACATACAGCATTCCTGAATGCTGTTTCCTGAAGGAAACCTGGCATTTTTTACAGCTGGGATATAGCCCAGAAGAGGAACTTAATCCCCACCATCACTTCTGACTCTTTAAACTGATACTTGGTAAATCCAGTTTCAGCCCAGGGATGTTCACAGTTCTCTCTGCATATGGGGTGCATGTGCTATCTTAAAATGCATCTCTTTGGTCTCAGTTTCACCTGGGGGAAGTGGAAGTTTTCCAATGGCCTAAATGACCCAGAATCAATAGCAATTGAGCTCTGAAATGTCATCATTGGATTCTCACTGCGTGACAACAGCCAGGCACAACGATCCCTGTGTGCACAGACATTCATCTAAGAAGGGCTGCAGGAAAAAACTTAAGAGATTCCTTGAATAAATTATTTAGTGTTTGTTATTCAACCTCCTCCATTTACACATAAGTCACTATATCCAACTGGGTAAAAAACCATCTTCATAACCTGTCTGGTACAATAAAGCATCTTTGATACTTCCCACAGAGACATTTGTAGAGTATTTAGGATGGCAAAAGTACACAACCCCACGTCAGGACACTTTTGCTTCCACATGAATATTTGTTTAGCTGGTGCTCAGTGGCTGAATTGCTGAATATGCCACATTTTTTACAAGCTGTGTCATCCTTTACAGCAGCATTTAAGTTTGTTTCTTTTTCTAGGCCCCACATTTTAGGAGGGGTATCTGTGTTGGGCTCAGCCGGAGCTGGAAAACCAAGCCTTGGTTATTAGGCAAGTGTGAAGAGTACCATGTTAGATTCACATCTTGGAAAGCACAGTTGTGGCTGGCCATAAATTGGACTTTTTTTTTCCTTTTGGCTTTCCTAAGAAGTTTGGTTTATGATCTGAAATACAGGCAAGAAAGGAGGTAATATTCTTTAAAAGCACCATATTTTAAAGGGTAGAGAGAAGTTATTTCCCATTTTATAGGGAGAAAAAAAACAGGGATCGTGTCCAAGTGTCAAAGGAGATGAGACACAGATTTTACCTTAAAAAGTCGGATGGCACAGGTTATCTAGGCTTTGCTGCCTGCTGGGAAAACACAAATAAAGACATGAAAAGGCCAAGTGAAAACTGGGGAGCACAGTCAGGAAGCACAGGGAGAGTGCACTTCTCAGGCACAAAGGTTTGGAGGCCCTGAGACATACCAACTTCTCAGAGCTTCAGAAGAAGTAGATGGAAAGGAAACCACAGGTATGGGCTGGGGAAACCACTCTGAAGACAGGCTTTGAAATACTACAAAAAAAATCTTTTAAAACTGTTTAAGGGAACAACTCTGTCCATGTCAACCACTATTTGCTCTTTCATCAGCCTGGAAAAAAAACATTACAGGCACCCAGAGAGCAAAGATGTGCATTGAGTTGAAATCACATGCCTCTAGGTCTTGTTATAATAGTGCTGTAGTTATTTGTTAGTATGAAATGCCTCTCCACTGCAATGGGGGGGGGCTTTGCTGCAGCACCTAATTTAATCTTTCAATGAATGTGTATTCCCTTGAATACAGTGTATTTTGTTTGACAGTTCTTAAACGCTTGGATGAGTCTAAACATTGAGGAACTGCAGTACACACATTATTTTTCTGCAGATTCCTTTAGCAATCCGAGCTAACAGCCAGATTATTAATAAAGAGCTAAATAATATACTTTTCACAGGCTTGATGGGCATTTGAAATCTGGAAAAGAAAATACAACATTTTCTACTCAGCTTCCCTCTGGAATGGTATTGAAAAGTATCCAGATATCCCTTTAGGAAAAGTTGTTTTTTCTCAGGTTTTTACTTACATTGAGGAAACTAATTGCAAGGGGGAAAGTGATGTTAGTAACTTTCCTAACACGTGTTTTGCAAAGGCACAGAGCTATTGTTACACCAGAATTTTGGCTGATAAAACGACAAAGTTTCCCAATCTCTTGGCTGAATTCCTTCAAAGCCAGCAGCAGTTCTGCAGTGTTTTAAAGATGCAAAAGCTGATGACCAACCCATCCAGATGTACCTAAATTAGCTTTACAGATTAACTTTACAGCCCAGCTACTACTGACAGTGGGGCTGCAGAAGCAAACCCCTGCAGTAGTAAATTTCCAAGAATGTATCATTTTCTCATGGCTCAACTTCTCTCGTTGGCAGAAGTTGTTATTGGTCTGTCCTTTCTACTCCAGTAGCTCTTTGGAGCTCTGAGGACAATCAAAACCTCCAGCACTACACTGCAATCCCCAAAAAGATGGTTCCTTTCCCGGACCACTTCTGTGATTGAAATAGATTCAAATAGATTGAGAGCAGTGGACAAGGCACTGAATTCAAATAAACTGTTCTGCAAGACCACAGCACACTTCAAGATAAAGGCAGGAGCAATTGTTCTGAGTGACTCAGTTGTGTTCGGGGCAGGAAGGGTCACTCACCCGTGTGCAGCATGGGGGTCTCATGGGTTCAGAGAGGCAGCACCCCTCAAACACTGGCAGGTGACAACAGGATCTGGAGAGCAGAAGAAAATAATCTTACCCAGTGAACAGTTGTATCCAACTGAGAATCCAGAATTATTCACGTCCAGAGAGCTGCCAGGCTTAGAGGTGAGCCAGTGAACACAGTAGCTCAGCAAATCTGCTGCTGGTCCAAAGAGTCGGGTACAGCTGCTCTGCCAGGCAGAGAACCCAGACATGCTCTGACTTAGCCCATCCTGCTCAGCCATGCCAGAGCATCTGGGTTCCTTGGACATCTTCCTTTCCACCTAGAAACTCCCTCCAGCCAGAATTGGAAGAATTTTTACCTTTGTGCAGTAGCTTGGACACAGAAGAGGCACACTAGAGATTCCTGGCCAGGCCCATGGCAGGTGCTGTGGGAAAAGGCAGCAAGTCTGAAACCTGCTGGAGGTGTTGGGTTTGTGGCATATGGAGACATCAGCTTTGTACCTGTCTGTTGTAGGTGAGAGCTTCCCATGGGATCTGTGAACAGGAGCAGCTCCATACACAATGGCATGAATCAGGGAATGCATTTCTGTTCCTACTAAAGCCTTTACATTCCTAGAAATTTAAGGCCCAGTTAATGTCCCAATTTCAGAATTAGGAAATTCCCCCTTTTCCCCAGAGATTCCAACAAACAGATCCCTTTACTTCTGTCCCTCCCATGCTGGTATCTTTTACATCCACACTCATGCCAACATGGTTCACAGGCACAATGTTCTCCAAAGAGAATCCTTTGCAAAGCAGTACATTTTTACTCTTCCCCTCCCTGCCTTTTATTCCATAGCATTGTCAGGAATCTTTTCACCTGTCCTCTCACACTCAGCTGCTCTATATTTTTGCTGAAGATTTCTCCTTTTCAGTACAGGACACAGAAAGCAGAAGGTTTCATTCAGTAGTGACTGAGAGAAAAATATTCCTGTCTAAAACAAAGCTACCAGCAAAGCAGAGAGACAAGGAGAGTGAGGGAGAGTGTGCCTGCAGGGAAAGTAGCTTAAGGAGAAGAGTAGGAGGAATACTGATTCTAGACTTGCAGCAGGTCTACTTTTTATAAAGATAACAATAACATGGTGTAATTAGGGCACAAAAACACACTAATTGCTGAGTGCTTGTCTGCAGGGCTCACTAAGAGGGAAAGAAACAAATGGGGCTGAATGGATCCTCCTGGGGTTGGCACTGAGATGAGTTTTCCCAAACCCATCCAAAGGATTTCACTGCTCAAAGTTAGAAGTCTACATTGCAATTTCAAGCCTTTTTGGTTTTTTTTCCCATTATAAATTTCCCTGGGCCAGATGTGGGAGGGTCGGTGAGGGTTTACTGACCAGAGCAACACCACAAAAACAAACCCATCTGGGGCCTGAAAAACAAGAATGCATAATCCATGTTGCTTCCAAAGCAAGACTGAACATTGAACACTGGCATGTCTGCACCACTCCCTCACAGTAATAGAATTTCTAGTCTTCTGCACTCAGTGCTGGGGAGACCCTGTACTTTTCCTTTGCTATGGGCTTTGTTCCTCCCAAAACCACATGAACAATGCCATGAATATCTTCTGCAGCCAGCATGGCACAGGAGCTGGTTCCTGTGTTCAGAGGGAGAAGTATCCAGCTGACAGAACCTTCTTATACTGAGATGAGATGAGATGAGATCTCCTCCTGATTCAGAGTGGTTGGTACTGGGCTGAGCAACTTTCCAGGGGGCCATAAAGCACAGACCTGCTGTGATCTCATCCAGCTACTGAACAACCAATTGTCACCAAATTGAATTTATTCCTTGCTGTTTCTTATCCTCTGTTGAAAATTACTTTTGCTTTAATTTTCTACACAGTTTTCTTAAGGAAGAACAGCAGTATCTCTGAAAGGAAGTTCACAGTGCCAGTTTCTATCAAGTGTATACCTGAATTTCTGCTCAGAAGATTTTCAGAGTTCTTTAACACCAACTGTATCAAAAATACCCATAGTCAAAGAACCCTTCTAGCTGAAGATACTACTGGGTAATCCCCTCCTTGGGGTTGTGGCTGTAAGCTTCATTCAACTTTAGGTGGTGCTTTTCCGGAGATTTTAATCTTTTTAGGGGTTTGTGCTACAAAATCACTGCAAAGTGCTTATGAGTCACAACTGAAAAGGGAATTTCAGTTAGAATCAGAGCAGTAGAAGCTGGAAAACCTGCAGGCAATGGGTGCAGGCACAAAGCAGCAGCACAAACTCCTAGACTAAATGTTTCATGTTGGAAAGAGACTGCCTTCGTCATCAGTCCTGGAGCAAAGAGCCTTTGTTTTAAATAGAAGAGATTTTACTGGGAGATCTCCCCCTCCAGGCTCTCCTCATGTCCAGCCACACCTGCACCTGAAGGATTTATTCCCTGGACAACACCTTTTCCCTAGCCTTGGACAGAAGGGTGCTGGTGATGGTTGAGGTGTGTATCACTCACAGATGTGTTCCCCCTCTTGTATTCTTTAGATTTAGTTCCCAACTCCCTGGGGTGTTCTGGCATCCCCACACATTGCCCTGCAGTGCACAGAAAGGCCAGTAATAAATCAGGTTTTAGTACCCACACACCTAACTACTTGTCACTTGTCCTGAAGTCACCTTACTGCAGGCGATGCAAAGTTCCAGGACTCAGTGATAAAGGAGGAGGTAAAAGCATAAAGATGAATTTAAAAGATTTTCGAACCTGCCAAGGTGCTGCCTTGCAGCTGTGATCCAGGCCACAGCCAAAATCCTCACCTTGGATGGACCTCTCCCTGGGGAGGAGGATGCTCTGTGCCTACCCTGTTGTTATGCACCCAAACGCTCCGTGGTGATTGTATCACCCTCAGGATTTCTCCCCAAGCATTTCTCGTGAGTCACCATTTAATCAAGGGTCTCTTTTCAACACTCCCCATACTGAAGGGATGACTGCATCTGTCTCTTGATAACAGTGATGCTCTTTCGACATGACTGGGCAGAATTATATGCTAGCCAGAACATCCTAATGAATGTTTCAGTATTTAATTGTAAGCAGACCTTTACCGACTGCAAATTAAATGTACTTTTCCAGCTGGGGGAGCAATATTTAAACCTCAGTGCATTGCTTTTAAATATTAAACTGTAATTTATGTGAAATAACGATTCCTTGAGCAAGTTCAGAAAGGGGGATAAGGTAAATTATTTGTGTTATTTGTTGCAAGGTTTTGGTTGTGATCAGACAGAACAATTTGGGGCTGGGTGTGCTTGGGACAGAAAATTCTCTAACCATGCCTATGAAGGATACTGTGATGGAAGCTCACATTTTTGATAAATTAAAAAGAACTAAGAGGTGTTTAAAACTTCAAATGTTGGTTACATGAAAGTACAAAAACAAGTAAATAAATACTATAATAAATAGAGGAGCAAGGGAAATGTAATGGAATACTTTTCAGTGATGATCCATCTCAGCTTGCTTTCATGCTTCCAGGAATCCACACAAAAGCACCAGGAAAGAAAAAAAAAAAAGCATGAAAGTTGGTTGGTTTATACAAATTGTTTGGTATAGACATCCTTTTTGCCAGCCAGTTGTTGCTGAAATTAAATTGGTGTCTGTGTTTTGAGACAGTTTCAGGCTTGATCACACTCCCTGGCCTTAAAACTGTAAATCAATACAGTTACAATGGATCTCTAGGTCCTCATATCTTATCAACAGCTGCATTATTGCTGGCTGCTGAATTTGAAAGTTTCAGAAGGTTCTTCTCAGCCTAAAATCTGTCTTGTGTATGGATTCCCTGCTGCAAGAAGCTCTGCCCAGGCAGATTTGTAGGAAACAACTTTTCACCATCACTTTGCAGATGATGAATGAAAGGAGGGAGAGATTAAGTGCTTTCCAGTGAGAGCAAAGCTTTTGCAGAGCCAGCAGCAAACTCCTGTTATTTGATTCCCTGTGCAGCACATGGGCCCTGAGCTCGTCCTGCTGTACTGACATTAATGAGATAACCCTAAAAGGGACCACAACAGAACCACAAAATTCTCCTGCTTCAAAGGTCACCTGCAGGTGAATGCAATGGCTTCACTTTGGTGTCCCCTCCTTGTTGTCCACTTTGGAGAGTGTCTAAGTATTAATCAATTAATCATTTCTGAAGTGTAATCAAGGACTGGAGTTGTAATCAAATGGCAACCCAGTAGAACACGGGGATGTTTGTCTGCCTGGCTGCCCCGTGGAGCCACATTAACAATTATCTCTGCTGAGTGACCTCTTGATCCTGCACAGCTTAGCTGAAAGAGATGCATCCAAGTAGCAATTTCACCTTTTGCCTTCATTGTGTGGTATTATTCTAACTGTTTATTAAATTCCCAGCCTCTCCAGAGCTTGCACAATGGGAAAATCGTTAGTTAAACCTGCAATTACTGTAATGAGAAGATTTAATGAAGTTATCATTAAGGAAGATGAAATATTTTCTTTTTCTTCCCCTCCCCCTTTATTTATAATCATCTTTTTTTCTCTTTCTCCTCAATCTGAAAAGAACTGGCATTTCTAGTAGAGCCCACCAAGAAGAATCTGTGGAAAAATCAGTAGCAGAAAGAACCACAAGGAAGGAATCTCATGTCAGTTCATCATGAGGTTTTCTGGAACAACCTAATTCCTCGTAGTTCTGTAAAGGCAGATCTCAAATTCTGTATCTTATTGTTATGTTATATGATTATATTCCCAGCGAAAGGCAGAGGACATGGCTGTAAAATGCATTGTTCTGGTATATTTATTGTATATTTAATTCATTAAAAATCCTTTTTTCCTCACTTCTCTCTGAAATACCTCTATAGGCAGAAAATATACTCTCAAAAGCTGGAATTGAATCGCTGGAAAATCAGCCCTCATTTGAGATGAACAATCTAGAAACAGACAAAACACTGAACACTTTGTCAAACGTGGAGAACACATTTCAGCACTGGGTAAGAACTCTCGTGCTTGTGTAAGTTGTTGCAAAGGCTATGTAAACATGGCAAAAGGAACTAAAACAAGCCCCTTGTTCCCAAAACATTGGTAGGCTGTTGAAAAGCACGTTTTACAGCAGATGCTGAGCACTTTTCCCAGGCACTGACATCAGTAAAAGAGACTTAGCAACCTCTGCACTTACATCTTCACAAACTCAGTTCATTTCTACAGCTAAAAAATCCATTACATGTCCAGGAACTTGAATAACTGTTGAGCTAAACCCAAATGTCCTGCCAAAGGCACTCTGCTGACACTCTGAGCAAGATATTACTGCC
Source organism: Trochalopteron elliotii (assembly GCA_024734555.1). Classification (NCBI taxonomy): domain Eukaryota; kingdom Metazoa; phylum Chordata; class Aves; order Passeriformes; family Leiothrichidae; genus Trochalopteron; species Trochalopteron elliotii. The sequence continues at coordinate 1,162,055 of JANPWX010000095.1, forward strand.
TGGGATCTAGATCACCCTATGGTAGCCAGACTGGCACTGTGGAAAATACGTACAGGGTAGCAAAGACATCATCCAAAACATCTCACCTCAGTTTCTAAATGCTGCTTGTGAAGATATTCCCCCCAGGGTTGTGGATTTGACCTTCTCCTCCCTCTCTATTCTACAGTGAGGAAGTAGAGACCAACAATTCCAACGCATAAAATGCAATGTGAGGACACAGCACCTTCAGAGGAGTTTGAAGATAAATAGCAGTAATACTACAGCTGTATGAAACTGTCATAAGCAATATTCTCATTGGAAAAGTTGTTAAAATACTGACTTTACACTGAGCAATATCCTGGGAGAAGGCCCCTGAATTATTCCTTGGGGTACCTGGCTGTTACATAGGCATGATGGATGTCCAGGCATTAGTGGTGTCATCTCAAGCCATCAGAAGTGTTGACACAGATGGAGCAGTTTGATTAAGTGTTCTTGTTCAGCTTCCTATATAAAACAGTGTATTGGATAGAGAAGCAGAACTCTCACCTTTGCTCCATCTTTATTTGTATCCTCAAAACGTAACAAAAAATAGAATAAAAACCACTGGGAAGACAAGACTGATCTCAACACCTCATGCTAGCTGGAGGCAGGAGCTTCTTTTGCTGGCTGTAGATCCATCTCGTTCTAGGGGTCTGAATGTTTTAAGTAACTGCCTGTTGATATCCTCTTGGTGTTTTAATTGCTCCCATTGCAACAGATCCTGTCTCTGTGCATCCCCCAGCACACTGGGGCTCATTCACATCTAGGTCTCCTAAATGAAAGAAGAGATTCCTTTTTGAGGTTCCTACTGAGCAGGTGAGGACGGTCCCTCTTTTCTCTCCTCTACCCTTTCTATGTGATATCCCAGGAGAAAAGTCTGCTAATTAGGAGTGGCTGATGCTGATTCTCCATTTGCTTCAGAAATTACCCAGACCCTAATGAAGAAGTTCTGAGTGACAGCTAATTTGCACAGTTTAGGGAACTGAACCACAGAGCATCACACAGGTCAGAGCCTTGGTATTTACCACTATCTGTTGTCTCTGACAGGATTGTTCTGCCAGGTTTGTGGAGGGCATTTGCTGCTAATAATGTTTTAACTTTCAACAAGAGCAAGTAAAGTCTCCCCAGACAGAACAAATTAATAGTCAGGGCAATAGCTGTAATGAGGCTGTAAAATGAAACTCAACATCCCCAAACAGGGTTGCATTTCCTGGCTTCCCATTTTCAGGGGTCTGATTATACTTTGTTTTGATATCACCTGAATTAGGGAAAATGATGAGGAATTGGAGGTACAGGAATTCTGCAAGTGGATGTTCTGTGTTTTCTTCACCTGGAGAAGAACAAAGATGATATAAATGCTGGAAAGTAATATAGAATAATCACACCCTTCTAAAATAGAAATAATAACATATGCACATAAATGGAAAGACTAAAGATTTATTTGGTAGAATAAATTAGTCATTGGCTCTGTTCCCTTGATCATAAATTACATGGTAAAGAAAAATCTCAATTTCAGTGAGTGTCTGAAAGTGCACTGAACATATTTCAATAAAAATGCCAAAGAATTTGTTCTTTCACTACCCAACAGACTGGAATGAAATTCAGCACCTGAGTGTGACTGACACAAGAACTGCTTCATTTAATAAATCAGGAGAGCCCGGCCTGACTGCAGATCCCAGTCCAACCCATAATGGACGTCCTGAGGCAGAGACTGACTGAAATGCAGAGTATTTGCAGTGGACCAAGGAAAGGGTTTCAATGACTTGTGGATGAGTTTGAGCTCATGGATCAAGAAATGTGAGGTGGGGTTGGAACGAGGATGGAAAGTTAAAATCAGGTGGAAGACTGAGGTCTCTCTCAGTTATTTTGAGGTCTTGTGAACCTCAGTGTTGTGCTGTGTGACAGCTGCTGACCCATGTTTGTGGTCCCTCCAGTGCTGCTGTCTCTCTTTTCTAACCCTCCAAGCAGCCACACACATGTCTGGGAGATTCAGGGACTCTCTTCAGGCTGCACTGACACTGCTCTGCAAAGCTGCTCAGTCTCCTGCATTCCTGTCTGCTGCACCTGACACGAGTCCCACTGCACTCCAGGGCTGTCACAGGTGAGAGCAGGTGTCACTTCTTCTCTTTGAGTCCTGCCTTTACAATGGTTACCACAAAACCAAAGCACTAAGGAAAAGAGTGCAAACTTCTTCACTTTCTGTACTTCCAGTGAAATGGACTGTGTGTCCCTAGAGAGGGGGAAAAGATATTTGGATCTTCCTCTCAATTATTTTTCCAGTCTATTAAACTGTCTACACTCCAGGTTCTCAAAAATATGCAAACACATAAATAAAATAAAACCTAAAGAGAATAAATGAAAATGGAGGCCTCTGCTCACCTCACCCAGCATCTTCGTTGATCATCCCCAGGAGACAGCTTCAGAAGCATGGCTTTGTGACCATGAGAGAAGATAATGATGTGCTGGGAAAAATTGCAAATGCACAACCCTGTTACACAGAAAATGGATCCCCTACATGATTAATCATTGCCATTTGCAAACTAAATAGTGGTGGGAGAAAGGGAAGGGATGTCTCTCTTTAATTTGGTGCCTTTACACAGCAAGAAGCTACCACTGAGGGTGGAGAAGGAAAGGGATAAAGGCAGGAGTGACAGAGAACTACTTAATGTCCCCAGATAATTGAAAGGAAGTGCTCTCCCAAGATATAATGATGCAAACATATATCACGTGGAAGTTTAACTATCCCAGCCTAAATTCTCTTCAGTTTCCTGCCAGTTCTCTGAAAAAATGTCCTTTTGTGTGTGTGAGGCTCTGAGAGGAGATAGGAGGGCACCCTGCAATGCATAGCCCATCTAAGACACTGCAGATCCCATTCCTTAGTTACACACCTGCCCTTTAAAGCATACATGTACTTGTCCTTTATCAGTGAGATTTGGGTTCCCAGCTCTGGTTCTCAGTGACTTTTTAAGGAAAAGGAGGCCAGGGGACAAGGTACAACTCGTCACAGCTGTCTTAAACACCAAGATTATATTTGCCTGCATTTATCCCATCATTTAGACTCCCAGCTCATGCACCTACCCATCTTACCAGGCCCCAAAGTCAGTGAAGATCCTCCACCCTATGTAGATCTGTCACCTTTTTGAAATTCCCATTTCTTTCTACTGTCACTCTGCAGCATGGCTCAGGTAATATCCCAGCTGATCCCTTCTACCTCTCCTTTCCAGAGTGTGCCTGGCTGGAAAGCTGACTCATTAAGTGAGGAGCAGCAAACAGCAATTTGGTGTTCTGAGCTTGTCCCTGCCTTCCTGGCAAACACCTGTGCCAGTCACACCCTGCATCTTCTCCCACAGATGTCTGGCAGGGCACCTCCCTCCTCTGACATCTCCATCACACCCTGAAATGACATGACTGGAAAACCTCATCTTCAGCCACTCTTTCCCATGAGTTGGAAAAATCAGGTTATGTTTTCATAGCTTTGAAGTAAAATAACACAGGCAGTTTGCAAAGCAAATAATGCTGAAATAATCAGGCACTTTTTAGTCAATCATTTCACTGAGAAGGGCTATGGTTTAGCTTAAAAGTGTTGAAGAGGGACAAAGCATGAGGAAATGCATAGAAACAGTTCATTTGCTGTGGTTTTCTGTTCCCCTCACCATGTTGTTGCTGTTTATACTCCACACAAATCAATTTAAGAGTATCTGGGGAAATCAGAAAGGTTCATATACCCATCTGTCTTCTGTGGGATTCATTGAATGGGTTGGACTTTGGATACTGCTCTGCTCTTTGGAGAGAGATAGAGAAGTTTCTTCCACTCTAATAGACAAGAGGAGCTCACAGTTTTCCCCTGCAGAAAACCAGCTGGTCAGCTCTGTTCCAAAACCAGATAAAATGGGGTAAACAGGCTGATAATGATCAGTGGTGACTGCTTAGGGGAAAGGGGACAAAAAAGAATTTTCTCTTGGTAAACTCTGCTAGCTCCTCACAGTCCATGATTTAGGAACCGCTAGAGTTTGGGAGTGTGTTCCTAAAGGTACCATAAAGTGCTTGAAAGAAGGGTTTTTCTTCCTTTATTAAGGAAAGTGATGCAGTTTAGAAAAGTGAAATCTTTGTTGAGATTAATCAGCTATACTGAGAAACTGAATATTGTAAGCAACCAACATTCTGCTGACCACTGTTCAGCAAATACATCTTCAGCTCTTCCTTTTCCTAGAACATTAATATTGAAAACATAGCTGTGAGGAGGTTCCTCTTTAGGACATAGTAAGTGAGGTCATGAGGGTTGAAGTGGCTGTTTTCTTGTGTGAGGAGATGATCCAAACTCAGAGAGGAGAAATATTGTAAAGACATTTTTGGAAAGGTCTCAGTCATCCTATTAATCTGTCTCTGCAGAGTCACACAGTTTCCTTACAACCAGAACCCCTTGGCACCTTCAAAGAGAAATGAAAACCACTTACAGAAACTTTTCAAACAAACCCAGGGATTACCTCAGGGCAGAGCAAGCAGCACCCAGTCCTTTACAAATTATGGGTTTAGAATTCTTTGTCTTTCTCTTGGCCTGAACCATGAGTGAGCACTTCAGATGACACTGCTGTTTTGGGACAGCTTCCTCCAGAATCCAAGAGCTGCTTCAAGCTGGATATGCATTTTGGAAGGCAGAAGATGTGAAAACAGTTTCATTCTGGAAGCGTCATGAGAAGCCATGCAGAGATGTTCCCATGATCTGTTCCAGCAGACCTACAGAACATCACTGTGCAGGGAAAATGTGAGACAGAGCAGGCTGAGAGCAGTGAGGGTGTTAAACCTTGGAACAGGAGCCCAGAGAACCTGGGTTATTTCTGCCCATGGAAATACTCCAGAGTTGACTACAAAGGGCCCTGAGCTGTCCTTTTCCCTGGCTGGAAAAATGTATTAACTTTGAAAGTAGATCTAACCTTGATCTTGGCCCTGCTTTGAGTGAGGGCTTGATGAGATGACCTGTGGGTGTCCTTTTCAATGTAAACTGTTCCATGATCCTGTGAGTCCAGACAAGGTCATCAGCAAAGCAGCTTTCTATTTCCATGTTTCTATTTTCCTCCCTGGCTTAGCTTGGCTCTTCCATTTTGCTTGGTAAAGGAGGTTTGTCACTGGACAGCTCTGTCTTGTCCACCATGAGGAAAACCTTGACCAGCCCCTCAAGGAGCTGTAACAGCAGTTGTATCCCAAAGGAATTCCTCAGTCTGTGTGATGTTATAAATCTGAACTGATCTAAACAAAGCAATGAAAGCCAATATCACAAGTGTATGCTCAGCTTTTCCCCTTTCTTAAGTTGCAGAAAAATATCCTGTAATCTCTGCTCATGCAGAAGGATGAAAAATGTATCAGCTCTGAGAACAGCATGCTGGTACCTACAGGAGCACATTAGGCATGAAAAGCCTGCACAGCATGAATAGAAAACCCAGTTTCAGAGACTGCAGCATGGGTAGCTCTGTTGAGGTTTCTTGTAACAGGTTTGACACATTTTGCAAAATAGATCATGGCTCCAGCACTCCGATAAAAGTGCATCTGTCACAGCCCTCCCAGGCCAGTAAGGCTTTTCACTGGGTGTTGGTTGCATCTGCATGCCTCCTGCAACAAGAAAAACTCTGTATTTTAAGTAGCTTTTCACTTTCTCTGCATTTCAAAGAACAATTGAAACACAATAATGATGAAGGTAATAACAATTTAAAAAAAAAAGAGATCCAGAACTAGGTTGCCAAACACGATCACAAGGTACATTAAAAAGTTAAACATAGCTCAGTGCTTTGAAAATCGAGCACCATGGGAAGCTGAGGATGTGTTGTCCCCTTGGCTTGATGTCACTTTTTAAAAGGAAGGCTGTAATTGAGTAATCAGCTTGCTGGTTGTCATGGAAATCGCTGCTGGCTGCTGCAGGGAAGCAGCCCCCAGGCTTTGTGTTCATGGTGCTGAGGGCAGCACCCACCCAGGGCAGCACCCTCAGCACCCCTGCATCCAGCAGCAAAGGGAAATAAATATAACTTGGGCACGGCAGGAGGATTCAATTCACAAACCCAATGCCTCCTTTTGCTGTCATTGATGCCTTGGGTTGCACTGCTGATCCTTTAGCAGGTGGCAGTGCTAGTGAGGTCTGGATCTCACATCAGTGGGGGTTTGTGGGGTTAATTCCAAATTTGAATGCAGTGTGGAAAGGTAGAAGCACGTACAGGATCCATACCGGGAAAGCTGTTTGTCAGTGGCCTTTTTGTGGTGATTAAAGTCAACTCCTGCTGATCAGCATTTAAACTTTTAACCGAGGGGCGGATCCGTGAGCTACAGGACGTGTGAGTGTGCATGAGGGAAGGAAAACAGGTTAAGCTGAGGTTTCTAAAATGCACAAAGGAAATTACTTCTCTTATCCACTGTCGGAACTTCCCCCGCTGTTTCTCCCGAGGAATCCTCTCATTGGGAGCTAGGGAAGGTTTTTGAAGAATGAAATGAATGTATTTTACTGAAAGAAAGGCACAAGAGACTAAACCACACAATAAATAAGAGGTCTGTTCAACTGAGAATAACTCAAAATATTCTATTTTGCTGGCTGCCCTTACTCCTAGATGCAATGTTGGCATTCCCTCTCCACACCAATACAGAACCACCACAAGTTCAGACCTCAGGAAACATCTGAATTTCCCATCTGCTAACCAGGAGACAGGATGTGATACACCTTGCTGGCTGCAGTCACAAAGGAGAAGCTGCACAAGGCACCCAGAAATGAAGGACAGCACCAGCTGACATCCCCACTTCAGCATCCTGTGCTTCCTGCCCACTCCCTGGCAGGAATACTGGAATACAGGAATACAGTGATGGGATATTCCCAGGGAGGGATCTCCTCAGGTCACTTCCAGAGCCACATCACTAGGACAATATTCCAACTTCATTTCTCCCTCCAAGCATCTGTTGAAGATTTGGCCTTAGGTCCCCTGAACGTCTTGATAGAAAACAGATAATTTATCTTGATAGGAAAGCAGATAATGCATTTAGATTTATGCTTCTTCAGGCACTGCTTTGTGATGGCTATGACACAGAGAGAACCAAGGCAAAACCTGAAGTCCTTTAAACACAGATGAGCCAGACTGTGATTGCAATTACAAAGCTGTCACTCCACAAAAGCTGAAGTTTGTATTAAAAAGAGCAAAGCACATATTACCTGACCAAGCAAACAAGCAAGTAGAGATCAGCATGTTCTTCCTCGAATTCAGGTTTTCAATATTCTTTCCAGTCATGCCACAGCTTAGAGTTTCATAAAGGAGGTCTAAAGTGAGTAACCAATGGAAGACTTTTGTCTCTCCAACAAATCAAAAGAATTCTCCATAATACATCTGATAACTCCCCAAATTAATATTGTTTCATTTGTTTGCTGCCTTCTGCATACTCAAAACATGTTATTCTGGAAGTTACTTCTCACTGCTTGGCTGCTTCCATAAGAACCAGAGGCGACTGCACGATGCAGTGTTGCTCTGCAGAATTCATGTAAATAGCATTTTTGTTCCTTCTCTTTTTTAAAGGGTAAAATGGTGCTTGGTTAAAAGCTCTCTGAACCCAGAGACATCTGCCAGCACAGCATAGGGGAATGAACATCAAGGCTGATCAAATTTAAGTTCATCTTAACTCTTGAAAGCATCCTTTAAAAATCAGTCTCTGCATACTGCAAAAATTGTTCCCTCATTTGTAATAATCACATTTCCCTTTGCTTCTCTAAGTTTAGCACACTTTGTTTTGCACTCTGTAGCAGAATATGCCATGCTCAAGTCTATCTACTAAGCTGGAACAGTGAGAGCAATTTTAATTAATCACTGCAAGGTTCTGTTTTGCATGAAGACAGCTCAGCCTCTTTGACCCATTAATTAAATAGTGGAATTTACAGTTCCTTGAAAATGTTGAAGAAGCAAAAGATTAGTCAGATCTGAGCTGTATTTGAAATGGAAATTGAGACACACTGGACTATGGATAAAGTGACATGTTAAAAATACTTTTAGTTCAACAGACATCCACTAAGCCAAAGCCAACTGGAAATTCTTCCTGACAAAAATCACACAGTAGCAAGAGGCAGTACAGTAGATCTTTAGGGGTGAATTGGCCAAGATCCTTTAATCCCAACAGAAACTCCAGCCTCCACAGCAAGAGTTTGGTTTCCACATTGATGTGAGTGAAACAATCTCTCCCTCTTTGTTAAGAAATTAAATCCTGACATGTCTGGGCAGTGCCCTGGAGAAGAGAAGTGTTTAACAGGAAAAAGCAAAGAATGTGGGTCCCTGTGGCCCCAGCTGAGCTCTAACACTGTTCCTGCAGGGACACTCACTGCACTCCTCATGCTGCAAATGAACCTGCACAGGTGGCTTAAGCACCAGGCTCTTATTCTAATTCAAAATACCTCTCCATGCAGAGGTAGAAAAAGTAAATATTTTATTGAAAAAGTACCTGCTTATAATGTTAAATTCCTTGATAAGGAGACTCAGATTCCTTTACATTCTTTCTGTTAGTTACTAGCATAAGAATCAGTTTAGTAGAGCCAGTAGGTATTTCTTCTGGGAAATTCTTCTGGGGTGCAGTAGAGAATTGTAGATATTCCTCTTGTTCTTGTTCTGTCTTGTAATACTGGATTAATTAACATGGACCTGCAGTGGATCCCCCTCAGACAAACAACTGGAACTCTGTCTTGGGTAAAGCACATTAACAACAGCCATGCATCTCTCAAATCACCAGAGCTTGTTTGCATTTCCAAAGCATTAAACATCTCTGTAACAAGTGCATCATGCACAAGGAGTAAGATGCTGCCTCTCTCAAAGCACTGACACCACTTTAGTCCAGGAAAGCATCCCAGGTCTTTAGCTGAATTCAAGTGTTTGGGTTCAGCTGGGTTTGGGTGCTTGTGCCTGACTGCAGAAAGGAGGATCAGGAGATGTGGGATATCAGGAAGAGATGTACACACAGGGACTGCAAAGCACACAATTCTGAGGGTGTGATTTTGTCTTTCAGTTGATTTCCTGAATCTTCAGGGCTTATATCAGTAAAAATATGCTTGATGAGGCAGTACAGTGGTAAGGTAATGATATTTTTTTATCTACCAAGATTTTACACTTCTCTTTTTCCCCAAAAGAAGCCAGGAGTGTTCAAATGGTAGTTGAGAAACTCTCTATCAGCAAAAGTAATTTCTTCACAAAATGTAAACCACGGACAGTAATTAATATTAATCTACTTGCTTTCTGCTCCCACAGACTGTCCATGCTGATTGAATTTGTCTGTCCTAGCCCCAGGTATGTACCCTCCTACTCCTGCTCCTGGTATTCCCTCTTGCCATCCTGTATGCAGAACAGCTGCTCCAGGGCACATACAAAGCTAATTTGGGCCAGTGTCCAGGCAGATCAGATGTTCAAATATTCAGCTTTATGATACTTGGAGGCTCAAACTGCAGATGCATTGGGAAAATTCACTCAAGAAACCTGATTTTGTATTTGGATAAAATGATTAGAATCTATTCTGCTAGATATTGTGACTAGATATTGTTTTCTAAAATCTTTCTTAAATACAACTTCCCTAGACAGTGATGTGTCCAGGATTGCTTCAGCCAGTCATTATGCCTAGGACAGGTCTTTGGCCTCCTAAATCTTGGCATGACAGCATTAACAAACCTTACAAAAACATTTATCCACATCTTAAGCCTCCTTGGCAGCATTAAATCATCTCCCATCCCACGTATAAAAGCTGGCTGATGGATGTATGCAAATGTCTGGTAGTAGGGAAAGACATTTTAATATCCATCCTCAGTAAATTACTGAGATTATTATGAGGGAAAAGGCATGATAAGTTGTTCTGTTGTAGACTGTATATTCCCAGGATACAATGGTGATAGGCAGGCAGGGATGTTTGGGACACCTATCCAGCTGGGAATCTCAGATATAAATAACGCCTGTGTTATCCAACTATTTGCTTTGTAGCTTCCCAAAGTCTGTCAGCACTGCCTTCTTGCCAGTTCTCCCATTTTCTAATTTAAGTGGATAAAGAAGTAAACCTTTCCATTTCTACTTGCTCCTGGCAAACAGCTCCCAGCACAGGCTGTGGTGTGGAGCAGTGGGAATTTAACTCCTGTGATGCCCTTGGCTGCTGGGCTCCGCTTGAAACCCTCTGCATTGGGAATAATATCAGTGTCCTGGGAATAACATCAGTGTCCTGGGAATAACATCAGCGTCCAGGTGTCACTGCAGTGCTGACAAATCCACGCCCCAGAGCTGGGAAGTCAGACGCTGCTGCTTTGCTGCCCGGCAGGTTTGCTCCTGTGCTCCCCAGGAATCACTTCCTTTGGAGTGGTTGAAAATAAAAGTAATAATGAAAAAAGCCAAGCAAACAAATCCTCAGCGAATTAATTAACATTATTCCCGGCTGTAACTTTCCCAGTGGCAGCAGGTGGCGCTGAGGAATCCGCAGATCGATCCCGGGATGCGGGGCTGGAGCTCCCGCACCGTTCCCAGCATCTTCACCTCCCTCCCAGCGCTGTGAGAGAAACGGGACAGAGAAGGACGAATCTCAAATCCCACCTGAACAGCAGCGGCAGCTTTAGCTCCAGCTTGTTAAGACATTTGAGAAAAAAAAAATAAAAAAAACAAACAAAAAAACCCACCAACATTCCTATAAAAAGGATATAATTTTGTAGTAGATTCTAGTAGCTTATGGAAAACTATTCAATTCTCCACTTGAACTCTTTTGGACTTCTCCATAGAGGATATACTTGCATGATGGAGCTGAAAAACACATTCCCAGGTTTGGAGCAGAGAGAGACAGGGGAATAAATTATCAATACCTTTATTTTTGTTCCATTTATTTTTATTATTATCATTATTATTGAGCATTCAGTGGAGATGTTCTTGGGTTTTTTTTCCAAATCACTCAGGTTACTTTTCTGCCTTTTTTTTTTATTTTATTCTCTGCTTCCTGAAGCAATATCTAAACACTTCTGGGAAAAGAGTTATGGATCTGGAAGCAGGATTGTTGTTAGTTGGACCTGCCTTGTAAATAGAGACCTGTGCCTGAGCAGGTCAGCGGAATGGACTGCAAAAAAGAATGAAAAATATATTACTTCTGAAAATAAGAAGAGAGAGACAGAAAATTACATGCATATATTATTTATATAATTGACAGCTGGCTCTGCTCTGTGTTTTAAGCAGATTAAGATCTTCCTCCTGCTTTTTATAAATAAGTAAATAAATAAATAAATAAATAAATCTATTTAGTGTCAGTGTTAGGTGTTGTACTAACTAACTAACCCCAGGACTCTGGGGTTTTATTACACTTTTTGTCTCCAAGTGTGTTTCATAAAGTTGAATAAAATGAATTAAGGAGGAGATTGTTCCCTGTCAGAACTTGGCCTCCTATGCATAATAACAGAAATATTTTACATTTCTGCTGGTTTTGACAAGTCAAAGCTTTCTGCAGACCTCAAGCACAGCACCAGAGGAGAACTTCCCATTCTGTGTGTGTTCAGAGCAGCAGAGCTGGCAGGCAGGGCTTTGCCAGCACTGGTTTTTGGGTGCTAGCCTGTGGGCAGAGGGCAGGGGTGGCTTCACAGCAGAGCACGGGCACAGCTGCTGGCCCTGCACCACCCCAGAGCAGATGGTGTCACTGGCTGATCTCCCAACCTTTGTCTACACAAACCCGAGCTCCTGGAGCTCTCTGAAATCTCCTATGTTGTAATTTTGACAAATTGTATTTACCTCCTCACAACGGGACGTGTGGGTGATCTTGAACTGGCCTGGGGGGTTGGCATCAGTCCAGAGATCCCACCAAGGAGCAAAAACAGAGGAGAAATGAAGCTTGTACCTGCAGGCCAGGCCACGTGTGAGGTTTTCTTTGCCTGTAGCAGCTGCTGGCCCTACCTGTGGTGGCCCCAGCTGCAGCTGGGACATGCAGGGACAGAGTGTTTGGCTTCAAACTGCTCCAGCACAGCCCTGCTGCCAGGGCTCATTGTCAATCTGGGAAATATCTGGGGGAAAGGTGAGTTAAAGTGTGCTAGAGAATCAAAGAAAGGCTTAGATCAGTGTGTGAGGGAGCCATCTGTGCCCAGACAGCTGTGACTGAGACCAGGCAGTTGGGTGGAAGAAAGAGTGGCAAAATAGCTTTGTGCATGGTGAGGAGATATTATTGCTAAGCACTCTCTGGGTTGGGTGACACCTCATAGAAATGTGCAAGCAATTCTTCTGAAATAGGAGGTCCATAATATACCTTGGACTGGGGAAAACTTTTAAGGACTTTTTCTTTGGGTTATCTTCCAAGGTCAAGCTCAAGACAGCAGGTTTCTCTTTCTATATCCATTGATTCAAAGGGGGATTTTGAGCATCAGCTACAATCCCTGTTGGGTCACACTAAAAGCCTCAGGAAAGGTTTTCCCAAAGTACTTCCTGAGCAGTAGCCTGGAGTTGGATTTCCTTTCCTTGGACTTGCCCCATCTCTTTCCATTCATGCTCTTCATGTGTCAATTTCCATTGACTTTTCCTTTCCTGTGAATTTAACTACAGAGTACCTCAGCTGGAAATTCCTTTATAGATTGAGACTTTGTATTCCCCTCTAGGTGTTTTAAGTTTTAAATGAAAACAATTAATAGGTGAAACTCTTTCTTTCTTGATATTCCAGCCTCAATTTCAATCAAATGTTTGCCACATATATAAGAAGTTATTTATGATCTATTCCATTCCTGTAACTTTCCATAGGTACTACAAGAAGCAAATGTTGCTACTACTTCATATTCAAAATCCTCTTTTTTTTTTAATTCTCAGAGGGATTTATCATTTGAGTTCCATCATTAGTGTGCAGAAAGATCAATTTACTTTGCCCATCATTTTCTATGTCAATTGTTTGACTTCAAAACACAAAACACAGCAGCTGAGCACCAATAATTTTTAAATTCTGACCTTGTGCCTTTTGCATCTCAACTCTACCACTGGGTTTAATTGCAGAAATTTTATCACTTTCTTGTTTTACGTTTCCATCTCAATCATTCCCTTTGCTTTTGATTTTTCTTTTTTCCTTTTCTCTTTCCCTTTTCCTCTTCTTGAGCTACATTTTTAAGACTCATGCTGCATTTGTTTGCACAAATGCAATAAAACAGGTTAAAAATATATATATCTTTATCTAGCAACACAATAGTTTTATTTCCATCTACATTTCAAAAGACCAAATTCATTTTCAGACAGAAAATATCTATGATGCAATTTTGTTTCATACTGTGGGTAACATGCTTCAGTCTGTGACAGCACTGTTAAAAAGATAAACCTATTCAGTAGCATTAATCTTTACCCTTCACACACAAAATAGGTTGGATTTATAAGTGCCAAGACACTGATGAAAACTGGAGCAAGAAAGGGAAGGAAGATGAAGAAAAACACTTGTCAGGTTAAGCAAAACTCAAAAATCCAATTATTTGAAAGGTGACTTCCATGTGAAAGAAAATGCTGGACATATTAACACTCTCCTGCAGCAAGCTTTCTCTTCCTGGGGAGCCCTTTTCCATCTCAAAGCCCCTGGAGCTGCACCAGAGCCCCCTGCCCTGGGGCCTCAGTCCCAGTGCCCTGCTCCCTGCTCAGCTGTGGGCTCAGCCCCTTCACAGACACAGGGGACAGAAGAGGAGTCCCCTTGGTTGTGCTGTCCTTGCAGAGTCACGGGGAGGGACTTGGCCTTCTGCAATTGTCTGTCCTTTCCCTCATCCTGTTGGTCTTTTATCCAAAGAGGCTCCAAAGCACAGAGGTGAGAGGCTGAGGTGAGGTGCTGGGACTTGGGTTGGAAAGAAGGAATTCAGCCCATCCCTTTTCTTCTGACAACAGAAAATTCCTCTCTGTGCATCCAGGTCCCCTGAGCCCTCCAGGGAACCCACCACAGCCACTGATGATGCTGCTGGGGAGGCAAAGGGCACCACAGCACCAAGGCTGTGGCCTCTACAAAAGCCTCTAAACTTTGCCCTTCCTGTGTTTTCCAAAAGCTGTTACAACTCTAAGAGCACCTCAATAAAATAATACCATAGAAGTTGATTCCTTCACTCCTGTTATTCTTCTCCCCTTACCCTCCCATCAAAAAAACTGCTGTATTTCATTTTTATTTGTACTTTCTGAAGAGTAATGCATTTCCAAGAAAAGGATTAAATCTCTCAAAGTGAGGCAATAAAACTGAAGGTATAATGAAACTCAGTGGATATACAGGGAGATATTTCATTTGGGCATTGGAATAAAATTCTAGTTACAATCCTGGTCAGAATAATTCATGACCAAAATGCCTCATACTATTTTTAATTGTCCTTGTTTTTCAAATAAAAGTTATAGGTGGTTAGGTAAATCATTGCCTGCCAAGCTTAGGTTGTGAATGGCTCAGTGAATCCCAAGGGGCACTTTCAATTTTTAGGGCAATTCATTTATTTATTTGTCTATACTAATAAAACACATATTTAGAGATTTATATTCTTATTTTACCACTAAAAATGTATGAACTGCACAGAATGACAGCAAGAAACAAGAAGGAGCTTATACAGAAACTCAGAACAGTACTGCTATTTTTTTTCCTATCAAGGTTTGAAAAAAAAGAGCTTTTTCATAGAATTCTAGGGAAGAATGGTTACACAATTGAGATCTATTCCTGCTTTTTTTAAAAAAATATATGAAGTGCTTGATTAAACCAAGAACCAAAGAATCATGGCCCATTTAATCTGATTTGTTAGTAATAGTTGTAAATATGCTGTATTTAGTGACCTGACACAATACACTCATTGGAAAACTGCAACAAGGAAAAGACACAGCTTGTTCATTTCAGAGAAACACTAAAACACAATAGCATAGACATAAACCAGAATGCAGTGGCAAAGCTATTGTGGCTTATAATGTACTTTTCTAACCAGCATTGTTACTTTCATTCCAGGAAATATTGTTCCCTCAAACCAGAAGGATTTGCAGCAGAAAAGGAGGTAATTGTTTTGCTATTAAAAACCAAAGTGTTTTTTTTCACCATCTGTGCTGAAAGAAACACCTTTCTACCAGAAACTTCAACGGAAGATCATATTCTTCATAGATTCTTTTTCTCTCCCCAACACCCAGAAAAATACAATGGATGATATCCTAGCAGCCTCATTAATTCCTTAAGTAACTTAACTGCATCTGCATTCCCCAACTTTTATAACTCAGTGACTGACAAGTAAATATAAATTTCCCAGATGTGCTTCAAGCATGACCGTCCTTCTCTACCATAGAGCTACAGGGCAGAACATCCCAAAATTTGATCAAATTTGCTTTGCAACTGCCTCTGCTACAGGAGGGTTCAGCTCCCCAAACTTCCACAAGAACCATTCATTTCTCTTCCTGTTTCCATAATTAGTTCTTTACCCATCAGCCAATACTAATGCAAAGCACTCCCCAGCGTTCATCCATCATCCCTAGTTTCTCTGGGTCTGTTCCCACCAACAACCACAGCTCAAGCCCAAATTTACCAGTCAGGAGAATTAGTTCAGTGAGTAACGAGTTCAGATGTTCATTAATGAATTAGTTCAAGACACCACCAGACATCCAGCAAGCAGGTCCAAACAAGGCATCAGTCATTTCACAGACACATAATCAGTTTCTCAGATATCAGATCATGCATTTTCCTGTTGATTATTTTGTCCTTTATCTGTCAGATGTTTCAGAATGAGTTAATTATCTATGCCAGGTATGCAAATGAACACCAATCACTACTACATTCTTTTAGCTGCTCTATTCCAGCCTGCATGTTCTCATTTCTATTGTCCTTTATCCAGTCCTTTCACAGACCAAAGAGATCTTGCTCTTTGGTTTACTTTCCAGCTTATCCATCACACTTTTAAACATCCCATCAGTTTAGCTGCAGAATTAGAATAATGGGACTTAGTGTTCTGCATGGCACAGATTTTACCCACAGGCCTAACCAATGTGGATGTTCCCCAGCACTAAACACTAATAGAAGTTACTTTAATAAATTACAGACCTACTGCAGCATGCCAAGCCAAAGGAAGATGGGAAATCTGCCTCTGCAACTCAAGCCTCTTTGAACCAGAAGCACTGTTCACTCTGCAAATACCAAAATATGATGTATATCTAATAAAGAGATCTTAAAAAAAAAAAAAAAAAAGCTCATGTTCTTGATATTTGTCATGACAGAGACCAGTGCTCACCTACACAAACATGATAACTCTGATGTAGGTGCTGCAAGGAAAATGTACCATTTACCTTAGCATGTGGAATATATTCATTTTTCTGACTAAATCTGAAAAAAAAAAAAAAAAAAAAGAGAAAGAAAAAGGCCATCAAAGAGACACTGCTGATGAATGAAGGCTTTCTATTTCTGCTCTTCCACAAGACATTTCTCTTGCAGCTGGACTGTTGCAGAAGATTTGTCATAAAATCTTAGAGCATCTTCCACGTAGTTGTGGTGACGAGAGTACATTTGCTCTTCATTACCCAATTCAAATCCTGAATTGCTTCCTGCAGCTCTGATGGGCCATTGTTCACTGCCCTATTGTCGGGCAGGAGCTGCAGCTTGAAGATGAGAAACTCACAATGGGACGCTGAAGTTTTTCTCTTCATAACACAGCGGGAAAAAAACCAAAAACAAACCAACCCCCAAACCCTCAAGTAACATAAAGTAAATAAATGCAAGATTCTGAGCAGACGAATCATTTCAGATGCTAAACATCTCGCCAAACATCTGTTTGTCTCAGACGGTGAAAGAAAGCAGGGGGAGGTTTGCACAGGAGTGCTTCTACTACCGAGTGGGGAAAAGCAGCACGTCAGTGCAAAGCAAATGCAAATCTACTGCTGCTTGTCAAACTGAATCGAGCCCGTGTAATCTCATTCCTCGGCTTCTCTGAAGATAAGTTCGTCAAATGGACCAATATTAGTGATGAAATAAAGATACAGGAACGATATCTGCTGGGTATAAGGATGTACCCAAAATTAATAGGGTTAGAATAGGATTCCTCCAGAGGGAAACAAAAGTTATATCCCAATTTAATGCACTCTGTAAGAGAAGAGTGCCCTTTTCAAGTAATGCCAGACATAAAAATTTGAAAAGTAGGGAAAATCGTGGCAGAGCTCTCTGCTTGGCAGCATTTACTGACTGCAAATGTTTAAGTGTCTTTTTCTTGGTAAGCAATGCAAAAAAGAAAAAAAATCATATAATGAAATACAGGAAAGTGGTTGATTTTCACTGCAGGTTCACACACACAAAACCCAAAAGTATCTGCAGCTTACTGCTTTCCAAAGTCATATGAATGACAAAGTAAAAAAATGGGTTTAGGTTATTCAGTTACACTTTTTCTTGTTTAGGAATAAGATGCTGAACCTAGCAAAGGGGAAAAGTAATATCCCCTTAAAAACAGCAGTGTTCAAAAACCAGTGAAATAGAAACTAAAGTGCAATATGTTTTCTAAGATAAAGGCAGTGAGAATATTTAAGACTATAAAAGAAAATAGAAATTCATGATGAAGAGGCTCACTGAGCTATCTCCAGCTCTATTATCAATGGTGAACGATCAGGCAGATGCACTCCATGGCATCTGTTGTTGCAAATGGATTCCAGTGAGTTTTATAAAAATAAGATTCAGCCTTCCTGCATAACCTGCCAGTACCTTGTCTGACCTCAGCATGAGTGTATTTGGCTATAAAGCCAATTTAAACCTACAAGGTTTAAGTTGAGGCTAACTCGCACAGCCATTCCTGAGCTTGGAGATGGATGAGTTATTTTGCTGTTTATGTTTAGAAGATGGTCAAGTGCCAAAAGAGAGCTTTTACAGCTGCTGTAACCTCACCTCAGTGCCATCCTACACAGGTTTCAGATATTCCTGTGATGCCCAGGAAATTGCACCAGGTCAGAACATCTGCTCATTTGACTTTTCACTTCAGTTACACAAAATCAAACATGCAGCTACCACAGCTTAAAATTTATTTGGGTTTTGCTTCAGCAGAACTTGCTTTCTGATTAACACAGTAAATCTTCAACTTGCCATGAAAAGCAACAGGTTTCTAGGGAAAATATCACTTAGTGGTTCTCCAAACCTACAAAGTGGGGCACCATCTCTGGGAAGTGAGAAAAGATGGGGAGGGAGGAAGTCACTGGAAAAATTGAGTGGTCAGCTGGAAATGGCCAAAAGAGGCTCACAAGATCCCACATTCCTTATGTGACTCCTTTTTATAGCTGTTAATGCCTCCCAAATGCCAAGCACCCTAAATACCTCTTCTGCAGGGTCTGTGTTTGTACCTGCTCTGGTGACTCTTTGGCGTCCCTGCCCTCATTCTGGAGCCAGGCCAGCAGTGAATCAGTGGGATCATATCCACTGTCCCTTGGGTCTCAAGTCACACTACAGCAATCCATGTGCCCTTTAGGAAGCTTTCAGTAAGACTTCCACTTAAGCCAGCAAAAGCCAAAGGTCACTGGTTTAAAACATCTGACAAATTTATGAGATACGAGTTCACTGAGTAGAAATGCATCTTGAGAAAAAGCAAAATCCACGTTCCTGGTTTAGACAAGTGAGTAAAACACTCAGAACTGGCAGATCCAGACCTACTCAGCTGGTGGATCTGCCTGGTTGTGCCAGCTCCTGGCCCTTTCTGCTTGTTGTACATCCAGCTTCCCACTCCTGGGTTTTACACCCTGTTCAAAACATACAAATAACCATCATTCCTATTTCTCCAAGTGAAAAATGTATATGACATCAGCTGCCCAGTCAGCAGATTGGAGAAAGGAAAGGAAAAGGGAAAGAAAGAAAAACCCCAGCTATTAAATAGTCTTTAATTTTTTACAACACCCATCAAGGTTTCAATGTGCAGCTGAAGAGGTCACTTTTAGTTTCCCAGAAAGATTTCCAAATGCCTTAAAATGACTCCATAAGTCTTTTTCCACAGTCAATCAAACTCAGAGTAAGTTGATTTTATAAGAACTCAGAGTTAAGCAAACCCTTCCAAGCAGGTGTTAACTGTAGACACACAGCTCTATTTCACCATCAGCTTTACATAAACTGTTCTGTGTTGTGCTAACCCAGGGCAAGGTGCTGGGCAGGCAGGATTCAGATTCTCCCCCCTGCAATGTTATAGCAAACATGGAGGAAGACAAATGGAAAGGACAACTTGCCTGTATTATCATTTATCTCACTGAAAGGCAACAACGCAGTTCCTCATCCTCTCTTATTACTGACTGTGGGCTGCAAGCTCCACCCCCAGAATATTTCCCTGTTCTTGAAATAACTGGAACAGTGAACAACAGCTAGTGCTTCCCTGAACTTGCCTTTCTGTCCCATTATAGTATTGCCTTTACCCACCAAGTGCTGCAACAAAAACTTGGTTGGAAACACTGTAAGCTGAAGCAATAAGCAAAGCCTGAAAGAGGCAGAGAAGAAGAAATGAGACCTAATTTGCTGTTCTGCTCTCCCTGAGAGCCCAGCTCCCTGAGAAATCAGCAGCATGCCAGGATGGCAGGGAGGTTGATGCCTCAGGATTTTAGCTTTTATATTTTTCATATATTTGTAATCCTGCAATTCTTTAGTGCATAACTCTAAACTCCATGTAGAGTGTTAGCTACTGCTTTCCCATTTTAGTCAGACAAAATAATTTCTCTCCAGGCCTGAGAATCAAGGACACCTCACTGTCTCAGGCCCTAAGAAAAGTAAGCAAAAGTGAGTTGAGGGGAGCAAACTTGGGGTAAATGGCTTAATTACCTGAAAGTGTAATTGGAAGATTAACCCCCAATATGCAAATCGACCAAACTTATGAAAGTGTGAAAACCCATGACCCATCTCCATATTTGAATTTAGCCCCTGGGGGGGCTTTGTATGCCCAAAATGTACCTGAATGCCCTTAATCAAATATAACTGCTTTTTATTCCCTTAATTTTGTCTGGCCTGTGTTTTTAGGCAGCCCAAAAAGGCAAGGTAACAATGGAGAACAGAGCGACCTGAGCAGCTCCAGCAGAAATCTCTGTGTGGGACTGAGCCACCAGCACAGCTAAGCAGCCCCAGCAATACCTGTGAAATGTGGCTCTGTTTGTGCTGCCTGCAGCTGGAATCCCAGCGCCAAGGAATTAAAAACCAATCAGCTTTATTGGCCTGCCAGTGCCAGGGCAATTAGCATTCATTTCTGACAGCATATGCCCGTGCACTGCTCTGGCTTCACGTGAACACATCTCCCCAGCCTGGGCTGCTGCTCTGCTCAGTGGCTGCCACTTCTTGGAGACCCTCTCTGAGCCCCCACTTCTACAAAAGCCTCTGCTTGAGGAGCAATGAGGTCAGAGGCAACAGCATCCTCCAGTGCTGCAGGGGAATATTAAAACATCCTGGCAATTAGTCCGCTTCAGATTCATAAACCCAGTAGCACTAAAAAACTTGTTTTGTTACGTGGAGAACTAAGTTTCAAAGAGAGAAAGGGGCATTTGGGGTGAAAAATGCAGAGGATCCTTGTTTGCACTCTACGAGAGGTTTCCTTAACGCTTTAATTAAAGTGTGTATATTTGGAAGTGCTTAATAGTTAAATTAAAGCCTAGATATTAGTTCTCTAGGAGGAGATGTGTTTTTATATCAGAGTCCTGCATTTATAATTGAGTAGGTCACATCAAAATAACATGTATTTAAATCAGAATATACTTCTAAATATACCTAACCTCCACACATAAAAACTCTCAGCAGGTGCCTTGTTAAACAATAAGGAACATAGGAGGTAGATTGCTGTTCTGAAGCCTTTGGTGAAAATGAATTCTAATTGTGTGCTTCCCTTTTTTCTAATCAATTGTAAGAATAAATCTCTCTCTGGTACAAAAAGAGACTTCTGCACTTTAAGCCAGCAAGCTAAGCAATGTGATTTCAAGATATCATCTGCCTTAATATTTAGGACCTAAATCTCAGTGTATTAATATTTGATTCTGTGAGCACCAAAGTACCTTTGAAAGCATAAGTCTAGTCCCAAAGTCTTTAAATGCCCTTTTTTTCCCCTTTTATGCACCAAATTCAAACACATAGGACTCAGGCATTATTCAGCTCTCCTGGGGGAAAAAAAAAAAAAAAGATATAGTGGACATAATCTAAACACTACTGGGATTGAAAAATAAACAAGCTCCTTTGCATAGGAAAAGGCAATACTGTGGTGTTAATTAAGAGCTTTTCTATTCAGTGTCGCTTTTTCCCCTCCTTTTATTAAAGCACTTAATGAATCTGCAAGGGTTTTTCAAATGCTAACTATATTTACAAGTAGACTCTGACAAATACACAACCTCTGAATCCTCAGCTAACCCAGACCATAATTTGATCAGCAGCCTGAGGCAAAAGAGGAACACACACTTGTTTGTAAACAGCTCCGAGATTTTTCTCCTTGGAATGAATGTTTTGGTCCTTGATTCCTTCAAGGCCTAACCATGAATTTTGTGAATTGACTGCCAAGGCCTAACTGTGAATTTTGTTACATTTCAAACTTTCTTCTACTGAACAATTGAGAATTTTGGTCATGCTAACCTAAAGATTTAACTTATTGTTACCTTCTTGCAAAAGAGAATTAGAAACTATGAGAATAAAAGGCTAAATTATCAACTCAAGAAAAAAGCACCAATTCTTTAGAAGCCACAGTCAAAGCCTTTTACAGAAGGAAATTTAGTGTGGAAATAGGTTCTGGGACCTGTGACCTCTTGGGAAATGTGGTTTTGCAACTGGGTACCCATCTGGTTCCAGGCCTTGTTTTCATCACAGGGGAATGAAAGGAAGCACTTTTACCAGGAGTTTACTTTTATTTGCTTCCTAATCTTGCATGGCAGATCTGTAAGTGGTCTCTTTTCAGATGTGACTTTTTCAGATGAGCCTTTTTCCAAGGGAATGAAAATTTGAATTCCTAGAGAGGGGATTATGGGCAATCTGCTGCTTTAAAAAGGAATGAGTGAGCATTTTTCTGGTTTAATTTAATCAGGATTGTATGTGGAGCTCTCAGGAGGAAGAAGTGCTGCTCCTAGCATTTAGACAGGAAAGATAGATATTGTTTTTCATCAAATGGGGGTTTACAGATGAGATCTTTTGTAAGGGCTCTTCTTTGAGCTGGACAGACCGTAGAAACAGGAAATCCAGTTGTGAACAGCTTTCAGGCCCAAATAGAGGGAGTAGTAAAAAGGCTAACAAGAAATGAAAGAAACTAGTGGGGGTTTGGTTTTGCTTTTTTTTTGTCTTGCTTGGTTGGTTTTGGGCTTTTGTTTGTTTTTTTACTTTATTCTTTACTTTTTAGAGGTGTTCAGAAATGTACCCTGTCCCACCTCTGAACAGATCCGAAGTGTTAGCCTTGTAAATGCTTTCTCTAAATCTCTTACAGGACAGGTAAGTGATGAGTGATGGGACTATCATTGGGTTTCCTTCACTATGCTATTGATCCAGCTCTGACCTTCACCTTTCCACTGCCAAAGCCCACCCTGAAAACCTTCCTGCTGAAGCTTGAGGGGTCCCTACACCCCTGCCTCATTTGGGAATGCTTTGGGTGTTTCTGATGTTAATAATGTTGCATTAATTTGCCAAGTAACCTCAAGGTTATCTGTAGAAGCAAAATATTATCATCTTTGGAAATGCTGCCTGTGCCAGGGGCGTTTTCTTTATTGAAATCTGACTGTAGTGACTGTGCTGAAGAACAATTTAGGATGAGAAATCTTGCCTCATCATCTTCTCCTCTCTTTTGGGGATGTCTGAAAGGTTTGAACTCTGGTTTTGTTGACTGGCAGGCAGCTCAGCTTGTTCCCCTTGGAGTTTCAATGTGATGATGATGATGAGCTACACAGAGCCTGGAGTAGGTGTGATGTGAGAGCAACTCTCCCCTAAGCTGTTTCTCTGCTCTGTCGGAGATGTTGGCCCATGACACCTCATCTTTGAGGGTAAAACCAGCATCCTCAAGGCCTGTGTGTCCTTGAGTCTCGAGGGTGCAGGAGATCTCCTTGCTGCTCATGGTGCCTCTCTTGTTCAGCCCAGTTTGATAGCAGGAACCTCCTGGAGCTCTGAGCCTCTCAATTATTTTTCCTCAGTCTTTTCTCAGCTTTTTAATTGTTGCTGAATTGTGAAAAAGAGCACAGGTATGGGGCATGCTTAAATCAAATAGTTGTCCCAATTCCACCTTCCCCTCCTGCAGCACTTTCTGGGAGGTGGGATGAGGTGGGATGAGCAGCAGTAATCTCATTTATTAGGAGGTACTAATGAGCACATTCAATCTGAAGTGAAGACCCCGTTGTGCATAGGTCAGCTTCATTTGAAATCTAAGGAGACCCGGGGAACTGATTTACTGCAAGATGTTAATTAGTTTTATTGGAAGCAGCGGCAGTTTAAAAACACAACGGAAATACTTTTTCTATGGGTGTTTTGTGGAGAAGATAAAATCAGAGCTAGTGACTGGGAGGGAGAGAGGAGAGCAAAAAGATAACAATTTGATTGAAAAAGACAGGAAAATATTACCATGGGCTTTAACAACTTATTATAATAGCCAATGATATCATCTTGATTTCCCAGTGAAACTCAATTTTATGTGTCAGCAAAGCAATCTCAAACTGCTGAGCAGATGTCAGCTGCAGATCTGCCATGTCAGTGATCAGGAAAGATGTTTTCCACGAGCAGTAGCAGAGTCAGTGCTAGCAATGTTATTTTTCCATATACTTTGCACTGAATGTGGAGGGTTGGAAGGCTTAAAAAAAGTAATTCCTAATCTCTGCAAGTCATGGATTTTGTTCATTTATGTGGTTTTTATTAAGAACGTTTTCTGCAGCAATCTGGAGACAAGTTAGAAGCCTGGAGGAAGCACTGGATAAAGGGCTTTTGGAGAACACTTTGGGTAGGGATGGTATTTCAGTTCATTATTTTCAAACTGAATTTCACTGCAAATCTTTGCAGCCTCTGAAGAGCCTAGGTAAATTCATAAAACTCTTCCCTGAAATACTTGCTCAGCCTCTTTAAAATTAGTTTAGTTCTGCACCTGAGCATCCCATTTCTGCTTCCTCTGGGCTGGTGCTCGTGTAACTCTCTAGCCATACACACAGTTCTTGAAAGGACAATTTAACTTCTTATGCATGAGAATTGATACCAGAAAAGAGTTTCACCCACCTTTTACTGTTACTAGTGGAATATTGTTGCTGGAAGCCAGGTAAGGCTTTGAAACTGACAGCATGAGATGGGAGAGGGCCACATTTTGAAAGAGGTAAAACCATTGCTGTTAAGAACCTGGGAGGTAAAGGGGGTGAAGGGAGAATTAGAATTGGGATTAGAGGATGTTAAACAGACAAACAGCTCACTGCCACATGACTGGATCTGAATAGACTGCACACAGTCATGATTTCAAGAGGGATTTCCAGGTGAGCAGTATTTGACCAGACCTATTTTCTTTGTTTTCCCAGAAGCAAGAGACTGGCTCAATAACCTCACACATCACTTTTAGGGGTTTGTGGGGTTTTTTTGGTTATTTGTTCAGGGATTTACTTTCAATTCCATTTGTTCCACAGGGGTCAAATATTTTGAAGATTTCAAAATCTGTTACCCTTCAAAGGTGCAAAGATGGGACTAGTGATTAGGGTGAGCTCAGTTGTGCTGTACCCTGGCTCGACTCTTGACACTGCCTAGAAATTTGAATCATGCTTGCAGTGCTGTTCTTTGGGTTTCAAAGCACAGTTTTTCCTTCTTCCAATTTTATTTTTCAACTTTGGTTTAGCCCAGCACTTGCTTTGCACAGCAGTGCTCAGCCTCAAGACACTGAAGCAAACAGAGCATTTCGAGCTCTGCTTTTGCCCAATGTCTCATCAGTAATTTCACTCCCATCATTGCAAATGATTTCTCAGTATTTTAAGTACAGGTGAAATGAATTCCATTCTAAGGTTATGACTAGTGATTCTTTCATTTTCTATATTCAGGTCTTCACCCTGGAGAATGGAGACAAAAAGGAGAAATGTTGATCTTTAGATTCAATGCAATCAATGAGGAGCTAGAGCAGCATTAATTCTGACAGGACAGTATGCACAGTGAGAAGAGGAAAGAAGTCTCTGATATCTCATTATCTATAAATAATGTAAATGAATATTTGAGTGGGAAGAGATGAAGCTACATGATTTATTCCTCCTTTTCCCCACTGGGATGGATTTATAGTGATTGCTGTGAAAGGATCTGTAAGTGACTGGGCATGTCAGATGAAGGTCAATGGGGAGAGTTGAGGAGTGCAGCCACCTGTGGGATTATCTGGTCATGAGCAGTCGAAGAGGAAGAGTTGGAACTACTGAAACTCATCTTTTTTTCTGAGTTCTCACTGCACACTGAAGCCAGGTACCCTTCACAGGGGTCATGAGCAGCAGAATCTTCATGCTGTACTCTCTTTGGCCAGAAGATGCAAGTTCTGCATACAAACTGTTCATCACTTTCTCCACAGCAGAGTGTGCTTTGAGCAGGGCTTGGCAAAGTGGGAGGAGACTCATTCCATTCAGTACTCTGATCTCTGTTTACAGAGATGGACAAGAGCTGTAAAATCAAGCTCAAATCCTGAAATTCATTTTTCTGTTGTTGCCATCCTGGGCCCAGAGACTGAGGAAATCAAAGGGCACCAATTCTCCAGCCTTGACTTGCAGCTGCCCCTGTCTAATAGCATCATGCAACATCTGGGAAACATTCTTCCCACTTCCCAATTTTTTTCCTGGTAGCTATCAAATCCTGCTGCCTACAAAGGGTTCAAAGGGGCTGGCATTGATCTTTTTCCAGTGCTCCAGATTTGGTGGATCTGGAGGTGAGCAGACATGCTGCGTTGAGCCTCTGCATTCTGCTGGCTGTTACCATTTCTGGGAGTCCTAAAGCTTTCTGTGCTGTTTTGGCAGAAAGGAGGGCTGGGAGGGAAATGAGGAAGGTGGCACAAACCCATATTCCTGCCCCAAGGCAGCAAGAGCTTCTCCTGAAAAATTGCTGCAGGATGTGGGTGCAATCAGTCCTTGTTAATCTCCACAAAGGTGACAAAGTCCCAAGCCAGCCTATGCCAGCAGTTTTCCTTGCAGTCATTAAATAATTAGTACCATACTTTAATTTGGATGAGTCAGGCTTTATCTTTCATCCCGTGGTTGTTATTGTGCTTTTGTGATATACTGAACAGTCATTTACCACTTGATATCTTCTCCCTCTGAATATATTTGTGCATTGTCGTCGAGTCACTTCTGGGTGGCCTAAATAGATTTTGATAAGGTAAACAAATCTTTCTGCTGACGCTGATGACACAGATTGGATTTGAAGTATGATGGTATCACTCTAATCAGCCCACCAGGAAGAAAAAGCAACTTTTTTTCAAAGACAGAGTCAAACATAGGATTGCACATCCAGTCCTTGCTCTGTCATCAGGAATTCCAGGGAGGCTACGTGTGTCTAGACTTTTTATAGCTGCCCTTAAAAAAGCACAAAACAAAAAATCAACCCAAAACTAGAAAGAAAACCCTGCTTCCTGTGTTTTAACCTGAGATTGGGGAAAAAATTGCTTTACTTGACCCTGATGACACATCTCACCCGACTCACCGGACAGGTTATTTCATGGCAGATGAACTGCCTTCATTCGTAAATGTTCCTGCAAAGGATCACGTGGTTTAATACACTGGTTCAGTCAGATTTGTGTGTGTGTATATAACAAATTCCCCTGTCTCCTCCATTAGAAATTTGATCTGTCCGTGGCATCATGTCTGAATTGCTGCACAGCCTGGATGCTCTCTCGAGGTTTTTCCTTTTGAAATGCCTGAAATCTGATTTGGCAAATTTGTAGCATTGCAGCTCTGGCTGGAAAGGTAATCTCTTGTGAAGCTTGTGTAACTTCTCCTGGAATTTGTGTGCAACTGAACAAATACCTTGTGGTTTTCTTAGAAGAAAAAGATGTGGTTTAGAAAACATACTTCATTATCCTTTCCTGCTCACATTTGTTTGTGAGTTTTGTTTTTTATGAAAGGAAGAGGTCAATTAGAGCAGTTCTTATAACATTGCAGCTTTATTTTCCAATTTGAAGAGGTATCAGATGACTGTTTTATGAGAAGTAGAATTCATTTGTGATGTTTGCAACACAAAGACACACCCTGGGTGATTTGCAAATAAACGATGCCCTAAAAGTGAAAAGAAATTGCTTCCATGGGGTGTTGCTTTTCAATGGTTTTAAATAATTGCAGTGAGTGAGGGCACTGTGCTGATTGCTGCAATGGATCAGCACTCACGTTTCAGTAACAATGAGAAACCAAGTCTCAATTATAACTCCAATCCACAACCCACTTCAAATAATTGGAATATTTCCCTTGACTTGAGTGGACTTTGCTGTGCAAACAAGCTCCATCTCACTCATCCTCTGCAGGGGAGGCAGAGCAGCTGGGCTTCCCTGCACTGCTTTTTGCCTTGGCAAGTCACAGGGTGGGCTCCAGACCACAGGGACAGGTGACAACAGGGGCTGCAGGCCTGGAGACCTGGGGGACTGCTGCAGGCAGTGTGTTCATTTCTCCCTGTCCCAGAGCATCCCAAACTTTCCTCACCTGGCCACTCGTGTGGTGGCACCTACTTCCAGTGGCAGTGACAACACAACATGGAAAGAGAGAGACAGGAGGTAGAATAAACAGCTCTAGAGCTCATTAAAATTTCCATGCCAGAAAAAAAATCAAGATGTATATATGGCAATGTTAGAATTGCTCAATACTTTGTGGGAATTGCATCGATTGAGTAAAAGGAAATATTGCAGGGTGAGTTCTCAAGTAGATCACTGAGTAAACTCTATGGCTGGAAGTTTAAAATCTGCAGTAAACTGCCCCGTTCTTGTTTTCTCCTTGGTCTTTCTGATACACGGACTTACTGTAGCTTCAAACATCATGTACCATTCCTTAGACTTCCAATTAGTGGAAAAATCTGTTTCATACCCTGCATGGGATGTGTGTTACTCCAGTAGAAGGCTGAGAACGTGCAAGAAATCAATAGGATTCTGTTTTGCATATAATTTACAGTGTGGAGTTTAGGTGACTGCCTTCTGTACACAATTTAATTACTGGAAGCACAATCCCCTTTGAAACAGAGCCCAGGACATGCATTTGTCTGTAAATAAATGAGAGTTCCATTACAGTGTAATGCACTGGAAAAGACTCCAATAAAATCAGCTTGCTCACCATAAATTCTTCTCTCTTAGAGGAGTTCCTGTAAGCGGGGAGGACTGGAAATCCTCTTCCAGTAAACTTTGAATCGAGTATTGAGTACTGAGTATAAAGTACCATCAGGATATTCTTCTTCTCCCCATTGCATCCCTCTTTCCCAATCACTCAAAGGACCTGGCAGTTTGATTTACTTTGCAGTGAACTGGTGTTCTTTATAGGAATGAAAAAACCCAGAGAAAATAAGGAAATGTACCTGTACAGTCAGGAGAAAATGTCATTAACTGTAATTTTGTTTCAGTTTCTTTCCATTATTTCATTAGAGAAATTAATGTGCTATTTCAAGTAAATGTTCAGAGTCAAACAGGGAATCACATTTTCAGTTAACATAATCCAAAGAATGAGGCTATTTTTTGTCTGTACCTTTTATTATTTCTTTTTTCAAGAACTCCACTGGGGCTTGGAGGTTCCCATAGGATTTTTTTTTTGCTTTACTTGCTTTTAAGATTTAATAACCAAATTCTTGTTTTCCCCATCTCTTTGTTTTTACATACTAAACCTATCAGTATTTACTATCTAATTGTATACACTTGAGTTATCCATGAAATTAAAAATTCAATGAAAAAACTACTCAGGCATTTGAGTCATTAAAGAAAAAAAAAACAAAAAGGAGGAAAATTTCAGCATAGAAAGTTGTTAATTTTGATAATCTTCAGCCTACTGGAGACATTTACTATATGGGTTGCTTTTAAAAATTCCATTAATGGTGCTGGGGCTTTGCCTCTCCCCAGCCTGTAATTCTGTTTATACAGTCCCAGATGTTCTCAACACCTTTCTATTCTACTTTCCTGACATTATATAGGAAATAAAATGTGTGGCTATTAAGGGAAACCCCAGCCTGGAATTACATCGTTGTTCTCCACTGACCTAAGAGCACGCACACATATTTTAGGTGTTGATCCTGATTAGAGATTTTCCAGCATAAAAACCTGTTGTCCAAGTATGGATGATGCCTTAGTGATCCAGTGAATCCCAATGCAGAACGTGTCTCCTTTTAGTGTTGTGATTAAAGCTCAAAATGTTCCAGAGACTTGCAAATGAAGAACACCAAAAACAAATGCTACCCATTTTTAGCTGAATCGTTGAGTTCCCTTGGGTTTGCAGAAGCAGAATACAATTTTCTGAAATACTCAGCTCCTCGTCCATTAGCTTTTCTGCTTTTTCCATTTTCTCCAAATAGAAGAGGCGGAGGCATATGACAACTTTTAGAATATATGTTTAGAATATGTCTCTTGGAGCAATTTAGCTGAAGCCTGGACAGAAATGCATTTTCTCTGAAGGACTTGAAATTATGAGTTAAGTGAAAGAATTTGGATCAATATGAGATGAATGCTTGGTTTGTGCCTTCTTTTGCTGTGTTTTCTTTTTCTAATAAGAACAAATCAGAGCTCACAAAACGACTGACTGGTGCAGGAGCAAGAATGAGCTTAGGGTTTGGGGGAATGCCTCCAGTTCCCTGCTGTGATTTTACCCTTTTGACAAAATCAACATTTGCAGGTTTGGGTTTCTCATTTGCCAGGCACCAATAACATTTTCCAGGTGTGGAGAGGATATGCACAGTGTGGATTCTTGCATGTTTGGCTGTGTGGAAGCTGGAAGGTGGCAAATATTCCATCATTCCAGGCTGTGTTTGTGCATTCCCTCTCCTGAGAATATCCTTCATTTCCTGTCCTGCTCTCTCCCGTGGCTGAGTGTCCCTGTGTTTGATTTCCTCTCTGCCCATGGAAAACTGGGCTGTTTTCCCCACGAGGCTTTGCTAATGCAGGCACTCCAAAAGCCTTCTCTGCCCTGCAAAGGCAGCACTGCTTTCCAGTGAGACTTCAAACAGCTTCATAAACTGTTTGTTTCTCACCACAAGGCCCCCTTCTCACTTTTGAAAGCTTCACTAAAGCATTTTATGCACTCGCATGTCCAGATTCCTGACTTGATGGAAAAGGAGGGAGGCAAAGCATTGCTGTAGCAAACTGTTTAAAGTGAACTTTTCAATTTCCCTGCAAATGCTTGCATTGGCTACCTCAAAGGAAGCTCCAAAAAAAAAAAAAGAAAAATCTTTTTCCTACATCCCCTTTCTTCCTTCTCCAGTGAAGAGGAGGAAAAAAAGAAAAAGGAAGTATAAAATTCTAATTTTCTTTCTCAGATTTACTGGACGTACCAAAATTGCTAGAAGTATCTTTACGTTTCTGAGCCTTTTTGATATTCAAAAGTCCTCATGACAAATCTCAAAACCGAAACAGAAGTCAAGGACTTTAGACATGAACAGTGAGTAGATGCCAATAAAAGTATTGGAGATATAACCATAACAAAACCTGTGTGTAGGCAGGATTCTGAGTTACTGGGCTTCAGGCAGACCCCTCCACAGCTCTGAGGGCTCAGTGGAAAACTCTGAAGGAAAAGCCCAGAAGAGCCTTTGTCTAAGTTATTGCATCTGGATTAGAGCCTAGCACTGTGCTGGGATGACAATCTCTTTAGACTTTAGTTTAGAAGTTAAAATAAAATAATCAAAGGTAGCGTACTGAAAAAATAGGGGTTAAAGATTTTATTTTTAGTATAATGTCACTTAATACCAGAAAATATCCCTGTGAACAAACCTCTATCATTCATCTGCATTCCGTGGTATGCTCAGCAATGATTTTTAATTGTATATAACAAGTAAAATTGTTCTGGGACCAGGTCTTAGAAAACAAAAACGTTTTCTTTCTCAAAGCCCCTTTGCTGCAAACTCTGTTTTTGAGATTTTTTTTAATAGAGGTCCCAACCCTGGGACCAGATTGAATCTACCAGGGCAACTTCACTGGTTCTGCTGCCAGCTCCTCATGCTCTTCTCAGTCTGGAGTCTGGGACAGTGCTCTGGGTTCCCTCCTATCTGTTCTTTTTTGGGGTTGGGAGAGGGTGGGGTGGGCTGGAGTGTCCTGTGAGATGGGAAAAAAAACAGGAACGTGTTCATCTGCATTTCAGCTGTTTTCTGTGGCTCAATGGGAGGTTACAAGTTATTTGTTATTAGCCAAAATTCTGCTGGCATCAGAATTTTGAGCACTGTTGTCTCGACAGTTTTCAATTGCACTGTGTGTGCATTTTGGAGGTTTACTCCTCATGAGAAGCTGTGATTAGGGAGGGCATTTTAGACAGAAGATACATCAGAAAAATATTGCTGTTCTGGAGGGAAAAGAGAAGTTTTCTGTCTTCAAACCTGGGATGATACTGGGTGACAGGGTAATAACATCCCTCCTTAGCATGATTTCAATGTGAATTCTCAGAAAACACTGTTCATTCCCCAGACCTCTCAGAAGGTCTGAAAAACCTGCTGCTGGAGAAGCAGTTTGGTCCTGCTTGCTGTGATTGCAGCCTCTGAGGGGGCTGAGGAAGATGAGCCACTCTCCTTCTCTCCTCTGGATCACAGCTTTGCCCAGTTAATTATTTCTGGTACTGCTGCCCCAGAAAATGCCTTAATGATGATGTTTCCAGCTGCTGCAGGATAACAAACAAATAAATGAAAGTCAGAACTAGTGAATCTGAAGGAGCTGACTTTAGAAAAAACCCAACTTTTAAACTTTGTGTCCGTGGTTGGCAGGGTAATGTTTTACAATGTTTTCTCAGGTTTATGGTTATATGTGTCTGGGGACTGGAGAAAGGCCTGATTTGTGTTTTCCCAAGGTCCCTTACAATGGCTGAAATACCTCATCATCCCTTGGCCCTTGCAGTTTTTAGAGAACAGCTTCTGTTAGAAATACCCTGAGCTTCAAGGAATGGTTCATGCAGTAAAGACTTGCCAGAAATGTGCTGGCAGGAGGCACTTGCTGTGTAAAGCCAGTGGATGAGGAACTATAGTCCTCTTCAGCAAACATCTCCTTGTATGTGAAATCAGCTTAAATTCAGTCTGCCCTGACCCATCTGTGCGTGGCATGCAACCAGTAAATTTCCTACTATGGGAAGAGTAGCTCCTAATATTTGTATACAACTGGAAGCTTGTGCTTGTTTTCTTTTCCCTGAAACAAGAAAGAAGGAGAAAACAAAGAAAAAAGAAGAAAAAAGAAGATGAAGAAGGAACCTCTATGGTGAATCATCTCAGGGCTGACACTGACTCTTGTTTTTCTTGAAAATGCAGATTGTACATTGATTTTCTGTTCATTACAGGTATTAGTTAATATATTTAACAACCTATGATTAAACTGTAATCACCATTCCTCTGGGTAACTAAAGAGGTAAGAGGCATGTTTTTGCACCAAAACTTTTCTTCCTTAGATGGTGCACAGATGATCCCAGTCAGGGAGAGAGAATCCTAGAAGGGAGCAGCTTTAGCACTCTATGTCATAAAGAACAAGCCAGAGGGAAAGAAGCACTTTATTTTTGTCCAAATTTACTGGCCCTTGGGACACAGAATACAAAATATTTAACTCTTCCTTGAGGTGGGAGAAAAAAATCCCAGAACCAGAAAATAAAATGGTTTTCTTGTTCATTTAGTACTTGGTACTGGTTTGGAATCTGGCCCCAAACTGGGTTAACTTCTCACTTGGGAGTGTTTGAACTGCTGGACACTGAGGATGGACCTCAAATCTGTTTAGGTCCCCAAAGTAGGAAAGTTCTCCTTCTCGCAGAATTGAAAAGGATTTGAATCCTTCACTACATTCTGCATCATCCTGGCCTGGATACAGGATTTCTAAAACTGTTTCAGGAGATCAGGGACTGCACAGCAGGAGTGAGACACTGATCCCCTGAGAAGTTAAGAGAAGGTGGAGAAGGTAGGAGTAAATGCAGAAGGTACATGTAAGGCCACAACATCAATTTACTTCAGCTAATTGATTTGCTAAGATGCATTTCAGTTTTAAAAGGATTTCTGCAAGAGGAAAAACTACAAAAGTGGTTTATTATATGGCCTCAAAACAGATGGAGACGTGGAGAGACTGGAGAGTGGAATGGGGAGGAGGAGGTGGCACATTGCACCAACTTTAGGTCAGGCTCTGTCTCCCCAGGAGAGAGGATGCAAGCATGGAATCCTGTAATGCATGTCTTGGTAGTACATCTCTGTGAATAATGCACTAAAAATAGGAATCTGCCATAGCCTTCACTCTGAGACATTAGTTCCTAATTCCCATGTAGAAGTCCATGCCTTTCATTCTGGGAACTGATTGTTCAGTCACGTGTGCCAAGTGAAATACCAAGTGTAATACCAAGTGTTCATGTCATCAGCATCTGAGAGAAGACAGACTTGTAGAGATTGTAAGAATTAATTGTCCATTTTCCTGCAAGAAAATTGGTTTGGGTCTTTATTATGATTTTTTATAATATGAATGAAAATCTGAGTTAAAATGTTTAATGCTAACTTTGCCTTGGATATCAAGGCATACTAAAAGCTCTGCTTTAGCTGAAAGTGTGTGTGTCAAAAGATTCTTCTGTGCTGCTTTTACAACTCTATCAAGGAAATTAAGCTTTGCTGGCACACTAATTGCTGCATGTCTGTAAAGTCTAACAGGTGTGGGTTTCCTTCCCTCTCTGGGAGATCCCTTTCCATGCTGAAAACTGTCAAGAGCTGCTGTGTGCAGGACACCACATTTGCCTTTTCCCTCCAAAATGTGCCCTCCCCAGCACCCCTCACTGTCTGCAATTGGAGCTTTGAAGAGGAAAAGGGTTTTTTTTTTACCCAGAAAGAGTTGAAGGCCATCAAACTCCTCTTGATCAGAGCAGCACTTTCAGTTTTTGTCCCAGATGTGTGATAAATCCCTGCGGACTGAACCCTGATTCCAAATTGCCATACAGAGAGCAAAGAGCACTTCTCAGACACACTCTAAATCCATCCCCCTTGATCATTACTGATTCCAGAGTCTGATATTTCACTGTCATCTCTACTTGAGATGATTAAGTCTCTCAATCTTTAGTTTAAAGGAACTGATATGAACTACCCTGACAGGACAAAGTCTTCCCTCTTCATCTCTCCTCGCTTTTCAAAAGATGCCTGAAATGAGCTGATAAATGGGATTTCAGATGATGGAAGAGGCCAGTCAGCAGAGCCTGTCTTGCCAGACTCCCTCATTTTCAAGGGTTGTGAAGATGCTGACTTCTGGCAAAGTTTTACAGACCTTGGATGACTAAGCAAGCTTCATTAACTCAGATTTGACTAATTGCTCGTTTAAGGAAAACAAATAGAAACAGAAGAACTTCGAGCCAGCAAGCTAAATGCTGCAAAGAGGATATGGAGAGAATTGCTTGAAAGCCAGCTTCAGGGCCTGTGTGCATCCCTGGTTTTATTTGCTGCTGTTCACATCTTTCCTGCTACTGCATTTTTGTCACTACTGAAGGCCATGAAATGTATCAACCATAATTTCCCTAATGCTGTCGGCAGTTATTCCTTTGTTATCCACTGATTGCACGCCTTTTGCTTTTCTTCATTCTCTTATTTAGATAATTTCAGTAAAAAGAAGGCAACAGCAAAATCTTATCCCCTCCTCTGAGCAGCACTGTGCTGGAATTTGCAGAAAATCTGGAGGATAAAAATCAGATAGTCAGTATAATCTAGCTGTGACCTGATTTTTGCTTTGCCAGTGGTCCTCAAACATTAGCAAAACCATCCATATATGCTTCACTCACCTCCCCTTTTTATCATCCCTAATTTGCTCCTAACCTGAACTATTTCAGGTTTCCAGGAGACCTGAATTTAGTTTTGATTTAGTCACTGATTTAACCAAAAGTATTCCCCATTGTATAGTTTCCTTCCTCACGTGGTTCTTTGTCTTGTAAATTTAATTGATAGGTTTAGTGGGGCCGGGGATTTGTTACCTTTCACTGCTCATAGTTTTTATCCAGTCCTCTGCTGAGGCCCTTGTTCCACCCCCAGCCTCAACGGCTGCAGTAATACATCTCAAAAAAAAGGGAGAGTGTGTTCATCTGGTAATTTATTCATGATGAATAATTTGCCATTGTCTCACACACCAACTTGACTGTCAGGAGTGCTCAGATGGTTTTGTACTGAGCTTGTTTGAAAGGTGCTTTATTTAAAGAAAGACAATTCTTCACAGGCAAGCATTGCTTCGCAGTGGGAAAATGGAAAATAAAAAATAAACACAGCACTTGACATCATCAGTACCTTATTATTCATTTAAGATGTTGTTACCCTGGGCAGAAGAAGCCTCCCTGGTTTGCTCATTGCCCTTGTGCCCTGCATGACCAATGATTCCACTCTCCTTTACATGTGGGAGAAGGATTTCAGCTGAGAAACTGCTGAGTGTTGGTTTTATAGTATCCTGCCAACCTCAGAGAAATGCTGTGAGCCTGACTGGGCTGAAAGGAAGTCCAGTCCAGTTAGTGGTACATGTTGATGAGATGGTTCCAAGTGTGTTTGTCAGCTGCCCAGCACCACAGCACCCTGATTCCTGCTGTTCCTGAAATATCCAGGTGTGACCTCAGTATCTCTAAGGGGAGAGGATTTTTTTTTTTTTTTCAAATGGAAGTTCCCAGGCTGTGGAGGTGTCAGTGAGTGCTTTTGGCTTGTTCTGGGGTGGATGATTTGGAGGAAGGCTCCCCCAGCCTGACTCACAACTGCCCCACATATGACTCCTTCCCATGGTGAATTTCCAGGGTTCTCCAGACCCCCTTGGCACCTTCTCCAGATGCTGGGGAGCAGGCACCAAGACAATGCTTGCCTTAATCGTTATTACACATCCTAAATAATTCCAGATTCTCTCTTGCTTCACTCTTTAACCCCTCTGATGAGCCTCACATGTAAGAACAAGCCTGTTTTTTTTTTTTTCTAGGCAATTCATGAGTGTTGTGTCTGTCCCTACATTTCCAAAAGTGGGGTTTTTTTGCACTTCCAAAAGTGTATGTTAAGAACACACTTTGAGATGAACTTTGGCAGTTTGATTTTGGTAGGAATTAAGCCTCTAAATATGTATTTAGCATCAGGAAATCAGTTCTTAAGCATTAAATAACAATAGCCAAATTCTTAATTATCATTTTAAGCTGAGAAGTGGAGCTGTTGCTTTGCCAGCTCAAGACACAATTTCTTTTTAAACGTTCTCACAGGTTTGTGGGAGAAAACAGGCACAGATCACTTTATGTATTTTGGCAATCCCCTTATTTTTGGAGGCAGTCCTCATACTGTGTGAATTGCTAGTATTTAATTTAGTGTTCGTGTTAGTATTTAATATTAGTGTTAGCATTAGTATCAGAGTTTTTAAGAGTTGGGTTTTTTTTTTCTTTGTTTGTTTTTTGTTTGTTTGGGGCTTTTTTGGTGGGTTTTTTTGTGGTTTTTTTTTTTTAAACTAATGCTCTCCCTGAATCACAGCTCTCCATGGATGTTCTTTTTCTGTCTCTGTTCTGTCACCAGCAAAGCGAAGCTGTTGCTCTGCCTTGTTTTGGAGCCCTTAATCTGCCGTGCACCTGTCTGCACACTTCTGTGTTTTGCTTCTCATAATGAAGTCCAACAGCTGCCAAGCCAGTCGAGAGGGGAAAACGTTTCTTTTTGACACCAACATGTTGAACCATTTGTTCAAAACTGCAGCTCCTTTAATCACGTATGCTGCATCTTAACAGAGAGCCTTGTTGAAATTATTTCTGCTGGCATAGCCCAGCACTCAAGATGTTCCAGAGTGAATCATGATGGAACCTCTCCTAGGCTCAAGATAATTTATTAAAAGCTGCATTCGTTTGGAGGTGAAACATTGGCAACAAGCTCTAATTTAAATCCTGTGATGGTCTTGCCAGTTTTAAGCACCATGTAGTGAAGGATGAAGGAAATAACTTGTAATTGTCGTGGGAGGCACATCAGTAGAAACAGGGAGAAATGGCCCTTATGGACTGGAATAGGAATCCAGTGCTTTTTCTTGTGCCCATATCAACTGCCTTAAAAAACTGAAAATTACATACATTCATCCCAAATTCATGCTAGAAACCTATAAAATCATTCATGGTAGAAAATTCTAGCAAAGCCAGATTTCTGAGTCACATGGTAGCAAGTGAAAATGGAGTTAGGTGAATGCAGGGCAGTTTATATTAGACAGGACAATTTATTAAGTAACAGTGGAAACAGCATGCAATTGTGTAGAGCAGTGGCGGATTTAAGATGTATATTTGTATTGTATTCTGTTATTCACAGAAAGCAACACAATGGCCCTCAGGAGGAAAGAAAAGAAAAAATATTTAATTAAACGGTTCTATGGGCTTTTTTACCTTGAGTGCAACAGTGTATTTTACCTGTTTTTAACTTCTGGAAGTGGTAAACAATCTGAGATGAAACTTTGTCATAAAGCTGAACTGCAGAAGAGAATTCATGTCCCAACTGTTGTTTGACAATCAAAAATGAAGTTTTGCTAGGAAAAATGCCAGTAAACCTTCTCTTTACAGGATGCTGCTAAATTCCCCCGTGCTCATATGATAAACAAAATTGCAATTGTGTTTAATTGCAAAATACAGAAGTGCAAAAAGTTGCCTGAGGAAGTAAGTCTGCTTCACATAAAGAGAAGGCCAAGGAAATACTGATTTATACAGCTCAAAATTAAAATATTTGCCACTTCCCACTTTGCCAGTTCCAGCTGGCTTGAAGTGAGTCACATTCCTTCTGATCAAACCCTCCAAGCTAATGGTGCTACTTGGGATGTCATCTTCCCCTCCTCCAAATAAAAACAGCTATTGAAAAGAATGAAAAGTTATACAGAAAGAAACAGTGAAATGGCAAAGTGCCAAATAAGGAAAAGGTTTCATTTTGTTTTTTTGTTCCCATAGGACACATCAAGTGACACTCCCACCATAACATACACCCTTAATACTGGCAATAATAGCAGCAATGTATCTTATTGTATACACTACCTGTAAGCAGATGACATTCTTGGAGCCTCAATTTTAAATCCTCAGTGATTTGAAAGCTCCTGCAAGATTAAAACAAGGGACAATTAAATGAAATTCGATACAGAAATAAAATCAGTACGCCATAAAGGAAATAATTTTGAAATAAAAAAGAAATCTAACACATGTATAATAATAATGATGCACGATTCTATCAGGTTTTGTAGCTGTTTGTGGATTTGCCACCCAAATCAGTGGTAATCATGCGACAAGGTGCTCGTCAGCTCTGATCCTGCTTTCCACTTAACACATAAACAAATGGAAGATTGTTCCAGGTGTGAGGATGTGCATGTCAGGGAGATGAATGTTAATTCTAAAAAGCCTCGTGCAATTACAGCAATTACAGCTCAGGGACTCCCTTAATTTCCACAGCCCTGGTTCTGCAGCAGGTGCTGGCAGGAAAGGAGAAGGGTGGCAGCAGATTTTCGCATGGTTTTCTCCAACATTTGAAGATGAGGAGTTTTGGTCAGTTCCCAGGCTGGGAACAGGGACTGTCCAAGTCAACAACATCCAAAGGCCACGGAGATGTAAATCAGCACCAGAACCCAGCTGGGTCTCTACTTGTTTCTTTCTAAGAGATACCTCCACCCTGGACAATTGCTGACTTCAGAAAATATAGATATACAGCTCTGGAGGCAGGGAGCCTGGAGAATTGTTTTAAACCCTGAGTAAAGTAGGATAGTCACTCTTTCAGCATTGAAAAGCCCAACAGTTAGTGTTGCAGCATTAATAAGTAACATAAAACTCTTGGCTTTTTAGCTTACAGGCAAATCATTATCTTCCTTGTGCTGGAAGTTGATGATAATTGCAGGCATGGTTTAGAATTATTTTTCTCTTTTTTTAATGGAAGAAACTATTTTTTAAAGGATTTTTCCACATAGGTCATAGAAATTCACTTTCTCTTGAGCAGACAGGTTAACTGGTCTAAGGTGACTTGTTTGCAATTAGTGCAAATACTCATCCATGTTTAATTGCATTTTTAGAACCTCACATTAGTAATTGACTATGACATCTCTTCTAGGTCTTCCTACTAATTTTCAGGCTTTCATTAAAAAAATAAACCACTCATGCTTGGCTTTCAACTTGGAAAATTCCTTTAAATGAGCACCACAGGAATATCAGCTGGAGAAACCAGTATCTACACTGCACTCATTTATAGAAATCTGTGCTCTTTTAGAACTAAACAAAAACAAGTGAAAAACCAACCAAAGAGACCCTCTCTGGGAGCTGGCTTGGTCCCTGTGGGTTTGAAATATGTGTGCTTCCCTGAGTCTAGCTGCTTATTTTGGCACAGGCTCCCACAGGGAGGAACAGGAGATGTTCTTTGGGTGCACTCCCAGGCTGGGTTCTGGGGGATCCGTGGGCAGAGGAGAAGCAGTTTCCTCACAGTTGTGTGGAGCTGGGACTGCAGCCCATTTGATCAGCTGGAAGATTAAACCCCACAATTTACATTCAGGAAAACCTCCCATGCAGCTCAGCAGGTTTTCTCTTATTCAAGAGAGAGGAGTAAAGGCCCAGCTCCCTGGGAGCACCAAAAGGGAAACTTGCTTATATTTCTTTTTCTTTTCCCTTCCCTTTCCTTAAAAAACAATTAATTTGAATTTTTCTTGACTCCAGCCACCAAAACAAAATCTAGGAGAGAGAAGAGATACTTAGCACAGTCCTAGAGAAAAAAAGCTGTGGCAGATAGAAAGATTGAAAAAAATATTGAAGCACCTGATGTTTTATCATATTTTTTATCTCTTTCTTATTAATTTACTAGGAGGTGTTACAATTGTCATCACATTGTGTTCCCCAGATTCCCTCACCAAATTAGGCTATTCCATCAAAAGCCAGTGAACCTCATCATGGACATAAGTCTGAGGAGGCATAAGTCTCCTCATTATGTAATGTCATTAAATCTTTGTCATTATCATATTGGTGATGAAATCATTTCGCCAGGTGAGGAAAGCACATCTGAATTTTGGATGTATCAAAGGCTCCTCCCTTGTTTCTTTTCTTCATGGATCATTTATTTCCCATGGAATTCACAAGTTCTTAACTATTGCATTCCAAAGGAGCAGCCAGAGTAACAGGGCTCCCAAAATAGGTTGCTCCATGTTCTGACTTAGCCACAACTTGTCAGTGGGTGCTGCTGATGTCCTTGGGACACTCTGAGCTTTGGCGGGTTGGGGATGCACTGAAGGAGATACAAACCCAGCCAAGCTCATTTTTGGTGGCAGTGTGACAATGGCAGGACAGAGCACAGGGCAGGTGAAACACCTGGGTTAGCTCAGGCTTTGGGAACCATTCTGAAGCCTGTCCAGTGTCTGTTGGCTCTGCTGGAGTTTTGGATGTGCTGTAGCTGTGAGAGCTGCAGGTGCTGCTCCCCTCACAGAGCAGAACACACTTTTCTCTGCTCTCTCTGCCACACTCCACTTTAAGTGCCTCAGCAATTCCATTTTACCATAATGAGATGGGTACCGTGCATCTATCTGATGTCAACTGATTGCAGAAAGAGCTTACAGTGGAAGTTTAATTAGCATGTAACTGATAAGTCCAATTACTCTGTAATGATTTGAAAATTACATGAGCTACGTATTCCGTGATTGTGGCCTCATATAAAACATGAAACTTGTGAGGAAATTTCAGCTACTTAATGAACACTTAAAAAAACTTATTCTGTGTTTAATCAGATATCAATTAGTTGGAAGAGGGAAATCTTAAATTAACATGTATTAGCAGTGTTAATTGGCAGCAGCCTTTGCATTGAGCCAAGTGCAGCATGGCAGCCCATTTCCACCATGGTGTGTGACACAGCACAGAGTGTGCAGCCCGTGCAGTGCCTCTTATTGAGCCAAAACTTTGTAAGAAACTCAATTATTCCCTTATACTGGGGGTGGATCTAGTACATAATTAATTCTGGCTTGTTTTAGAAAATGCCTACATAATTAGCAGTGCATGAAATACATTATCCCTGACATATTTTTAAAACCTTGGTAGTTCCCCTTTGAAACTGACCCTTGCTCTTTAATTCAGAGACAACCTATTGCAATATGAAATTTGTGATGCTGCCATTTTGGCAGGATTTGAAGTGATTTTGTTCATTATGGTTGCCATAGAACACACTTCATTTCATTTATGATCACATGTCCTTATTGATGGGAAGAATATCTTGGGGACAGCACCCACAATGTTACTTCAGAAATGCTGGTTTATATTTAAATGTGTGCTGTGGAAACCAGAGTAATGTGTGCAGCAGGAGTATTTTGCTGCATGTCTCTGGTGTTGCATGGTTATTTCCCAATGGGTGTGCAAGAACTTATCTAATCCTTCTGGTGTCAGAGGTTGGAATTTTATGGAGTGCAGATTTGTGTGTGTTTGTGCTCCAGCTCCCGACTCCTCAGGCCTAGTTGTACTACAAGAAACAGGACAGGACTGAAGACCCTAAGGAGGCTTTAAAGGTCTGTGTCCTTCCCCAAGCCTGACCCTGGGGTGACAATTTGAGCAGCTGAGTAAATGACCTTGCTTCCCTTGCAGGATGAGCTGTGAGCTGTCAGCCCAGCCTGCAGGGCTGGCTCCTCCTGACAAAGCCCTGTCACCTCAAGGCCAGTCACAGGGTACTGCAGAAGCCTGGAGAAAGCATCATTCCTCCCCCTTGTCGTCACATAAACCAAGGCAAAGTGGTGAGAAATGTGAGTGTGGCTTTAATGAGTTGCAAACATGGCACAATGATTCAATGTGAGCCAGAAATTAGTCAGGCTGAGTAGCAAAATGACACTTTCTTTCAAGAACACCACAAAAGCATACTGTAATTTTGTATAATTACTGATCAGCTGCCATTGATTTATGCCTCTCATTTGCCATCAAAGGACCAAGTAGAATTTAGCCTGAGCACCAAAGAGCAACTGGATGTTTTTCTTACAGTGTACCAAATTATTGTGGCACATGCACCTGGGCTTCAGGATCACAGAGGCTTCTGCCATGAGAAATTCTAAACTAAGAGCACCAATTTCTCCTGAAAAGGAAAAGTTTTTCTCCAGTGGAGCACGGCTTGTCCTTCACTAACACACTGACTCATATTTGCCCTGGTGCAAGGACAAGGAGTCAGATTAGTTCCACCTCAAACTGTCACTTTTCTGAAGAGTCTCAGCTGGACCCCAGGTGTTGTGGGCTCCTTCTTTCACTAAAAATAGGTGAGATGTCTTCACAGGCTGCCTAATGCATTATGAACATAAATCTGCTCATTCCTGGCTGCCGTCACAGGCGCTGACTTTTTTAGCCAAATTTCTTGCTGCTTTTATGACTGGTGGTTGAATCAGCACTACCTGGAGTGTATTTTGGGTAATTGGGGACATTCTGCAAGGACCAGGATGGGGCTCCTGTGCAGCTGCTGATCAGTGCTGGCTCCTGCCCTGCCTGGGCTCCACTGCTGAGCTGCTGCTGCATCCCCCAGCTGGAGCAGGACTGTGGGTCTGTACAGGAATATCCATTCCCTGACCAAAATAAAACTTCTCCCTGGCACTGCTGTGGTCAAATGTGTCTATCAATGAGGGTTTGAGTAATAGGTTCAGAGCCTGACTTTCTAGTTGTTTTGTGGGATAATTTTAATAAACGTTGCTGTGTGACAAATTATAATTTCTGTCATCTGACACAACATTCTGTTGGGAAAATTCTCTGCTCTGAGTAGCACAAAATGTGAAATGGGAATAGCAAAATCCTAGTTTTCCTTTCTGCTTGTTCCCTTGACACTGAAAGGGGACCAAAACCTCAGAAGAGATGACAGTGTGATTTTTGACACACTACCTGTATTTTCAAGTGCTACTGGGCTGTGTGTGTCTGGGTGTGTACAGGCACTGGAGCTCTCTGTGGGTCACTGTATGCAAAGAAAGTCCTTGCATGCACATTTCCTCCTTCCTGGCTGAGATAGTGGAATTTTGCATTGATTCTTATGAGGACAGAATTTAAACAAAGTGAAAAAGGCAGCAATTCCACAGTGCAGGCTATTGATTTATAGTTTCCCTTTTAAGTAGAAAGCAGTAGGTTACAGGGCAGAGAAGTGCTAGGAGAGAAGGCAAAAGGATAAAAAAGAATTAGGGGAAAAGGAGGTTGAAAAGAGCAGCTGCAGAAAAGGGAGTGATACTGCAGACAATGGGGCTTGCAGGAAAAGGGCACCTCCAAGAATGTTTGGGAAATTGTGTGGGAAGGGTAACAAAAACAAGGCAATCATCAATCTAAGTAGAGGCTAGGCAAGGCAAACAAGAGATGAGGTAAAAAAATAGAGATGGAGAAGGGGAGCTGAACTGCTTCTTCTCAGTGGTGAAGTCTATTCCTTCTCTGCTTTCCTGGGCTGTTCTCCATGCAGGTCTGGGGTTCTCCAACACCACTGGTGGAGGCTGCTCTTGCTCAGCACCACTTGGGTGCACTGGGCTGCTCAGATGGACCAGCCATGGGTCCTACCAGTTTTCCTGCTGAATATTTCCAATGAGTCTTTTCAGAGCCTGGAAAGTCAAAGCTGTGAGGACAATTAAAGAAACAAGTTTGTTACAGTATAGGCAGAATTCACTAATTAATAAAAAGGACTGAAAGGTAAAAACAACAGCTTAATATATGTATTTAGACCTTTAGTCCAGGGTCTCACCTTTGGAAACACAGCACCTGGGGGATTCTTTTGGCTTAGAGACAATGGAGGGCCTGAGTTAAGCCAAATGAACTTTCTCTCAAGGCGTATCGGAAGTTAGGGAGGCGGGGAATGATTCATCATTCCCAATTCTCAGAATAGA
This sequence comes from Trochalopteron elliotii, assembly GCA_024734555.1. Classification (NCBI taxonomy): domain Eukaryota; kingdom Metazoa; phylum Chordata; class Aves; order Passeriformes; family Leiothrichidae; genus Trochalopteron; species Trochalopteron elliotii. The sequence goes on from JANPWX010000095.1 coordinate 1,205,853, forward strand.
TTTGCTAAATTTACAAATTCCGTGTTACTTCTGATTCTCTTCTCCAGCCTTGACTGGCAGCAGCTGTTGCCTTTGTTCTGCCTTACTCCTTGGCTTCAGAATTTTCCCATCAAAATGTACCTGTTTGTGTGCTGTGAGACCCTGAGCTGGTTTGGGAGATGACGACAGGAAGGGGATCAGTCTTTGCATAGTGAAGGGAAGGAAGAGATTTTTTTTTTTTTTTGCTTTGTTTCATTTTCCGCTGCCCATTTTCTGTAATTATTCTAGCAAAGATTGCTTGTAGGCATAATTCTGGAAAGAACAAAGTTTTGATGATTGCGGGATATTTGGACAAAGCAAACTTGCATCTCCTTGAGAAGCTTCTCTGAGAATTCTTTGCCCTCTTCCGAACACAAAGCCACAGAGTTCTGTGACCTTGTTGGTCAATCAAGCAAAGCAAATTGAATTTGAAGTAATTGATACTTGCCACAATGTGCCTGGGAATATGCTAACAACCAGGAACTATTTGCAACAAATTAGTTCAATTAATTAAACTGACAAAGATTAAACTTATTGAGATACATTATTCCTTTTGTCCAGGTCCAATAATAAATATCAGTGACAGAGTTTTTTTGGTTATTACAGTGCTGATACCTTAATTGATAAGTCTTGACTCTTCAATTAAGCAAAAAAAAGCATAAAAAGTAGCATTATCACAGGACTTTTATTCTGGTTTGATTTGGAATTTTGAGAACAATCTCCTGTCTTGGACTTCTATATTTTACAAAGAACAAGAATTAACTTGTGTTAAGTGATTGGAGATCTAGCAACCAGAAAGATGAGAAGGACTGTGGCTGCCCAACTTCTAGAGAAAGAGAATGCACAAAGATGACACCAAAAAAAAAAGAGTGGAGGAGGATAAACTCTTCTGTATATTTGATTGGGCTGGGACAAATTACCATGGAATAAAAGACATTGAGAAGTTCTAAAATAAACATTATAACTGGAAGGTTAATTAAACCTGTATGGGATCATCTGTAGTCCCCAGCCTTGGAATATTTTAAGAAGAGTCAAGGCATGATTTCAAGTCTAATGTGTTCCACCTTGAGACATAGGGAATAAGCACTGTGACCTTTATCCATGTTACTGCCATGTCACTGTCATGTCTGTGATTCTGGTACAAGTTGTGTGAGAAAATTAGAATTTAATTTAATAAAATTAGAATATTTGTTTTCACTCATAAAATCTAAGGATTAAATGACATCTGAGCATCCCCTATTTAAAATTGGTATAAACAAAATGAGGGAGGTCTGAGAAGGAGGAAGAAGTGGCTGCAGTGCTTTGTACATATTTTGAAAAAGGTTTTTCCTGTTTTAGGGTTACATGTTTTCTGTCTGTAAGCCAGGTTTAGCACCTCAAAATCCCCCTGGATTAATGCATCCCATCTGTAACAAGTGGAGACAGAGGTTAAGAATGTTCATTCCTTTACCAGGAGTTTCACTATTATGAGAACTGGAAAACAGAACCGTGAGGGTTTGGTGGTGAGATCTGCTGTGTTTTCCTCATGGGGGATTTCAGGCTGCTCCATCAGTGTCTTTGAAAGGTCCCTGTCAGTGGTGCCAGGCTCACCTCTGTGCACTGAGTGCCTCTGATGTACCCCTGGCTGGAAGTTAATACCCCTCTGGATCATCATTTGACAGTGAGGGGGACCTCGAACCACCTCGACCCTCACAGTTATTTTGAGAAGCCTCACCCTTACCCAGGAGCCTCTTTTGTCACTTGTGATTCCTCAGAGACTCCTGCAGAGGAGTTTGGAGTGTCTCAGGAGCCCTTCTTAGGCTGCAAGACAGTGACACAAAGCTGAAAGTACCAGAAGTTTTGACACACTACCTTATCCCAACCAGAACTAACTCACAGACCACGATATGCATTTATCATACAGTACTGAAGCATGAAAGACTCAATTAAAGTTTTTTTGATATAAAATTAACACTCCTTTCTTCCTCCTTACTGTGCTGATTACGTTAAAACAGAACAATGAGGCAGCTGCAGTGGAACAGTATCAGAGAAATTTCTGTCAGCATTTACTATAGGCAAAATTACCAGGCTGGGTTTTCTCAGCCAGCTCCTCCAGCCAACTGGCTACACACGCTGCAAAGGCTTTTTCATACTATCAGGGGCTGCAAAAAGAATGCATTGAAATTTTCCTCCTTTTTTAAAAAAGTGGGAGAATGGTGCAAACACAGGAAAAATTTCCATATTCAGCTCCTGCATTGTGCCTCTCCTCCACAGCTTCCCAGGGCTGGGGTTCAGTGAGGCCTCCCAGTGCTGGTACAGCTTTGGGCACCTACGCAGGGCCTGGGGAATCACTGTGGGTCTCTTTTAAAAAAGTGCAGTTAAACACATGTCTCACTTGAATTTTTGCTGGATTTGAATGCTGGAATTTGCCAAAGGAAAATACTGTGTTTTACAATTAATTCTATTTGCATGAATTTAGCGTAGAAGGGAGAACTGGATGGTAATGATCACCTTTGAAAAACAGTCAATAGAAATCAGTCACTCAGACTCTGTTGATTTTATTTTTATTTTTTTTTTTAATAGTGGAACAAAATTTTCTAAACAAGGTTACTTTTACAAGGTCTTTAGTGGAATTTCTCTAGAAGCCTTTTGGTTCTACTCCTATTAAATTTTATACACTTCTCTTCCATGAGAGTGAAAAGTAATATTTCAAAGGATAAATCTATTGAAACACTCATTTTTTTTATCATAAGGAGGTTTTTTTTTTTACACATCCTTCAATTTATTTTTTCATCTATGATGGAGTTGGAATAAGAATAGTAATTTGACAATGTAAATTTGCATGGAAATATGCTGCCTAAAACCCCATTTATTACACCAGTTATAACTCAAGCAGATATGAAATGGCCCAAAGGTAAAGCAGAGTTGATGGCAGAATAAAAATGTGCATGCAACTTTTTATGAGCTGAAGTTTGTTGACTTTGTGGTTATTTTCATTTAATATGTCTCCAGATGAATATTAACTTTTTTTGCTGGATGTTTCCTTCTGGTTCTCTAGTACTGAAATAAGAATAATGGGTGAGCTGATTAATATTTGGTTTAATTTCAGCCTTTGTATTCCATGCTGAGATAGAACTTTATGGCTTTTTTTTAAGGGTGATTTGATTTTTCTCTTTCCCAGTGAGTCAGAAGGGATATTCCTACCCCAAAAAGTAGTCACAAATTGTAGTTAGCTACTATAATTTTTCTCCTTTTGTAATAGTGGACATGTACTGCTTTCCTTACCTTCAGATTCATTGAACATAATGTCAAAAAAACAGAGTTCTATTCCAGTTCTGATTTGGTCTTTGTTTTTTTTTTTCTATTTTCCATCCATATTGTTTCCTCACTTACAGCTGAGAAAATTAATTCACTATGAATTTTATTAAGAAAGTGATTTAGGGTTTAATAACAGAGAACAGGAAAGACACCTCTTTCAAAGATATCCAAGCCTGTTCCCACCCTGCTAAAATGCACTGAAAAGTGTGTGGGTTCTCAGCTGGCTGGTGAGCTTGTGCTTTCTGGGCAAAGATGAGACTTCCTGCAGTGGAGGCAGCAGAAATCTTAAGGAGAAAAAAAGAAAGGATGAGATTTTATGGTTTTTTCCACTTATGATGTAGTATCTTTTCTCTTTGATGACTTAGCCAGACTCTGAGCCATGGCTCTGTGGGCTGAAGCCAGTTTAATGTTGATTTTATGCATCTGGCAGCTGCCAATCAAGGCAGATATTGCACGTTTCAGCAAAGTCTTGATACCATTCTAAAGAGTCACCAGGCTATAAAATCCAACTTTAAAGCTGCAAATGAAGCTGAAATGTCATATAACATTACAAGGGTTAATTGGGCAATAATTACTTCTCTGGTCTCTTACTCTCTGCTAAGGACAAATTGAAAAAGAATGGAAAAAAGGCAAAATTGCTCATGTTTCTGTACTGCAGACAATAATGACCATCACATGGGCTGTTATAATCACCACAGGCTAGTGGTATTTTTCAGCTGAGATAGTTTACTGTTTTTTATCACTGACTAGTGATGTTTGCTGCTTTAGAAATTAGTTCTGTAATTTTAAATATCTTTTTCTCCCATGTATTATGAACATATAAATAGGGTAATATTTTTCTCTCATTGCTTTTGTTTGGTTTTCTGACTCTTTCCATATTGATTTGTCTCAGTGCTCTGTGAAATTGATTACATTTGCTTGTTTAGAAATGAGGCTTCTGGAATTCTGCATTATATTTACCACTCAAGAAGAAAATTACAGCAAAGAAACAAGTTTCTTTTAGAAATGAAACAAAAGCCTCATTCAGATGAGAGTTAATTTAATGAAAGTATTTAATCTTCCCCTCCTCCCTATCCTGAAGCTAGAAGTTATGGCACTTTTTTAATTTTAAGATCTCCCTGCCATGTTTATCCTGAGCCATGCTCAGTGTACTGACAGAAATGAATTTTAATTGTTAGGCCTGCTGAGATTATCCTGCTCTGTAACAAGCAGCTTTAGACCTTCTTCTGATTTGAGTATTGTCAACAGACAGAACTAAAGTTCTTGTTGTGGTGTATTCACTTAAATTTAATATTCCTTGCCACATGAATTTCTGTTCCTTTTTGCATGACCAGAAAAAACCCCACGGAATGATCTTGGCTGTAAAAGACCTCTAAGGTCATTGAGTCCATCTGAAAAGCAGTGGAAGATGGCAATTGCTTCTGCAGCAAGTTCAGATCCTGCCAGGTTCCACAGAATCCTGGAAAGGTTTGTCTTGGAAGGAACCCCAAAGATCATCTGTTTCCAACTCCCTGCCATGGGCAGGGACACCTTCTGCTATCCCAGGTTGCTCCAAGCTCCATCCAAGCCAGCCTTGGACACTTCCAGGGATGGGGCAGCCACAGTTTCTCTGGACACCCTGTGCCAGGGCCTCACCACCCTCACACGGAAGAATTTCTTCCTAATATCTAATCTAAATCTGCCCTCTTTCATCTTAAACCCATTCCCTTTTGTCTTATCACTGCATGTCCTTGTAAAAAGTCCCTCTCTAGCCTGGTTTTATCCCCCCTTTAGGTGCTTTTGGGTTTAGGCTCTAAGATATCCCAGAGGATTTCACCCTCTGTTTGTTCCAGATGATTTCACCCATCCCATCCCCAGCCCACAGAAGATTTCAGTGCAGCATCACTCTTAGCAAACAAACCTCTTCCTACCAGCTTGGCACCATGGTTTGACAGATCCTGCTCAGCAAAACCCCTGCTGGGGAGCTCAGTCTGTGCTGATGGCAGTCAGCCCACTGGAAAACTGGACTCCAAGGAAGGTTGTGGCAGTCAGCCTGGCACCCTGCCCATGGCTGGAGAGCTCTGCTCTGGTGGTGGGAGACCCTCTGAGGAGGAACAACCTCTCCTGTCCACAGAGGAGACAGATAAAATTGGGTATTGCTGGTTGCCTAATGTCAGCCTGGTGCCTTTTTTGAGACAAACAGACCCATCTTCAATTCTCTTGGGAGCTGTAGCATTTTGCAGGCAAGCTGATGCCTAATTTTAAAGACAAGAGGCAAGGCAGCTGCAGCCCAGCTGTGTGGAAATCTTTTAGCAGTATTGGAACTGGGATGTGGAATTTATTTTTTTATCCTACAGCCTAGAATATCTGCTGGAAAGATCCCCTTATGGCTTTTCTGCTTTTATTTTGTGTCTGGGGCAGCTACAATAGCATAGGACAATATAGGAAGGCTGTGCTTTGTGGGGGTGTCACTCTCAGATCCAGAAAAGCTGCTTCCCCTCCAGGTGTAACCATGCAAATGGGCACAGCAGCCCTGACTTTGAGCTTCTCTTGTTATCAGTCTTCATCTTTACATACCTTTGACAGTGAACATTAAACTCAACCTCAGTTTCTGGAGATCCAGGAGGGCTGGGCACATTTATTTCCCACTGCTTGATCTCCCACCTGGATCCCTGCCAGCAGGTTTGGTTCCTCTGGCACTCCAGGACCTGTACCCAGCCAGGGTGGTGACAAGTGTAGAGCATGATAAGGATCTTTAAAAAGAGAAATAGCTTTGTAGCTGTGCATTGCAGTTCCATTTAGCTTTCAAATTGCTGCTCTGTGAAAAAAAAAAAAAAAAGTCAGATATAAAATGTTTCATGGAAAAGTTCTGCAGCTTCATATCATATTCCATGACTTTTTTCCTCCATAACAACAATATTATGTCCTTCAGATACTGTGAAAGGGAGTGAGGAGAGGTGAGAGCAAGATAGAAGAAACAACGTGTTAGCTACGTGTTTATGGACCTGAAGTTCAAAGTGGAAACTAAACAATCCCTCAATGTAAAATGTATCTTATAGTGGAATTAAGAAGTTCAGCAGAAGAAAAATGACCACAAGTCAGGCTATTCTTTCTCTTTCTCCCACTTCCTGCCATGTTTTCATAGCTATTATTGAACAAAATCTGTGTCACAACAGATTAATCTCTTGAATGATTCTGCCTTGAGCAGGAAAATGTCCCAGGCCCTGTGTGAGTGTGTGAACAAGGTGTAACAACAACCTGCTCATAGCAGGCTGCTGGGAGAGGAGCAGAAACAGGGGCTGCTTTGAAAGGGCTTTGCCCCTGAATCACTCAGAGAAGCAGGAAATGAGAGATAACTTCTGTGTGGTGTGTTCAGTCAGAGGGCTCAGACACTCCTGTGCTGTGGGACAGAGGTCAGAGAGAAGAGGCAACAACATCAGCCTGGCAGAAGGGGAGTGGTTGGCACGTCCTGATGCCTCAGCTTGGAGAGCTGGGATTCAGTGTCTGCTGCAGAGACACGGAGCTGCAAGGGCAGAGCTGAATGGAGACAGATGGAAACGTCCTGCAAAGTGATTTGCTCGTGTCAGAGATGGATAATACATGGTTGGTTGGACAGAGGTCATCAGTCAATTCTTGTTGAATTTCCACCAGCTGAACTGCATTTCAACCAGGGATGGGATCCAGAAGGGGTTTTTAACACCCTGGAATATTGTAACCCTTTCTCTCTGTTCTGTTGGTCAGATTCAGCTGCAGGGGCCTGGGGGAACACCACAGACCTTATCACCAGCTCACAGCTGCTGGAGGCTGCCAGTCATTAATGACTGGAATACTCACTTTGCACTACCTGTGACACCCACCACAGACTGCTTCAGGTAGTAAATAAAAGCCTGAAAATACCTGGTTAAAAAATATTAATTTGTCTGTAGGGAGAATTTTTGTAATCCTTATCTTTTTGGTCCTTAGGAACAAATCATTACATTTGGAGCATTAAAGAAATGGAGGCAATCTCTTCATGCCAAGCAATAAAATTACTTTGTCTAATGCTTCAGTATCTTTTAAAATCTGCATTAACAAATGTAAACAAATCACTAGGGGATTTTTTTCAGTGTAATAATAGTGACAAGAGAGTCCAGAAAATGCATGCTCTCAATCCATTACTAAGATGTAAATCCTTAATGATACCGTATATGTCAAGCCTATATATTACTTAGACAGCTATAATAGTTCTGGTGTTCCAATGAAAACATGCTCTGAAGAGAAGTCACTGCACTCTTCACCGCATACTTAATCAGATTTTCCGTCAATGCATTGTGAGCAAGATTTTAAAACTCCTGAAACTACAGTTTATAGCAAATTATAATGTTTGACAGAGTGAAAACACACTCCTCTTCAAGTCACTGTCTTCAGCTGAACTACACCTTCAGAATATCTTTAGGAAGCAGGGAAAATTCATAAATGCTGTTTTGTAGATGAGGCAAAGTGGCTGCAGGGAGCTTAAATGACGTTCTCAAGGTTGTGGCAGATTTCCTCCTGTCTGCTCCCCTCTGTGGCTGTAGGTATGGTGACAATCAGACTGCACCACCTTCTCCCTCCTGCAGCTTGGTGATAGTGGGAGTGTTGTCTTCAGAGAGGACCAGAGTTAGGCTGAGCCTCAGCCTCACATTTTGTGTCTCCTGCAAGAGGGAGAAGATTGTTGGAATAGCCTTAGTGTGAATCAGCCCAGTGTAGCATTCACAAAAGGAGAGCCCAGTTAACAGAGACAAGCATACCATTTTAACAGACACAAAAAGAGGATTAGCATGGTTACTTCTCAACTTTGTCTTTGCATTTCCTTGCCTTCCTCTCTTCTTTGGTCTCATGGTAGCTGTATGTTCTGTGTCCCTACACGAAGTCAATATCCCAGAAAATTGTCCTCCAACGTTTCTTGTCTCTTGGATGTTTGTAAAAGAGGTCCCTCAGCTCCATCATGTGAAGGATTTCAATAGTTTCATTGGGGAAGAAGAAATTACAAACACAGCAAACTGAATTTTATATTCACAAACCTTAAACAGTTTCACTGGGCTGTGCCTCCTCCTCATTTCCCTTCCCTCTCCAAAATAACTCTCTCTTCATTGATATTGAGCCTTTCTGGTTAATTTTCCCATCTCACATGTGCTTAAATATCTCTCTTGTAAGAAACACTGCCTCCTGCATCCCTCCATCTGATTTCCTCTTGGAAATCAGCCAGTCTCAAATTAATCTTGTGGATAGAAAGCTGGCCCTTCCTGCCTGGCCAGTGATGGGTGACTCATGTCTGTGCTTCTGCCTGCACCCCAAACATGGCAGCCTGAGTCACTGTCCTCCACCACATCCCTCTCTCATCCTGCTTCCCTGCCCCAGCCAGAAATTCCCAGCCGATGTGTGCATGAGCTGCCAGAGCTGCCAGACAGCCCCAGGGCACTGCTGTGACCTGCAGAGCCCCCGTGACCCTCGGGGGCTGCCTGTCACCTCCACTGCTCCCCTGCTGAGCTCAGGGACAGCACTGCCACCCTCCACATCATTTCCAGCCTTGGTTTGCTGCTGGAAGTCAAAGACCAAGTCCCACTTCAGAGTTTAGTTCTTCAGGCACTTCTAGACATTATCACTATCATGTAGTTAATTAAACTGTCTCAAATATATGCCAATATTGGGCCTTGGCCCAGACCTTTGGTTTATGTTTTCGACCAGCCCTGATTCTCTATTTGACAACGTATCAAAATGTACAGATGGATCAAAATAGATCATCATTTCCCAATAAAATATGATTCTTTGCAAATAGTTACCCAGCCTGTCACAGCTGGTATTCACAGGGCTTGAATTATACATGTGCAAGCTGGAAGTGCTGTGAAGGCTCAGCCATCCAGAACAGTGTTCATGAAAATCACTCCCCAACCCCAATCCTACCTGCTTGTCCAAAGGAGTCCCCTGTGGATGTGGTGGGAAGATTTTTTTCCTTCAGCCAAGCTGTGCTGCCCTCAGTAGAGAACTCAGCCAGTGAAAGCTCCTTCTGCCAGAGAGCTGCTCCGCAGCAGCTCATGGGCACCCCACACTCAGGGGAGTTGTCTGATGTTCAAATACTAAAATTCATATATATGAGAGGGATTGTTGGTCTTCAGCAAGCAGAAAACATCTCATTTAGTCAGCTAAATTATTCATTGGAAATAATTTGTTCAGCTTCAGTACCCAGCAACAAAAGGTTCACTTTTCCTTCCTGCCACATAGTGAGGAAACTTCTGTCAACATTAGTGGGGGATATCTGGAACAATCACAGTAATATTGAGTTTTTGCTTACCTACATGTTCTTTAGAAATGAATGCAATGCAAAAGTGTCCATGTGTTGGTGTTAGATTCCAGCACAGGGAGCTGTGCCAGCAATTCTCTCCTGGGCATATAAAGTGGTGCACATTCCAGTGAGAATGTATTTCACAGTTCAGTGGCTACTAAAAAATACATTTTTTGGTTGTAATATTTTGATGTGACACATTGAGATGTGTTATGAAGTCCCTTCTCTATTCCCCTGATTAAAAACAACATAGAGTAAGAAGTGGGTGAGGCTGAAGCTCCAAATGGTCAAGTCCATCTGTCCAGCAGTGAGGATGCCTGGTCAGAAAAGAATGGAAGAGCTTGGTAAGCACAGAACTGTGCTTCCCTGAATTGCAGAAATTTATAGCTTGGGGTCAAAATGAGTTTATGTTTAAAAATCTCTGGATATTTCTTCTAGGAGTTGATCAAATGTGTGTCTGTGAATTCGTCTGTGGCTTTGGACAGTTCCTCCCTTTCTCATTCTTTAGCTTTACAAATTCTTTAGCTTTACTCTTGCCAAAAGCCAGAGCTAGATTTTTTTATTTATCCATTTTAACATGTCACTACTCTGAATTTCCCTTCCAGACTCTCCCAATGTGAGATTTTCCAAAAAATGTAATATGTAGCTCCATGCTCTCCTGACTCTTTCAGATATTTGAAAAGGAACCTTGTGATTTACAAGACATTATGTAACAAATTCCAAGGTCCAATAACTTATCTTTATTGGTTTTATTTCTCTTGGTGTCTGCTTATCTCAGTGGCCATTCTGTCCCACCAGATAGAAAAGTACTTTGTCTCAATTTGTGAATCAATTATTAAACCTTTGATGAATATTTTGGCACTCTGTATTCCTCTGCTGCCATTGTCTCCTTCCTTTCCTTGTTCTTCCTCTTTTCCTTGTAATTTCAGCATTACTATTCTTCTGGCAGTCCCATCCCCAAGGTAGGCATGACTTGAGAAGCTTTGTGGATGACTTCAAGAGGAGATGTTGATAAATAATACTGTATTTAAGCTGTGTAAACCGAGCTGACCTTTGGTCTGTTCTTTCTTTGCTACCTCCCAACTAAACAAGCAGAGAAGAAAAGTCTGTATGCTCATCCACCTCAGGCTATCCCTTACTGAAAGCTTTGCTCCAAAGGTTACTCAGAAGGGGAGAGAAGCAAATCTATATCTGTAAATAAACAGCAGGCAAATCAAAAAGATCAACATCAGAGGATGTTCATCAAGGGTGAACAGCAGAGCAGCTAGCAAGAGAGAAGATAACTTCTTACACACTAAAATAATCCCCATGATACCCATATATATTTTGTCTGTGGCAAAAAGAATAATGAACAAATGCTGGGGATTCAAGTGCAAAAGGCCCCAGCTCTCAGTTCAACCCATGGGTGAGTTTCACTGAAGAGCTGGCAGCAGTGTTTTCCAGGATTCAGTGTGCCCAGATATTCAACCTTTGAGTTTTCCACTTGGCTTGGGAGTCTCAGCAAACTGGAAACAACACATTCACCATCCCAAGTCACCTGAGTGTTGAGACTGAAGAAACAAACAGGGGTGGAATAGCTCCTTTTGGTGATGTGGGTAAGGAACATACCCATAATCCTAGGTTGTTAGGACCAGATACTAAATCTGTGGTCAAGAGGTGCAGTTAGTGGTCTATAGTTGTGCCAGGTAGATTCATGGACAAAGAAAATTCAAAAACTGCTCATGTGGTTGGTCTTTTAATTGTACTGGACTCTTCATGGCCAAATGTTTTACCAGTTCAGATGGAATATGAATCCTCAGAGATGGTTTTAAACTGGTTCTCTGGATCTTAACTGCTACTGAAAAGGAAAAAAAAATATCTACTTCCTTTTCATTTATCCCTGCCACTGACTTTGAGCTGGGCTAAAATTTTCCCCAACATTTTAATCTACATAGAACACTAATACTGAACTCAACATTTCTGCAAAGATTTTTGCATTTCCTCTGTGCTCAGTGATGTCACCCCTGTGACAGCTTTGCTTTATTTTCTATAAAGAAGTTGAGATTTATGGTGCATGTCATTCCTTTTTATGAGCTTATTTTATGGTGTGACTGATCTCATGGCAAACAAAGCTTTTGCTCATATTTCCAGGGTTTTGAGTTTTTCCCTCATTCTGTATTCAAGAAAAATACAGGAAATGGGGGAGTTTAGAAACTGTAACTCTTTAACAGTTAATTTTTTTTTAAGCCCTAAAGTATAGAATTCCCCCAAAATCATCTTGTGGCAGCCAACTTTTCATTATGTTACGATTCATGTATGAGCTGACATTCATTCAGCTGTTGTCAAGTGTCTTCACTGAAGTGATGTCCAGGCATTTGCATTCTAAAAGGAGTAGAAATCATAAAAACAAACAAACAAAAACCCAAACCAACAAAATTTAGTCTCTGAACTCTTTTAACCACTTCTGTGGGAAGTGTCATCTAAGAAACAAGGTCACAAACTGTTTTCCCCATGAGAATGGCAGACACAAGATCATTTTGAAAGGAGGGAAGAATAGAAGGTTGAGACTTGGATTGCAAAAATACTTGGTGTTCCCAGCCTAGTCTGGTAAATGTAATGGTAGTGGCTGGTACTTCAAGACCTCAAAAATGTATATTTATCACTCAAAACTTTTCATTGAAACACTGTAAAACAGCAAAACCTTTACTGTGCCACTTTCCAAAAGAGAGGCTATTTTCTTCTTTTAAGCCACATTTCTTACCCTGAGTAGCTGTTAGTTTATGTTTTAATGCTGCAGAGGACATGAAATGAGGAAATCTTTGCCCTAAAGTATTGAACAAAAAATGGATATCAGAAATGAACTCAGGAGGGCAAGCAGTGTTAGCTCTACTTTCTAGACAGGAAATGGAGAGCAAAGGATGAATGTTTTTGTTAAGTCTTTCCAGAGAAAAATGCTGATGCCAACTGTGTGTCAATGTAGCCAAGTCTCTATCACAGAGACAGCAAGGGAAAGATGAGGATATTGGATTCTGCAGGAGTGCAACCAAAGCTACTTTGAAATAAAGAGGAACCTTTGGATTGGCTCAGAAGAATCCAGTTTTATTTGTAGTGATTTTGTCAGTGACTGGGTCTGAAGATTTTGCCGTTCACAGGCTCCTGTCTCAAATTGATATACTCATATCCATCTTGCTTTTCAGCATCCTTAACCATGGCACAGCAAAGAGAATTTCTTCTTTATGAATCTGTGTGCACGGAGTGTCTCAGGACTAAGTGCAGCATCCATATGAATGATAGGAACAAATTACATGTTCAAAATCATATAGTCAATCTGTAGTGCATCTTGAAGTTCAATCCTTTCCACCCCAATTTTCCCCGGCTGACTATCCCAGAGTTCTGCTGTGCAAACAGCTTTGCTGGAGCTGTCACTGCCTTTTCAAGTCATCCTCTGCATGTGGCAATGGCAGGGGTGCATCGTATTTGAATTTCACTTCCTCATGTGGTTTTTGTAACTCTGAGTTCAGACCTTGCCCAGATGGTCCCTCTGTGTCAGAATCCATCAAGCATTTTCTTTTCCATCGCTCATGAACAGGATCTGGGGACTTGGGCACATGGTACTGTCAGAATAAAAGACAAATGCCAAATACAGAAATATGTTTCTTTCCCCTTCCCTTCCCTTCCCTTCCCTTCCCTTCCCTTCCCTTCCCTTCCCTTCCCTTCCCTTCCCTTCCCTTCCCTTCCCTTCCCTTCCCTTCCCTTCCCTCTTTCTCTCATGGCTGCAGGTATTGTTCTCACAGGGTGGCCATGTGAGTGGTTCAGAAGTGACTGTATATTCAAAACTTTTCTTTCAAATAGCTGGAATCCACTAAAAGCCCCCATTTGTATTCAGGGCATTTCAGCACTGAGCAGCATGAAGGGAAGAGATCAATAATCACATTGCATGATTACACAGCTTCTTGCTGTGCCAGGCTAACTTGAGCTACCTCACTCTAATGTTGAATCCAGCCCTCCCTGATTTGCCCTTCAAGTAGAGTATCCCACCTTCTTCCCTCTCACTTACCTGTCCTCTAGGAATATTTCTCAACTCAACTGTGATAACCTTGTTTAACTTCTTCACAGTTTATTCCCTATCTGTCTTTCTCCTCCCCGATGTATTATTTAGGAATTACTACTGGAGGGCCTCACGTTCACAGTTATCTTTGTTTAGCCTTTATTTCAATGCCACCCTCACTCATCCTGGCCCTACAAACTTGCTCCAGTCCTTCAGTAACAGGCGTGTGGCAGCTGGAAGGAAAACCCTGATTAAAGACCAAATGTGTATCAGGAGGGAAAAGATGGTAGGAGATCTGTGGTGACGTGTTATGAGCTGATATAATGGCCAAACTGGGCTTTGGTTCCTAAAGGAAAACTGAAAATGGAGCTAGGAGTGGCCTTTGATTTTCTCTGGTCTTCATTGTTTTCACAATTCAAGTAACTCTTCACCCAAGATTTATCATCCTTAGCTCAAGTCCTACTTCTATTCTACTTGTCCCCAGGCTTTAACAGCACTGACAAATCTCCAAAATCACCTGAAAGTATCCAAAGTGCATTTCAGGTACTTCTGTTGTTTTTTAAAAACCAATCAAATTTTCCCCCAAAACAGCTCTTACTGATATTTCTTCCAGCAACAAAGTAATCGCCATTGGTATCTCCTACTCAGTAATGCTCCAAGATGGAAGAAGTAGGGGAGGCAGGCCTGTATCCAAAACTCAGAGTTGCACAAAGGGATCACACTGTGGGAGGATGGAGGGAGAGAGAAAAACTGAATGTGAGGTTGATGCCAAAATCTGATGAACACAGCAAAGGCACCAAATGGCCAAAGTGAGGGGCCCTCCTGTGTGACCATGAGCCAAGCCAGGGAGAGAAGGCTGTGCTGATGTTTGATTCACTGCTGGTTCCGTGTCATGAGGAATCTGGCAGCCACACAGTTTCTGCTGTGTGTCACAAAACTCCTGTGGTAAGAAACCACATAAATAAATCATGGAGGGCAAAAACATTGGCATGAGTATTTCAGGTTGTCAGTGCCTGTAATGAAATCTTGCTTTAGGTATAGTATCAAATCCCTCTACTCTACCCTTACTTCAACCTTATTTATGACCAATTCTTATTTTCCACTGTTTCCAATTGCACAGACATAAAATAAAAAAGCTTTGAATAATGCCACATGGATAGAAAAGTTCTGGTTTTGCAGCATATCATGCTTAAATGTCTGTTGCTTTGTGCCCATGTGAATTCATAAGTCAGGCTTAGGCCAAATGGCACCACAGTGTGGTTGTTAAGAACTGGGGGAAGGTCTTTATACATCCAGGCTTATGTCAGGGTTGGAATTTCAAGGGCCTGAGGTACTGGAAACGTTGGAGCCTGTTGTCTGTCTGAGTTTGTGGAATCTAGAACAATTTGGAGGCTTGAGCCACCTTACTCCTATGGGCAGCAACACTGAATGAGGGCACCTGTAACTCTCTCACTGTGTTCTGAGAAATAACCATTAAGTGGTGCAGGGTTTCCAATCTTTTTCTAAAAACAGGCTATCTAGGCAAGTGGAGATAATCTGGGACATGATTTGAAAATTTGTAAGACCCAGAGAGAAACCGTCGCCCTTTCTGTGGAACAAAGATTCTCCATCATTTTTGGCACAAACCAAAGTCTGCAAGAGTTACCCAAGAAAACTGAATATTTTCTTCCTACACTGTTTGTTTTCCCTCTCACTTGCTGGTTTTAAGTGCAGGAACCAAAATGCTGGTGTGGGAGAAGAGCTGCTGCAATGCAGTTTGAAGGTTAAACATCAAGGTATCTTTGAAATTTCAGAAGCGGGTGGTGGGATGCTCTCCTGAGATTTGTGAGCTCGTTTTTCTCTTCTAGCACAGAAGAATCCACACCCAGACTTCCCTTGGCTTATTCTCCAACTCAACACCAATCCTTTCAGGTTTTACTTGTCCCTTGTTTTTCAGCAATCTTCAATTTTGACATTGAATCTTAATCCACAAAAGGCAAAAAAACTTGGATGTTTTTACAGGTTTTTTTTCAAGGTAGATAATAAATAGCCAGAATTCCACACTGTTTTTCTCATCACCCACTTGAACATCCAAGGGCAGAGAACTGAATATTGCAAGTAATTACCAGTGCGTTCTACAGTGAAATTTCCATCAGTTAAAATAAGGCTTTTATCTATTTTTTTTGGTAGTGGAATGGGAAATTCGCTTGCTCTGAGCAAACTGAACATATGTTTATCCCATGTGAGAATCTGCTATTAGCGCCCACAAGGCTCTAGTTTACACAACATCTATTTTCTTTTTCAGTGGGTAATGAAAGAAGTGTCAGAGACACCCAGGCTCTTCTTTAGTCTCACAGACAGTTATTTCAAGAACCTGGGAGCAAAGGTCATGGCATTCATTCCTCTTGACAGATTCACAATGTTGTGCACAAAAAATAATCAAACTTTTACATACTTATTTTAAAATTGGTGTTAAATCCCCTTCAAAAAGCCAAAAATAATACAGAAGGGAAGAGCTTACTTGGTTTTTTTTGTTCTGTTTATTGAATGTCACATTATAAGAAGAGGAAAGTCTTCTGTTGGATTTTGCAGCAAGGTTTTGGCCAGCATTGTTAATTGTTGTTTTTAATAAAACAAATTGCCTTGGGCTGGAGCTGAATCTCATAAGCCACATGAGTGAAGATTAACTTTTTGTCCTTCCTCTTTTGTGAAGCTGTCAGGAAAGTGTCACTTTTGGTTTTTACTGGGTTTTTTTTCACCCTTAAAGTGTTGCACACATCCCTGCTCAGCATCCTTCAGAGCTATTTTCCGACTCCATTTCCCTATTCCAGTGCAAGGGCCGAGGGCATTCCATCTGCATTTGAAGCAAATCGCTCTCAAGATTCACACTCCAAGTACAAAATCCTTTGTCATTTCCAAACCAGAGACAGCAGTGTTTGATGAGCTGATATTAGGAACTGCTAACAGCTCAACAGGCTGATGCCACTGTAGCACAGACTGTGAAATCTTCTCACATGCCAGCATTTGCTTTTTTAAAGGTCTTTCCTACGCAGTGGCACAGACTCCTTCAGGCTCTTCACTCTGTGGTCTGTTGTAAGCTAATGGGAACAAAACAGCGAGGGGAAGTTGTGCAGCAGAGGTACAGAGAGGCTCACAGACAGGGCGGCAGTCACAGGGGTTATAGACACTGCTGCTTACAGGGAAACTTCCCCAGAGTGATCAGATTTGGATCAGTGAACAACTGTGACATCCAAGAGAGCGCTGCTAAAATCCCCCTGTTCTTGTCATGCCTAATATCGGGGAGGTGATGACCCAACACTGCTCTTACACTGAATTTTTTTTGCCCAGGGAAAAAAAGATATTCTAAGAAATCAGAGTCTTTTTTGTCTGCATGTTTGCAATGATGAGTCCCACAATTTAAATCACAATTAATGAATCTGAAGGCATTAATCTGTGAACTGGAATATTATGTGATTTAATAGAGCGGGAAGAGAGCATTTCTAACCCCTGTGAATTTTAAAGATTCAAAATCCGGGAACACAATCTAGAAGTCCAAGCAGAGCAGGAGGTTCTGAGGGGAAGCTGAGGATGCTTTTTCCTGAACAAGTTTAAATTGAATGATACTGTAATGTGAGAAGAAAAAAAATCAAAAAAAAATCACCAAATTCTTTCAGAACTTAGGTAGAATGGTTGGGTTTGAAGTTTGGCTGCAATTTCTAGAATGTTGTGCATGTTATTCCATGTGACTCAGCAACGTTTCAAGCATAAAACATTTCAAATTGAGACAAAAATGTTAGTGAAAGGAGGGGATGTGAAAGAACGTTGGATTTGTGTATTTTTTCTCTTTTTTTTTTTTGCAAACCAAATTATTTATTTTGATCTTGAAAACGCGTCTATTCTTTTTAGAGCGGCATATTCAGGAGGGAAGAGCAATCCCTCCCCAGCTAGTATTTAGTATTGTTCCTACCTGCTAATTAAGTGAAGGGATTGTCAGGGAGCCTGACAGACACATCCATAATCCCTACTTGAGAGCGTTTCAGCAGAGCTTTGTCCCTCATCCCATCACACACTCGCATAACAAAATGGCTCTGTGGCATAATGACAGCCGTGTGTCAGCGAGGAAGGAGATGGAGAAGGAAGATATTCCAGGCTTTCATGTTGGCACCCTCCCGATGAGTAATTCAGACAGTTTGGAGCCTCCTCATGGTCCTCTCCATCACCCCCACCCCTCTGTTCCCAGCAGCACATTTTGTCTCCTTCAGGAGTCACACCAGCCTCTCAAAGCTAAATGGTACATGATGTTAGATTAATTGGCTGAAAAAGCATCCCCAGAATGAAGGGAGGTGGGGAGGTTGCTTGTCAGAAGTGTCGTTCCGTCACACTGAAAATCATAGGAATGGGGAAAGGAAGGATCTGAGTGTAAGTGAAGGATCCAGATGAAAAGGGGTTGTAAATGAAAACACAATTCTTGTTTGGAAGTGGCTGGCAGTGATGGGAGAAGAAAGGAGGGACCAGGGAGGGGAGGGAAAAGAAAGAGATACAGAGTCCTGGAGGTGTTTGATGGCTGTTACTGGCACACACAGGGGTCTGACCAGATGTCTCCAGCTGCTTCTGCCTCACACCAGTGGAGAGGAGCCCTCCCCTACCATGAATAGACCTGGGCAGGGATCAAATGGGGCCCTGAAAGTGCAGGACCCTGCAGTGGTGAGTGTGTTGGAGAGGAGAAATGCAATGCTACATCAGCCTAGGAGCCAATCATGTGCTCCAGCACCAGGCACCCCTCAGGGGGAGAATTTGCTCTGGATAAACCATCCATTGGTGTCCTTGGATAAACCATTGGTGTCCTTGGATAAGCCATTCATTGGTACTCCTGGATGAACATTCATTGGTGTCCTTGGATAAACCATTCATTGATGCGCTTGGATAAACCATTGGTGCCCTTGGATAAACCAACCATTGGTGCCCCTGGATAAACCATTGGTGCCCTGGACAAACCATTGGTGCCCTGGATAAACCAACCATTGGTGCCCCTGGATAAACCATTGGTGTCCCTGGATAAACCATTTGTACCCCTGGATAAACCATCCATTGGTGCCCCTGGATAAACCATTTGTACCCCTGGATAAACCATTCATTGGTGCTAGCTGATCACTGCAGCTCCTGCTGTAGCAGTGGTTGCACTCAGAGGTGTCTCCTGCTGCTTCTCATGGCTGGCTGTAGTAGAATCTCTACCAAATCCTCTCCTCTCTGTTGCTCATGTTGTTCCATGAATTTTGTCACAAGAGCTCTGCTCTCCTTGAAGCTGAGTGGAAAATGTCTAGCTGCTGCCCAGCAATATCTGCTCCCAATCTCCAGAATCATTTGAGGGGCTCTGTGCTAACTCAGTCCAAACTCTTTCACAAACTTGGACTTCAATTCTTTCTCACCAAGGTTTGGGACCCCAACATATTTCTGAGGTCTATTTTTTCTTTCTTATTTTTTCTTATTTTTTTTCCTCTGAAGCCCTTCCTTATCACCATATTCTCCATTTGCTGGGGCCTCCCCTGTGTTGCAAAATTTCTTCTTCCTCTGCTTTCTACCCACACGATTTTCTCCTCAGTGTCCACAAGGAATCCGTGGGACTGCTGCTTTAATTTCTTTTTTTTTTTAGTTTTAATTTCTTTTATGCCTTACACATGCAGAATGGTTTTGGTATAACCCACGGCAAGGACTATTTTGGTTACTGGTTTTCAAGAGAGACTTAAATACCTGTGGTAACAAAAATCTGAGATTCACTTCACAGGAATTCTGGGCTTGTTTTGCTACTTGCAATATTGATGCTCTATAGAAATATGTTGTCTCATTCATTTTGACTGACACTGGCAGACTTGAAGCTCCTATGCAATAATTAAGACTATTTCTATATGCAAGCTAATTTTTCTTGTAGCCTACATTTGGTGTTCAAAAAGAAATATATATTTTTTTTTAAATCTTAATTTCATGCCAAATATTTCATTCTGAAATACAACAGATGAAGCAAAATTACTTCTTTCATCCAGCTCTGCTGCTGATTTTCCTCCCTATATAGGGACCAGGTGCTGACTTCCTAGGTAATGACATCCAATGATGTCAACAAATAGGGGATGTTTATTGGAGAGGAAAAATAAAAGCAAAAATATTCCAGTGGGAAGGATAGACTGAGAGCTTGGAGGGAGTGTTGAAAATGCTTCTCTGGAGGGTCTCAAACAGAGGTTAAACAAATGTTTCATTTTAGCTTCATTAGAGTTTGTGTTGGGACTAAGGCAGAAATTACTGGCCTCATGCTCACATTTTTTGCATCTCCAAGATAAACAGGTCACAGTGGCATGAGAAAGAGAAATTAGCTTCTCCCAGGATGTGAGATCAAGGTGAAGCTCCTTACCTACCTTAGTGCCAAGTCACAGGTGCCTCTTTGTTCTGTCACATTGCTACAACATCTCATGAGGAGAGCTGTCATTAAAAAAAAAAAAAAAAAAACAACGAAAAAGACAAACAACCAGCAATGTTTGCAAACTGAGATGGGCACATTAAAGCATCTTTGGGATGGATTTCTCCCTGTGCTTTTTGTTGACCATTTGTTTCCTTTAATTGGAGCATGAAAGGACTGAGCATGTCCAAAGCAACTTCCCTATGCTAAGTACCACCTGTCAGGAAAATAAAGACACTCTATCAGTCACTTTTCCTTGGAGGTTGTAAGTTTTTCAGAAAGACATGCTGGCACACACCCACGCTGCTCCCCCCCACTGCAATCCCTTCCCATCCAGACTGCAGTGTGACTAGGAGCAGGAACAACACAGAAAATCCATCCATCTCAGTGGTATTTCAAATCTAAGACCTAACCCACAAATAAGTGACTTACCCCCGGCACCTTCCCAGTAATTGGACTCAATTTTAGAACACTTTCAGCAGTAATACCTGAATAAAAGGGCAGTGGCTATAAATAAATCAGGATCGAAAATATTATTAGGAGATGTTATTAGAAAGACAAAGGCAGATTAAGTGGCAGGGATGAACAAAATACCAACCCAGCCACGCCAGCATAAACAAAATAGAGTAAAATTAGAGCTGGCTGTAGGCAGAGCTTTGGATGACTGGGGAGTGCATTTGCAGCTTGCTGAGCACAGGCAATTCTGCCCCCACACTGACGCACAGAAGATTTGGATTAATTTCAGTCCAGACAGGTAGTGCAGCTGCAGCTTGGGGCTGATAGCTCGGTGGAAAGGCAAACCAGAGGGCTGATGCAGACCTGAGTATTCTGCACCTGCTGGGTAACAGAGATATAAATGCTGAAAAAGAGGCAGCTAAAATGCATCTCTTAAGCAGCACACAGTGTTGGAGCAGTTTTAGCACAGCTTCCACAGCCAGGGGTGTGATGTGAAGCTGCTGTGAGGACCAAGGCAGCAATCAGTTTTCCCTGTCTTTGAGCTTCAAAGGGAAGTAATAGGATTTCTTGGGGAGGTTCCAGGATCAGTTGGACAGACACTCCTGGGTGTGGGTTAGTTGGGTCTCCCTTGGTCGTGGTTGGGGTGACATTTTCAAGGTGCCTTCTGAATTTATGTGGTGTCTGTGCTGGGACAGGGCTGCTGGACACCTCGAATCCTTCCCTGGGGAGGGAAGGCAGGCACCATGGCCTGTGGAGGCTGCCAAGAGGTTTTGGGACTCTCGGCTATGCACAGGTTGGAGTAAATCCAACATCCACCCACCCGGCGAGGTTGGTGTCGTCTCCTGCATACAAACTGCTCTTGGGGTCTCCTGTCACTCCAGCTCCCCAGGGTTTGCAGCACATTTGCAGCTTGTGCTCAGGCAGTACCAGCAAATGAGCTCTTTGTCTTCCTCAGTTTGTGCCAGCGTTATTTTTTCTTATGATTAAGGTCCAGCCACAAATCTGTTCAGACCCTCATTGTATTTGCTGTTTGCCATTGTTCAGTAGTTTTATTCCATTTTAAGATTTAAAGAAATAGAAATCCTTATGGTCAATGTCCCTTGACTAAAGAACTTTTTCCAGGAAAAAAAAGCAAGTCACTTTAAAATGTGTTTGTTTGACGTGCCAGAAGATTTCCTCTGTGAAGAACAAAGAATGGGAATAAATATGGTAATGCAGAATTATGTAGGGGGATGAGACAAAAGGAACAGGAATTTCTCTGACTGAAGAGTTTCCTCCACCAAGGAGGTGAGAAGAGTTGTGTTGCACATCATTTAAAGAAGATTTTTTTTAACAAAGAAAAACTTTTCTTCGTAGTCTATTGCCACAAAAATGAATTTTGGGCAGCACCTTGTACCATATAGGTCAGCTGCTAAAAATATGTATCTTAAAGGTGAACTTTCCTTTTGGTTTTATACAGTGGCACAACCAATCACAGCAAATGTTAACCACAAAGTACTGAATCCCACAAAACCCAGACAGCTCAATGCTTTGTGAAGCAAAAGGAAGAAAATTCCTCAAGTACATTGACAACAAAACTTTTTTTAATCTTTCTTACCCATTTTTCTTAGGACACAGGCATTGTTCCATCTCTTTCTGACCTTTCAAATCTGTAGGGAGTACAAAAGGAGGAGAAGAGATAGCTGATATTGTGACCAGTTCTTCCTACTCCTTCACCTCTTCGCTCTCCTTATTTATGTTCCTGTCAGAAAATGTTGCAAAGCCCTTCCAAAGAGCTCTTTTATTGAAAGATTGTTAAATATTTTTAAAAAGCTGAATTACCAGAGCTCTGAGAATACCTGCATCTTCAAGGGAGATGAGCACATGGAATTACTTCTATGAATTTTTCTGTATGGCATGGTTCAGGTAGCTTATATCAAAACAAATGAGGTGCCAATTTGAGAACATATATATTTAATTGTAAAATTGATTTTTTAATCAGCATTTCTGATTGTAAAGATGCTATTCTTTGCATTTTACTTCTGTTGTTTTTTGGTAAACACCAGCTTCTGTGGACTGCTGTCACCTATGATCTGATTCGTTCATCTGATGATTTGCAGTGTGACCCATGGGTTCCCAGCCAGAAGTCAGGAAACCCAGCAGGAATAGGGTCAAAATCATGATTAGGGGGACTACAGCTGTGGCTGAGGTATTGTCCTTTAGCCATTGGACAGGCTTTTTCTGTTGCTTTTGCTCCATGCCTCTCTGGGGTGGGATTTGTCCTCAGCAGTCGGGCTGGCTGTAGCCATGTGTTTTCAGGGACAGCGTTTGTGCGAGGTGCTGCTGAGCCAGCTATCCTTTAACCTGGCATAAACCAGGCCTGTTAGAGAGAGCTGTTGCAGGCTTAAATCAAGAGAAAAGCAGGCAGGATAGAGCTGTAAATGAGCCTGGGTCACAGGCTAGTAGCTGTAAGGAAATTTTTACAGTGCTGCTAAAAATCCATTATACACAGTCATGCAGAGAAATGGTTGCATTTACATGCAGGTGCAGTCTCTGTAAGGAAAATCTAAATGTTCTCTGTACACGGGCTAAGAACCCTCACAGAACTGTTGGACATGGGAGAAAATAATTCTTTCTCACTCAACCTCTTTTTAAATACTTTTTATTAATCTTGAATTTATTCTCAAAGCTCCTACCCTCTCTCATAAACAGCAGAGACCAAAAGAATAGTAAATAGGTTCATACAATATTCATATCCAGTGAAATATTTGTATTAGCCTATATATGAACTTATTTATCTAAGTGAAATAAATAGATATTTGTCTATTTTTCAGGCAAGAGAAAATAGAACAAGAAGATGTTTAGTTAGCTGAGTTCAAGAAGGAGTCACCTATGGTCTTTTTTAAATAATTGGGAAGAAAAGAGTTGCAAATAAGAGATTCCTATCCTAATTGTAAAGGCAACCCAGCAATAGGGGAGGTAATTGAATATGATAAACTCAACCACATTTAGCAAATGGATTGAAATTGATGTGAAGCTGTGTAATTATGAAATTAAGAGCTAAAATCAGCATATGGACATTGTGTCTTTGAAAGCACAGTCTTGGGCACCAGATATTTATCCTGAGAGAATTAGGCTTATTCCATTAGTGTTATTGGCATTAACTAGAGTAGTGGGTTGAAAATCCTCACAAACTGCTGTGCAGGTTGAGCATTTGAGGTGCCTGCAGTGTTTATGGGAATAAATGAGGAGGGGGAGATGTAACAGTTGTGGGGTGTGTATGTAGGTGGCCAGTGAAAAGTTATTCTGTTTAACTCTTTGCTTTTAGCAAAGCAAATTCATCTGATTACTTCAATTCTCCAAGTTTAAACCCTTGTTGCCATATGGAATACGTTGTTTTCCTACTGTAATAGTGCAAGAGTGGATCAAAATCAAACGCTACGTGCATACTGAAGACACCAATGTTCTCACCAATGTTCTCAATGTTCAGATATTATTGATCTAGAATATATATGGATTCCAGTTGCCAAAACTATGGTAATTCAATTAATTAAATTAACTGAAGGGCATCTCAGCAAGTATGATACAATGGTCTATTCAATTAATACATTTCTTTCACACAAAATTGTGTTTGTTTTGAGCCCCTCAATTTGAGCATAGTGCAAGTAACCCCTGGAATGATTTTAGGTCATCTCAGCTGAGAACAAAATTGGCCAAGAGAAAGTTTTTGGCCTCATTGGAAGCTGTGAGCATTAGAATTTCTGTGACTTGGAGCACCAGTGTTTGGGCTGGGATGAAAGGGTTGAAAAGTCTATGGATTTTTGTAATTCTCTGGAAGGTTTAAACATTATAATCACATTGTGCTCCTCTGAGATTTTGGCTGCAAAAGAAGAGTTGAGGAATCCTTTTGTTCCATCCCATTCCTGCTGTGTAAGAAAGGGCTCTCTAGCTGTGCTTGAAAATGGCTCTGAAGTGAGCCCTGGAAAGTGTCCAGAAGAGCCAGAGGGGAAAGCACAGCTTGTCTGCTGAAGGGCACCACGCACAAGTGCCCAGAGGAGTCTTGTTTGCTGAACTGGTTTGATACGACTCTAAGTCTGTGTTGGGGGAAATAAACATGAACACCACCTGCACTCCACTTCCCACCAAGTGTTATGTGACTGTGTCGCCCATCTTTTGGATTTTTGGAAGGTTTACTGATGTCCTTGAACTCCACACCAACCCATCCCTCTTACTCCATCTAAAAGGCATCATAGCCCATGGTGCAGCAGAAGCTCGTGGTATAGTCTGTACATTTCAGAGCAGAAAATCCATCAGAAATTTCCATGATACCATGACAGCAATTTTCTGATCTCATTTAAATTACAGAATTACTTCCTGTTTTGAAAGAAAACTGGAAAGGACGTTGTTCTGGAGGTGGATTGGTCTGGTTCAGCTTGTTAAAGAGACAGCTTTGGGAGTGGGCTGTTCAAAGCCACTTCCAGGCAGCTTCCCTTGACTACAGAGTAGTCTGGGCCCAAGTTCTGACTCATGGGAAGATGCTTTTGCCTATCCTACTGGGTCTTGAATTGAAAACACAAATGACCCCAGAGACTGTCCCAGACTTTAAGTATGGTTGATGTAGTAAGAGGTGTGTACCTACACGTGCAGCACAGAGGTCTGAATTAAGAATTGGACAATGGAGGGAAATTTTTGCCAAGCTCTCACAGTTAGTCACAGGATGAGTACATAAGCTGCTAGATTCAACTCAGGAGAAAACAGGATATGAATGACTAGACAAAAATGTTACACCCACTCCCTGTCAAGACCATAAATCTGGTCCTAGAAATTGGAATGAAAATCTACCAGTCCAGGCTCAAAATCCACTCAAACATTCTTCCAATGGAGTGAGGAGTGTGTTGTTTAATGTAATGAGTTGAGAAACATTGCCTGTGCTGGTAAGTGGAACGTTGAAGGTTGGAATAAGGATTTAGAACTTGTCTAAACCTTCTTAGAAGGTTTGAGTTGATGAAAAAATTACTTGGTGTTTATCCAAAGATAAGAACAAACAAGAGTTGTTTCCACATTGTATCTACCTTGAGGCAAATTATTCACTGACACGAAATATGGTATCTCTACTGCTGTTTTCACTGTTGCCAAGATATAGTGAAATCTATCAGCTCTTTAATGAAGATAGAAGTACTGCAGAACTTCTGGATTTCAGCCTGGCCCTACCAAACTCATACTCTGTAGCGTAAACTCGCAGTCCAAACCTTCAGGCATCACCTTGACTGACAAAGAAAACCCCCCAAAACAACCAAACAAATACTCAAACAAAATAAAAGAGGATAAATTAGCTGAATAATTTAAGTTTGGTGTTGTTTTATCTTCTCCCTAACTGAAATGGGTTCAAGTCCAGCTCTTGGAGGATTTTCAGTGTTTTATTCATCTTTCACGTTGGTGACCTAAGGGAATGTAGTACCCCATGTTCACCCCAAAGCAAAAGATACCACTTTTTAGGGTCAATCTTTAAAATCTGCTTTGGAATCCTTGCATGATAATTGAAAGGAGAACAGAGAGGGGATCAGTGTCTTTCTAACTAAGGCTGGTAGATGGCTCCAGGTGCCATTACATCACTGGGACACAAAGCCAGGAAGCAGCTGAAGAAATGATGTTGTTTTGGGTTGTATTGTCACAACACCACAGGCAAGAGCTGGTCACTGATGTGAGGCTGCTTATGCCAACCCTGTATTGCTGTCTTGGGAAATAACATGACAGAATAATATAACACAGCCATTTTACAACCAGCAAGGTGGAAACAATGCAGCAGTGAGGGCTGAGGGGAGATGAGAGCTAAAGTGTTTCAGATTATTCTATAGAGAACAAGTGTATTTGATATACTATTCACACTGTCTCATATGAAAGTTTAATGTCTTGGGGGTGCCAGCTCTGCACAGATCTGTGACTGTAATCAAGCCACAAGCAATGGCTGTGTGAAAGATCTTGGAAAAGTTTCTTGGCATCTCCAATGGATGTGCTGCAAAGCTATGACCCATTTTTCAATCACGGTTTGTATTTGATAACCATGAAGCCCTACAGAGTAGAGAGGGAAAAGAAATGAGGTTGCCTGAGCTGAAAGAAATGGCTGTGTGAACCAAACCATTGTGAGATTTTATATCTTGATTGCTTCTCTCTGGAAAACTCTGCCAAGTCTAAAAGAATTTCCATAAGAGCGTGTATTGCTGATATAAAACAGATAGAAAATGCAGCATTTCTTTTCAACTTTTCGACTTGCAACTTCCTTCAACTTCTACAATACATCAAATTCCTTTCAGGATATAATTACAACCTGTTTATCAGTGACAAAAAGTGCCCTTTTGGGGTTCCTCCTATCAGCACCTGAAGCAGAGATAAGTTTCCTAATGAACCATTCAGTACAAGAACTTTGAAACTACCCATTAGCTGACAGATTTTACCTGCAACAGACCTGAGTATATTCTCAGCTGTTTGTTTTTTTCTTTTTTTCCATTCTAAATGGATTTTAGTGTCATTTCTTGACTCTTGTTGGCAGGAATGGAGATATTTACCATCTGCTCAAATGTACATTGGCCATGGTAAACAATTCAGACAATTCCCCAAGCAATGGGCATGGAGAGGCAACCAATACTGGTTCCTGGCTCTTCCTGCAGCTTGGGTGGAAGCAGAGGACAACACAGTCAGGTGAGTTGTTGATTGAACTCATGAACAAAACACCTCTCCTGGGTGGATCCAGCAGAAATGAAGTTATGAAAGCGTTAATGATCAGATCAGATCAGAAGATATTTGGGTTTGGCTTAAACAGTTTTATTCTCTTTGTTTTGATATGTGTCGTGCCCAGCACGTCTTTCTGGGGAGGTATAGGGCAGAGCGAATATGAAAGGAGATTGCTGCATGGAAATGATTTTCAGAATCTGTAAGACCATGTCAGAGCAGCTGTGTTTAAGATGCATTGCTCAGGGAGAGCAACTTTAACTCTTTGGAGTGTTTAGCTGAACTACTTGCTCCTTGCTGCAGTTTTCCAGCTGTTGACTTTGTCCATGAAGGGAGGCTGCATTTTGGTTGGGCTCCCAGCAACCAATTTCCAGACAAACCCATCACAGCTGGTGGACCTGAGTCAGGATTTGCTCGTAGAGGTGCCCACGCTGTTAAGAGCTGTATTTGCAACTGCAGGTGGGGAATTTAGAAGGTTGCTGCTGGGAGGAATGAGCGTCTCCCAGTGGTGTCCCTGCTCCAGAAACAACAACTGCTGCCTGTGCCTTTTGTGCAGCAGTGGATCAGATTAAGTCTCTGCCACTCATGGCATATTTGCTTTGTGTTTTGCAGAACTTTCCATCTGGAGTCACACAGTACGTTTGCTCCCCATAGCATGAAAGCCCAGCATCTTACTGCTTTTCCCTGGAGCAGAGCAACACATTCATTTTTAATTGTTGACCACTCTATCAGAAATCCTATTTCCCAGAGTTTAATTGTTTTGCATGATGTTTAATTCATGGCTTCCCTACAGAAATCAGCTGTTAGCCTTTTTTTTAAAAAAAAATGTATTATTTAATATTTATTTATTATTTAGCAATAACATTTTTAATTGTACAGGATGATATAATTTATTTATATTTTCACTATAAAATTCCATATCTCAGTGGCCCCTCTCCCTTCCCCCCTTTTTTCTGACTTACAATTATGCAGAACAATAAAAGCTGAAGAAATATTACCATAAAGGTTCCAAAAACCAGTTTTTGATACATGATGTTCTTATACAGGACAACACTGAAGACACATTTGAATCCTCCTGGAAGTACTAAGCCAATGCTTAAGAGCTTTTGGAAATCAGGGCACAGGTGAATGTATTTTTCTTTCTTTCTGAATATGTTTTCTTCCATATTATTACAAATGAGCTACCCTACAGAAAAGTTCAGCAGCAAAACTGAAGCCAAAGTTTCAGAGGATTTGTAGAAACAAGAATTCAGAGTTTCTGCCAGAGACCTGATCTGACTGGTGATATTCATCCAGCCAGGGGACCATGCCATGCAGAATGTGTCTAGCTGAGTTTCACACACAGAAAAGTGTCTTTGGAAATGTTCCAGGACAATAATTATTGGATACCAGGGAGCTGCAAATAAGTGCTAAGAAATGAGGAAGCAGAGCACCAGCACAGATCACATCCCCCCTTCTGGCTGCCTGGAATGCCCTTTCCTTTGGCTGCCATGCCAAAATCTCCATCTTTTCTTTCCGGCTCTCAACAAATGCAGAGCAAGATGAAAGGATTGAGTTCTGGGAGTTATTTTGTTGTGTGCCCAAGTACTAAAGCTCCTTCCAAACCCAGAGACCAGGCAGAGGCTCCAGGAGTCCCACTTTCAGCAGAACAAAGTTCTCCCATGATGAACAGCCCAAATTCAGCTGCCTCCACAGGGTCCAGCCACCCAGGCAGAGATCCAGGGATGGATTTCAGCACAGGGAGCGCTGAAATTCCTTATTCCTTACCTTCTGTGTTCAGATTTTTACACACAAGGAAATATATATATATTTGATTGATAGGGGTCAGAGGCCAGCGTTTATTTTCCTTCTTTCCAAGGCAAGTGGACCCAAGAAAGCAAGTCAGGATGGGTGTTTCTTTGTAACCACTGGACTTCCCCTGTGGCTGATCCTCTGCCATTCTATCCCTTTGATTTACGAATTATCCCCCCTGTTATCCTCAGCCACACAGGAAGATGTCATTGTTTCCCTGATCTGAGAGGGTGCTGTAGTGTCAGTGCATCATCAGGGGAGGAAGTGCTACATCTGGGCAAAAATCAGTTTACAGTGGAAGAATCAAAAACCTTTTAATGATGAAACTAGAAAGCAGTGTAAAGCTTTTCGCTGAGTGTGTTTGGTTTAAAAACAAAATTTCCATCAAATCCTGAGGGAGCAGAGCAGCACTTCCTTTCCTAATTTTTAATATAAACCTTGGCAGTGATGAAGACTGAATGGATAAAGCAATTACAGGAAAACTCCAATTCAGTAGGAAACAGGAATAAAAACAACTACAGCAAAAACCCTGGTCATTTCTAAGAGGATATCTGATACAGCTGCTGCTCTTTCAAGAACTACTTAAAAGCATTTGTGACTATTTTTCTCTGGAAAATACTTCAATCAGCATATATACTTTAAAAAAAAGCCTTTCTTCTCTCTTTCACTTTCTTCCTTCTTTCTTCCTTCTACTGCAATGTAAATTCTACTGCAAAGGAAGAAGAAAAAATCTGTATAGCACAAATGACTCTCACTTCAAGCAAATATTGCCATAAGTAATTATGCTTCTCTCTGTTCTTATTTCAGACATACTGATGCTACGAATGAATTAACCAAGGAACAAAATGCTTCACTGCCAACTGAGAGCTAATCCTTGAAGTTTAGTGCTATTACTCTTAACGTATTTCAGTTGGATCTCAAACCACGGCATGAAGAGGAACTGATACCAGTGAAGGAGACACATTTCTTGTCAAGAAAGAGTCTCACGATTCCTTTGCTCCAAGGAAATTTGAATAAAGGAACACTCCGTTTGGAAACATGCCTATTCTGCTTGGACAGAGTTAAAGAATGGGTTGAGGAAAGCAAACAGAGCTACAAAACATTGCAAAGAAAAACTATATTTTTAAACTAAAAATTCAAGTTCTTTAAATTTTTCCATGGGACTTTTTGACCATCCATCCTTATTGGGACATTGCTTCTGCACTTTACCCCTGAAACCCTTGCAGGACATGGAGTTTGTCGTGCTTGAATGATATGGATCTGCTTGTGATTCCCAGTGGCTCCCTTGGTGACTATTGAGATATTTGTGCTTAGGGCTGGAGCACCTGCACGATGTTGACCCTCTTCTAGGCTGGAGCTCAGTAAAGTGCTGGCCCTGCCATAGATTTTGGGTATGGCCTGGACCTCAGATCCCTGGGTCTGTGCCACTTCACAGCCCAGGGGCTCTTGGGTTGTGCTTATGGTCCCTGTGGAGTTCTGTGGGTAACAGTTGTTTTGCTTTAAAAATGAGGATGGGAACAGCTTCACATAGCAAGGAGCTGCAGAACAGATCAGGATCCTCTAATAGCAATTTGTGGTCAGAGGAAGGGCTGGTGTTTGCTGCATGAGCTGCCTGTGGTCGCTGCTCTCACCTTCTGTTATTGCAGGTAGCTACATGTCAGGATGTACCTTCAACACCCCCAGCCTGCCTGAGTTGTGCTTATACATTTATTAAATGATGGTGTGCATTTGTACTCAGACTATTATAAATCCATTACTTCCCCAAGGCCAGAGGAAATGGTTTTAAAATGTGAGGTTTTTCTACAGGGAATTGAGAGATAGAAATACTAAAGCTCTGTGCCTGGCTTGTGCAGATCAATGTAGTACAATAACTGGGAAGACAAACCAAGCTTAAAATATTACAAATGTGATTGCATGAAAGCTTAACTTGACATTGAGTAATTATCTCCACAAAAGTCTCTTAAACCACCTTAAGAAAAACCAAAAGCAAAACCAAAACTAAGCAAAGAGCCTGGCAGTAAATCATAAAAGAGAAATAACAGTGTGTGTTCTTGGAACCAAAGTCTGAGTAATATAATTGCACAGTAGTGAGTGAAACTTCAAATTTGTCCTTCACTTTTTCAATACAATGGAGAAGTGTAAATGAAAAGTCTTGAGATGGGAGATATCAAGAGGTTTTGAAAATTATTTTTCCACCAGAAGTTTCAGAAAGATTTTTTCCTTCATCTGTAACATTGTTTCTCCACTAAAAGTTTCACAAAGACTTTTTTCTTAATCGCTAACTTTGTTTCTCCGTCAGGAGAAACGAATTGTTTGGAACAATTAGTTCCAAACCTGACAATTGCTATTTGTGACAGGAAGAAAAGGAGAACAAGGCAACCTTTCAAACAATACTTGAAACCAGCAATTAAAGTTCCTACCAAGTACAGAAGTTGGTGCTAGGTTGAACTAAGGCACAATCATTATCCAGTGAGCAATAAGGTTTACCTGCATTTTCAGGACAATGAGATAATATTTCATCCCACAACAGTCATGATGTACCAGTTAGTGAATCTTCCCCTTTTTTTTTTCATGAATTTATATTAAGCAGAAAATAAATACTAATGAAATGTTCCATTTTCTGAAGCACTGAGCCACTTATAGGAATAATTTTTTGGGGGAGGAGTAGGAAGTATGTTTGTATCTCAGACTTCTGTCATTATTTCACTTGAACAGATGGAAGCTCAGCCACTTGTGATTGAATCACTAAAATGAAAGGACATCACTGAAATGATGGTCACTCATTTGGTGAATTTCATGTGAAGAAAATTAGCAGTGGATAGTGATGGCTGTGAGTTTCCTAAAAAGAAAGAAAATCAGTCTTTCCCAGTAACTCCAGCTGTATCCCCACACTACATGTGTTCATGGCCAGGGAGCTGTGATTCTCCTTTTCCACTTGGGATACATTCCTGAGTTGTCTGGTATCCAGAAAAATGCAAATCCCTTGGAAGATAAATTGTGCCCAAGTTTATGCACTAAGAAATTCTTTCCCTAAATATTGCAGGTGCCTAACCCAGAACTCTACAGCAAGAAGAATCAAAGAGAGATTAATCTAAATAATTCTGACATGTGGGACCATCAGCAATGAGAGCCTGAGCACTTCTGTCTTCTCAGCATGGAAAGTATGCTCCTGGTTTTGGAATGCATGAATATCTGTATAAATCCATTTGAGATCTACAAGTGTTGGATTCAGGTTCCTGTCTTAGAGTGGGGTGACACTCAGAGTCTGAAAGTGTCCAGTTCTCTTTGCTATAAACCAGTGTCAGCTATTTCAGTGGCTGTCTGAGGAAGTGGCCAACACCTCCACTGTCCCCGGGTGTTGAAGAGCGAAGCCACTTTTCAAAGCACAAAAATGTAGTTTAAAAAAAAATTAAAAATCTGCCAGACCTATGAAATACTATTCACTTAGATCTTCAATCAGCTTCTCAGTGCTCCCTTTCTAATTATTTGCCATCTGGTGCAGCCCCTTCTCTTCCAAAGCAGTGTGGAATATCCTTCTGGAGCAGGCACACGCAGCGGTGCTGCCCGAACATTAACTGCTTCTGACTGGTGATCCTGGGAAGCCTGATTGTTTGAGGCAAATCTCCTCCCCGGGGACAGCAGGATTTATTCCCTGCATCTGGGCTGCAAGGGTTTTTTTTTTTTTTGTTGGGGGGGAAAAAAATGCTTCCGTGTCATTTATAATGGATTTCATTCCAATAAACAGCCATCTTCTGGCTTATTATGACCATGGCTTATCAAATAATAAAGGCCTGTCACTCTGAATTGCTGGGAGTGGGACCAATGCAGCTAAGGTTGATTTTGGTGTGTACTTTGTCATGCCATGAAATCTGCAGTGGTTTGGAGTGTGGGAGTCAAGGCTGTCAGCAGGGAAGGACCTCCCTGTGCCCCAGGGGAGCTGCAGGGAGAAGGGGGAGTGATTCCTCAGGTTCTGGTCCTTTGTACAGCATCCCACTCCAGTGCTATCTAATGTTCATTAGGGACGATCACAAAGCCATATGGGCAAACAAATGCGACACATATCTCGGTGTGTTGGCAGAATGAGTCCTTGTAAATTCTGTCTCCTTTTCCACTCTCTGCCTGGGTGAGAGGATAGTGAGGAGGCTGGTTTTACTGTGCTGAAGAGATGACAGACTTGATAACTTTAGTATGGAGCATTTCCAGAGCTTAACAATGAACGGCACAAGCTTTCTGAGGGGAGAAAAAAATAGGCACAGATTTTCAAATGCATCAGCAGGTTGCAAAAAAATGTGCTGATTAGCCATTTTTATATTTGACTTGGGAGGGTTGGGAGACGGGAGATCTCAATTTAATTTCTATCCCTGCAACATTTTCCTTGTGTAACCTCATTGTACCTTTTAATTTCTCTGTGCTTGGATTCTCCCACTTTCTCCCCAGGACAGGAAGTGGGTCTTGGTACACACATATTTATATGACACATGCTGGTTTTGGTTGGAATGGAGTGGATTTTTTCACAGTAGCTGGTGTGGGGCTGTGTTTTTGATTTGTGCTGGGAGCAGGGTTGATAATTCAGGGATGTTTTCATGACTGTCAAGAAGGGCTTACACAGAGCCAAGACCTTTTCTGCTCCTCACCCCATGGTTCAGGAGGCTGGGGGTGCATGGGAAGTTGGGAGGGGACACAGCCAGGACAGCAGACTCCAACTGACCCAAGGGACATCCATGTGGTGCCATGCTCAGCATATAAAACTGAGGGGAAAAAAGCAGAAAAGAGAGGACATTCAGAGTGACGGCTTTTGTCTTCCCATGTTACAGTGCCATGTGATGGAGCCCAGCTCTCCAGGAATGCTGGACTCCTGCCTGCCCAAGGGAAGTGGTGAATGGATTCCTTGTTTTGCTCTGCACATGTGCACAGCTTTTGCTTTACCTGTTTAACTTCAGAAAATTCAGGTGTTATTTCAGGGTGGATGCTTTCTCAGACACCCAGAGTTAATGACAGCAGGTAATCTAATGACTTGGAGGGGACTGGGACCATCCGGTGGTGCTGGAATTGTCTGGCCTTGCTGCTGGCTTTCTTCCATGGCAGGGTTTGTCCAGCAGCACCCCTGTCATCACTCCCTGTTATCCATGGAAAGACACAGCCTGGAACCCCTGGGGCACTGTTTCTTTCTGTGACCAAAAGTGATGGAGTGCCCATAAATATTTTTCCATGATATTTTTGAAAATTCAGCTTTCAGATATATTGGTAAATTTGAGGATTTCTTTTCCTCAAGGCTTTTTTGTTGTCGTTTGGTTGGTTTTTTTCCTGCTGTTATTCTCAACATATTAAATGAATCAGCTCTAATTTATGATGATTCTTGATCTGCTGAAACCACTGTGCTCATCTCTGTTGTCGGGTCCAGGGCTTGAATGTGTTCTTTCCATAGACTCCAAGTGCCTGCAGGAATGCCCCTCTTACACTGTTGCATGTCCTCAGCAGTAGAACAGATGAGTAAATTTGAGCAAACTTCCTTTTTGAAACAGGCCCCACAGAAAGGAATAAAAATGTCATCATCAGCAGGAGTAAACTACTCTCGCAAATAACAGCAACAGAGTCTTAAAGCAAAGGTTGGCTGTGTCTATATAGAGAAAATACTTAGTGTCTGTGTGATATACAAGGCAGCTTATCTCTTTGAGAGCAGGAGACTATAAAAATACAATTGCCAGAACGAAAGAAAATTGAAGCTGATTGCCATAGCAACAAAAGAATTACATTGATGAAACAGAAGCACATAAAATCCTTGTATGCTACATTAAAGACAAAGCAATCAAAAGTAAACAAGAGAGGATTGAAATTTGCTTGGCTAAAGCTGGAAATGACAAATGTTACCAGGTGATAGAGGCAGGAATGAGCCCACAAGGAAGGAAAGGGCATCCCTGAGGAGCTGGGGATTTATTCCCCATTTCCTTCATGAGCAGGACAACAGGGATCTGAGATTGCAGCTATGGGCACTCCCCAGGTTTGAAGGCACTCTATGGAATCAAATTCCCCATCAGACTGTCAGTAACGGAAGTTTTCATCTGTGCATTTTGCACTGATGTCCATGACTTTTTCCCCAAAACTGCCTTGTTTCTCTCTCCAGCTGAAATTCTCCCATGGAGCTGGGTGAAAAAAGTTGCTGTTAGAAAAAGGAAATTTTCTTTTTCCATCTGCATCTATTGAAACATCTTTCTTAGACTGGCACCTACTCATCCATGAAAATGCACTTTTGCCCTTTTGGGTCTGCATGGCACAATGACACTGCAGACACTGCAGCAGAGCCAGCAGCTTTCCAGAGCTCACTGAAGAAGCCACAATTTCAACCCCCCAACATAAATCTGATAGTTTTCTTATGTGAGGGGTGAGGGGGGATGAGGACCCAGACCTCAGCACCTCCTACAGAGCCCAAACTGTCGTGGCAGATGCAGGGCAGTGCCACAATTCCTTGCGAGGGTCCGTGCCCCTGTTTGGGGATGGATTATTGCAAACCCGAGGGCTGCTCTCACC
This sequence comes from Trochalopteron elliotii, assembly GCA_024734555.1. Lineage (NCBI taxonomy): Eukaryota > Metazoa > Chordata > Aves > Passeriformes > Leiothrichidae > Trochalopteron > Trochalopteron elliotii. Next base: position 1,241,376 of record JANPWX010000095.1, read on the forward strand.
TCCTGAATCACTCCCACAGGCAGCCTGTTGGATGAATTTATCTGGAGCATAAGTAGCATAAATCTCAGTGGTGTTACCCCAGAAAAGGAGGATGCTCCTATGTGCATCCCTGTCCACACAAGAGCAGCCATCCTCATTCTTTGGAGAGGGAGCCAGTGTTATCCAAGGTGAAACCATTTGGAGGAAGCGTCTATTTGTCATGGCTTGGTCTGGAAGAGTAAAAAAATTGGGAGGTATTAAGTAAAAGATCTTTCCTGAATGCAGCTATAATTAAAATGTTAGTATTCCTTATCATAACAAAGCCTTGAAGTCAGTCCAAACGTACTTGAGCACAATGAAAGCATTCCAAGTGGTGGACTGACATGTCATTAAGATACAGCAACGTTTAATCTGCTAGATTTTCGTCTGCAATAATGGCCAAACCTTTCAAAGTTACCACAAAAATTCTTAAGACTAGAATGAAGTTGACTGTTCCTTTAATTACACTCATCTTCCTTTCAAAGGAAGTGACAAAAAGAGTTAAGGAAGATTAACTAAGACTTAAATGCACAGAAATTACTCAAGGCATATTTAAGTAAGACTCAAATTAGTCTTTCATATGGACATGGGAGATTCCATTAACAATAATGAAATGAGGAAAGCCAGATCTTAAAGCCTTTGATCTGAGCTCTGCTTGGAGGCTCTTTCCCAAGTCCTACCCATCTCCCAGATTTTAGTCCAATCTGGATTATTTTTCTTTAATATTTCTGTCATACTTTTTTTTTTTTAAGTTATATTTTTTGATATTTGCTGTACTTTAACAAAACTCTTTGCCTTAGCCCTATTTGGGGATAAATGTTTCCATACAGGATAACCTATCCATGCAGATCCTGACTTTCTGGTTTCCCCTAAAAACCTGGTGTTTAATAGATAACTGCATTGTGCAGCATCAGCAGTTCCTGCACAGAGGTGGCTCTGAGTTATGAGGAGGAAAACAGAGAACAATTCTCCTGGCTTGCACTGAAGTGAAGGTTTGCAGCATCCTGCCATGCGCAGATGGGCATGAGAGTCATCCTGGTCACCATGGTAATAAGATAATCAGAACCAACCCCTGAATTTTTAACTCTGGATGATGAATGGAGGAGACAGAAAGTGTCAGGGCACAGGCAGAAAGGGTGGCATGGGAAGAGGTGTGTGAAGGAGGGTGTAGCTGCATCTGAGGAGCACAGGCAGCCTCACAGGTGCTTCTTTCCACCAAGGAGACAAAAGATTAATCATTTCAGTAAGAGATTCCTATCAAAGCAGGAGGATAATGATAGGGGTTTCCCCCAGCCCAACATGAGATGGCTCCCATGCCTGTCAAATGTGTGAACTTGTGTCCAGGATGGCCATGATGGGTCTCTCTGACTTCCCCAGGGTGGTCTCCAGGCTTTTGTCATTGCTATCTTCACCTCTGCAGTCCCTGCTCTCCTAATCTCTGTTTTAAACCTGTCTTGCTCCAGTGTTAGCCCATCAATTCCTGTTGTTCTTGGTGTGAATATTGGGACAGAACTGCTCTTGAATGGACAACTGCTGTTGTGATGTTGCTTTATCTTTTATATCTCTTTTCCAGGTCAAAAGTCTCAGCTTACTCAGTCTTTCCTTAGGGTCAAGTTACATAGACATTTCATTGCTCTTGTCATCCTCATTTATTTTCTTTTACTCACAAGAAATGTATCTTCATTTCCAGGTTTATTCTTGCAATAAAAGGACTCCTCTGGCATTTTTCGTCTATACACTGTATCTTCTGACTCTCATTGATTTTTTTTTTTAATCTCCACCAAACCAGGCTGTAAAACCAGGGGGGCAGGGGGAGAGTGAACTTCTATTCAGTTTTGTTGGGGTTGCAAATTGGAACCATCCATTACTCCAAGCAGAAAAACAAACAAAATGGCAATACTCTGGGGAGCACGCAACCAAAACCATGCAACAAGGAAATTTGTAAACCTACTTTCTCTCTGTGGGTGGCTAAATGGCTGTTTGAAGACATTTAGCATCACACATGCAATTGAAGGAACAGAATAATAAAAGAAATAAAACTGCATCTTCCTATTAAAGAAGAGCTTTGTTTTATCAAAAATTACTGGTTTGCTGATTTAGGATGGCAGGGCTGGAACTCTTTGTGAGGGGGAAACAAGCTTCATTTGGGCTTGTAATTGCATTAACATGCACTCGTGAATACACTCCTAAGGCAGTGCTGCGTGTCCACGGAATTGCTGCTCCCCTTGGCTGGAGTCCAAATGTACTTTGGGCACTGTGGAGAAGGAGACAAATGGATGCCATTTTCATGGCTAATGATCACAGGCATTAGCAGGCACAGCAGCAGGGGCGGGGAAGGGAAGATGATGGAAAACTTGCTCAGAAAATAAAGTCCACTGCCCTCCTTTGCGCACAGCGAGCAGAGCAGGGTGTTTGTCCACACTGTTTCTGTTAGGAACTAGAGTTCTTTTCATCCTAGACATTCCTAAATGCAAGGAACAGATGTACTGCAGGTGTCTGTGAAGGCCTGGGGGACTCCTAGGGGTTGCTGTGTTTTTAATAACCTGGGTAGGGGTAATGTCAGGTCGCAGCAGTAGAGAGGGATCATTTACACTGCTAAACTCCTTCCTGCCTTAATTGCTCTCTCCTACTAAATCCCAGACCAGTTAGTTGAAAACTAATTTAGCTGTTGCTGCAGTAAACTGCTGTGACAGCAGTGTCTACAGACCTGCATGCCCCTTATCTTGCAACACCTAGAGCCAGGACACCTTCCCACTTGGTGACTTCTAGGTCTCACAAGAGCAACTGAGATTTGCATTTCAGGCAGCTCACTGATGAGTCTGTCATGAAATACCCCCAGGACAAAAGTCACAATCTGCCTTGCAGCTGGGGAAGAAGAAGAAATTAGAGTTGCTTTTTTTCACTGATGTTCTGCCCCACCATGAAGGGATTGAGGTTTGGATATTCTGCTTTGCTTTTTAATGCCCTGTACTGAAGGTTGTGTAAGTGCAGTGCATGAGGGACCAGGACTGTTTTCCATAGCTGGAATACATATTTCTTTGGGGCTTTGAGCTGATTTTCACTCAGGATGAAAAAAACAAACTGGATGAAAGCTTCCAGATAATGCACTCCTCAGGCGTAATCTAGTGAAAAATAAAGTACCTGTAAAAATGTCCAGCTTCCAGGACACAGCCACACTCTGCTTTTAAGCCTGGCACACTCCACTGCCCCTCTGCAGCTTTGGGACAGCTGGCCCTGCCTCCCTGGGGCTGCCCTTGGCTTGCAGTGAACCCCTGCCCCAAGGGAAGAGCCTGGATCCAAAGCAGTTTATATTCAAAAAGCAGCGTGGTTCAGGCTCAGGTCTGCAATCACAGGAGTTGTAGTCACTGATTTAGAGCTGTCTGGATTGATACATCCTTTATCCAGATGGGGCACCAGACCATGTCTTTCAGTTCAAACCTACCCACACCAGCTTCATTCAGTTTGGCTCTCACATTTGAAAGGTCTTTGGTATTTATTCTGGAACTAAACTAAACCTCCAGATTTTTTATCAAATAGAATCAACCTCCAGTCAACTCAATATACCCCATCCTACACCTGTGGGTTTTTAATTCATCCTCCTCTCCAGTGTCTCAGGAATTCCCTTTTGGAGTCTGAAATAGAAATCAAATTTCCACATGATATTGGCAGCATGCCATAAAAAAACATAAAAAGAAACCACCATATTGAAGGGTTAAGAGGAGGGAATCAGAAAGGATGCTGTGTTTGGATTGGAAATAAAAGTAATGTGCCTGTTTGTTGACAATCCTCAGTGCCTATCAGCACTCTTGCAAAAACTGGCAGTACAGATTGTTTAAATTGAAACACTGTAGATCAAGTTTTACACTTGCACACAAGGTGTAAAGGCAATGAGCCGACCAACCTAAAATTAATCTGTGTGGGAATGTGAGATATTGTAGGTGTGCTGGGTAATGGATTCCAGCTCTTCAGTGCAGCAGACTGGAAAAGGCAGGGGATGCCCTCAATTCCTTCCTAACCTCTTGCATTTTACCTCCCTTATCGTGTTGCAGAGAAGTGACAATTTATGTTTTTCATAAATTAAGGGGACAAGCACACCTTCTGTGGTGCTCCTACCTTGCCAGTGATATTGGGATTGTGGAAGGGATTTGGAAAACAGAGGAAGATAAGCTGACAGAGGAGCCAATTAGGGGGAGGAAATGAATGATGGGGCCCTGGGAGACTTCTGCTACCTCAGGAAACCCTGGGATTTCTAAATGATTCTTAAATCCCCAAACTCTGTAAATGAGCCCCTTCAAGGCACACTGCAGTGTTGTGGCAGGATTGAGCTGAAGGGTTGGTATGGAGAGGCTCTAATGATTGAGGTACATTTTATTTTTAATTCCTAAATGTACCAAAAAAACAGTGGCAGCCACCTTCACCTCTTCATTGCCTTTGCTCTTCTCCTCCCATTCCCACTGCTCCAGGACAGCTGTCATTGGTTCCAGCTCTCCAGCTCAGCGCCACAACAAGCACCACTGCTGCTTTTGCTGGTGAGATATTCCAGGAGCCCCATCAGTGCCCTCAGCTTGCCAAATCCTCTCCCATCCCTGCAGGGAGCCCACAGGATCCCCCTGGCCTCTGCTCCTGTGGGGATCGACTGCAGACATGGAGCTCTGTGACACACAGATGCACCCACAGACCTCTGGGAGTTGCCTTGTCTTCACACACTGCTCCTTGGTGCACAAAAACTCTCAAGTTCCTTTATCCTTTATTTAGATTTTAGTTCCTAAAGTGATGCAGAAACCTCGGTTCTTACAGGGCCTCGTGTGAAGCTTCCGTCTGTTCACGGAGAAAATCTCCCTTAGTTTTGAGTGTTTGGCATTGTTGTGCTAAGGCCATATGGCACCAAGTTTATGGATCAGCCTTGGAGAAGCCGAGGGGGTGATTCCCTCAGCCTGGGGGAGAGCAGGAAGGGTGTACAAATCCCTGATCTCACAGGGAAGGAGGAGGCTGGACAACCTGCAGATGGCTCTTGCTCTCTGGGCACGGCCTGCAGTCAGGACTTCCAGGACAGAGAACTTAACACTGTGGGAAGCAAATTGTCACAATGATAACACAAACTTGATGTACCATTTAAGCACAGTTCAAAGGAGAAAGGCTCGGCTGATACAGCTTTTGGTGAGGCCCTTTCTGCTTCATGGCATTATCCAGGATGGATGGATACCCTCAGACAGGCCAAAGGATTTGCGTGTGACCACAGACAGCCATGAACAGCTGGAAGCTAATGAAGACAATATCCAAGGTGTATTTTTCTGCCCCAAACTGTTGCAGCAGCATTTATTTGTCAGTGTTCCAGCAGAGAAAGTGAGCCCCAGGTTTCAGTGTCCTGACATGGAGGCGTGGGCTCCATCAGGGCCCAGCAAGGCCATTCCCAGTTTAGTCCTCGCTCCCTCCTCTCTGCCTCCCGTTCTCACAGGAGATTTGACAGGCAATTTATTAACTCCACAAGCCTTCACACAGTCAAGACTAAATTTAGAATTATTATTCATGGAGATGAAAGCTAACATAGTGTCTCCATTACCTCTTGAAATAAGGGGTCCATTAAGGACCAGTGAGGTAACTGCTTCCACAAGGTGCCATCTGTTCACAGGCACATGTAATCTTTCAGTTCCAATTATCCTCAGAGATCTCATTTGTTTCTCAAAACCATGAGTTGGTTCAAATATGAGACTACTCATCTTTTTTTCACCAACTCCAGTAACTCTTTGGATCATATTCTTTCTGGAAAATGCAATTTCTTTATTTAGTGCATCTGTCTTCTGAGGCTTGAAATTCTCCCAGAGAGACCCCAGACCTGGATGTTGCCTGGTGGAAAACTGGGCTAAATCTAGCTCTTAATGTCTAAAAAGCATGAGTTATTGCTAAACTGAATAATAGCCACAGTATTTATTTATGGAGTTGCTATGCCACTGCTACCTTTTGCTAACTTATTACTTTGTAAAGCTCTTTGGGATATCCAGAATTTGAAAGGTGATATATTAAACTGGGCTCTATTATATTTCCTGTTGCTATCAGCAACTTCCCTTTTTAGCCTGGCTTAAGGCATCTATGTGTGTTTTGTGAAATGCATTCCTATTCCTGTGCTCCAGGCTCCCAGATGTCCATTTTAGGTAGTAAAGACCAAATACTAGGAGGTGCTACAACCAACATTCTTTCAGAGCACCAGCCTTTAATCCTGTCAGTAGGACTAAGAAAGGAGTTTGAAATGAAGAGGCCAGAGATAGCAGCAATGCATTCCTCATTTGTCATTTCATTGGGTAAAATAGTATTAAACTCAGTAAAATAACATTAAACTCTGCAAAATAATCCATCTCCTTACCCTAAAGAAAGATTTTCTTTTTTTCCATTTCTCAGAAGACATTTCTTTACCACCAGCCATAAATTCTGATACTGTCTTCTTCCCAAAAATCCATAAAACAAGGCTCTTCCTTTTTAATTCCAACACAATAACTTGGAATTATAATTCTTAAACAGCCCATCAAAAATGGTAGCAACTATTGACAGGGCAGTGTGACAAACTAACAGCTGAAATTTACTGTGCTTAGAAACTGGTGGATTTTTTTGGCCAAAGAGAGCAACATTCTGCTGATGGCAATGGCACTGAAATGATGAAATGTTAAAAATCTGCCTTAATCATGAGATCCTTGTAGAGAACGCAAATTTACCAAGAGTCACAAACTGAACCGAAATTTCTGAGCACACACATCGTGGTGTAAAGAGTTACAGACACCCTTAGGACAATTAGCATTTCCCCAGGAGTAAAGATGTCCTTGCTAGAAGCTGAGAGATCAACATTCTCTCCCTTTGTCATTTCTGGAAAACAAGCATTTCATTCCATAAGGATTTCTTTTGTTCCCTTTGTTCTAGGAGATTATCTTCTTAACAGTCTAGGCACTTAGATCAAAGTGTCTGATTTCAGAGGGATTTTATAGTTGTTGTTACTGTTTTGTCTTTGCTTTTCACATCATTCCTGATGTGTCTTGCAGCAAGAAAAAAGAAACTCTCTACGGGTGGGTAAACTGAACCTAAACTTCCAATCCCACATGGAAGATGCTGCAATCAGGCACATCCCATCAGTTCCAGCACAGTGATGAATCCAGCTGAGTTCCTTGTAATAACGTCTAAGAAAACAGATGAGCAGTTGAATCCAGATTTTCTAAATAATAAGTTTCCACTGGGAGGCTGCATAATTCTTTTTGCAGATGGACATCCCTGTAGACTTTCAGTACACTTGGCTATTATTAGAATGAGGAAAATGGGAAGAGAATATTTGAGATTTTGCCTTTCCCTTACTACACTGATCTCAGAATTATAGCTCTAGGACTTTTTTTTTTTTAATGAAGATTCTAATGCTTATGGACATTTTTAATTAAAAATACACATTCTCCATACCCTCTTCTTTGCAGCTTTCATTCTTCTTAAGTTGCTGGGATTCAAAAAGAACACTGGGGCTAGAGCAGAACAAGGAAGTGGGTGGATGGGGGTGCCTCTATTAAGTGAGAAACATTAAAAATCAAAGGCTGCTGAGACACAGATTTATCCTGCTCAATCCTGGACCTAAAGCCCATGCTCTGACAGTAAGCATTTGGGCTGTTACCTTCAAAAAGCTATTAAGATCAAAGATGAATGAATTGTTTCCAATTAGACATAGTTAATGCTAAGGATTGCTGATTCTGGTGGATTCTGAACATTCTGCCACCTCTCCCCATGCACACACACGTGTGGCCCCACACAGAGTGAACTCTAGAGGTTTTTTGCAATGGTCATTGGTTAGTCTGAAACTTCATCGTCGGAGACAAAAGTCAGGTGATTTAAGGATAAATAAGGCAGGCAGAGAGAACAGGAAAGGGTCCATTGTGTTCATCCTGAATTCATCCCTGCCTTCTGCAACAGAATACCCCCAGATCTGCTGCTGAGGATCAGCATTCAGATTCAGACGTTACCATGGCTATCCGAGTGGGCATTGCCCCAACGTTTAAGAGCCTTAAAATTTTGGGTAGGTTATAAGGAACATGTTATTGCTGGTTCTTTTCCAATTTCTAGCTGATATATACACATATACACACTATTTATGTATTGAATCAGTACTGAATTAATGAAGACCCCAAATTACTCGTAAAATTAATTTAGATTTTAAAATAAATTCATTTTGGATTCATTCCCTTTCAACTTTGTGCTTTTGCCAACTGATAAAATAATGATTTTTAACTGTCTGGCATTCCCTGCTCTGCCACAACATGGAGATTTATTTAAGAATAGATGCAGGAACAAATACTTCAGCTGTGATGCTTGCCTAGTACAGTAATACAGTTCAGAGCAGTGACTCTCACCCTGTGGAGCAGAACCAGACCATGAATTTAACTAACCCAGGGCATATTTCAAGTGTTCCCTTCTTAGGATAAACTCCCCTTCACGTTAAAATTCGTGCAGTACAGCAGATGCATCTGATCCAAGGAAGTTTAGTTTCAGACACAGCATGCTGCAGAGCTGATTGCTGTGAAAGCAGCACGGTCTGCAGAGACCCAGGGACTGCTCCTCTGGTAATTAATCAGCAGGAAAGTCTCAAAGGCAGCAGGGCAAAGGATGGGAAGAAAAGTTTCACAAAGCTCCAGTGACTCCAGAGTCTCTTCCTCTGAATAAGGACATAGTCATAAGGACATAAGTCACATCTCAGCAGGTCTGGAATCAAATTCTGGTATCCTCCCACGAATCACTGAAACACCTTCAGCCTCTCAAAGGCCACATTCTGGGGCATGAGCTGGTGCTGCTGCTCTTTGTCATGGGTACTTGGTACTGACACGTGTGTGAACCTGGCTTGTCTTGCACCTGAGGAGCATCATTTGCATGAAATAAGTTGTGTATTTCTGAAGAACACAACATCATCTCAGCAGATCTTTGACAATCTTAGGGAAAGGAAGACTTTAGAACTTTCCCTGAAATTGGGAAAAAATATTGCTATGGGGCTATCAAAATGTTCTCTTGTAACAAAAATTAAACCATCTCTTGGATCTTTATTTAGTGTTATAATTATCTCCTGATTGATAATATACAATGTATTTGCAAAATGAAATGTCATTTCAAATTCCCCAAGATCAAAATATTCATATGAAATCAAATTGAATATTTTGACATTGTCGAAGTGCTACAGTTCTTTATTTTTCCCTTGAAAAATCTGATAAAAATCAACACAAGTGCACACAAATGTACAATTTCATTAAAGCAGAATTTTCTAACAGGAACATGTTCTGCCAAAAAGAAAGAAGTATTTAGGTGTCTTCAACATTGACTGTCTGGGTGAAAAGATTAGCTTAATTATTGTTTTGTTGGCTAAGGAAGTCATACAATTGAATAGTGCTATTCTCTTAGTGAAATGGCAGTATTTAATCCTGTATTTACAAATAGGGGACAGAGACGAGTGCCTCCAGCTGTGCCATCAACTTCTCCAAGATATAATAGGACAACCTGATAGAATGAGATTAAGAAAAAGGGTAAAGAGAGAGCCTTCACTTTGCCCTTCTCCCTCCTTCTGGCGATTTTGAAGATAATGAACTTTCTTACTCTGGCACCCAAAGTGTTGCATGTAACAGATATTTACATATTAATTTTTCATGTATTTACGTAATCCTTTTCAGTCTATTAGAAAGCTCTAAAATTCTCTGACATTTTTGTCATGCAGTACATCAAGTAATATCCCTCTTCCTCAAATTTCTCTTGTGCTTTCGAGTTCCTTGATTATTTAAAAATACATAAGCAAGATAAAAACAACTAAACCATTTTATCCATTTTGGTCCCACAGCCCAGACTTGACACTGAGAGAATCCTGAGTGGAAAGGGAGTTCAGTCGTTGACTTTCATGCCCCTCTTTCCCATCACAATTAATCAGAAGGATGGGTGCTTTGTGCTCACTAAACGAGGAGGTTTATGGATAGTTCTCTGCAGTGCCACAGCCCAAGCACCATCAGAGATGCTGACGGATTTCCATATCCAATCTCTCATGCAAATAAATATTGACAATCCATTTCATTCAAATTATTAGTCACTGTTCCCCCCTCTCTTCCCCTTCTTATGTCTGTTAAAATTATTCATTTTTGAGAAGCATTAGGGGAATAATCCACAACAACGTGTCCAGTGTTCAGCCTTGCTGCTTGCAGAATAACTGATCACAGACCCAAATATCCATAATACCCCAGGCACCTGACTGGAGGGGACAGGCAGCTTCCAACTACTGAGTGACTCTTCCCAGCAAACTGCCCTCAACAGCACGTTTAATATGCTTGAAATGAATCATATTCATTTTTATTCACCACAGATTTCTATATGATGTTAAAATCCTTTACTAACAATGGGCCTCGGGTTCATTAGCTTTGGCTGGACATGCAAGTCGCACAGTATTTTCCTATCTCTTTATTTGGATGAATATGCAAATATTACGATGACAGATACATGCATAAGCAAACTTACAAGTGGGTATTTGCAAATATGTGTGCCACTCTGAAATTAGCTCTCTACAAACAACCCTGTCAGTAAAACCCATTGTTAGAGTGTTTGCAGAGAGCTAACAGATGAGAGAGTGGATATAGCTGGACTGAGCTAATTTCAATACCCAAGCAAATAGTTTCTGAAGTTTTCCATTATTTTCCCAGTTTTATTTTCAAAACATTATGAAAGATATAGATTTGGCACCTTCTTTAACTGCTGAGGACAAACAAAGAAAACAGAAGCCTCTGAGGGCCATTCTCACTTTGATGTCTCTCTCCACATGTTCTTGATCTCTGTTCTGGGACATCATATCTCTGCAGCCTGGAGTTGGATTTTCTCCTGTCTCCAGTGCATGGTCTGGCAGAGCTGAAGTGTTCCCACATGTGGAACACCCAGAAGTGTCACAATTCATTCACAAGGTCATGTTCCAGCCCTGGAACGGGGTGATTGCTGCTTCTGCTGGTCACGACTGGCACTCTTTAGTGGGACAGAAGGCAAAAATTTGCAGAGCAGCAGCCTTCAACCATGCCTTGCACCAGCATTATCAACTGTCTCCACATGGTAGATAAGAAGTGGAATAAAACCCCTTCATCCAAAAAAACCCACAATTGTTCCAGATAAGTACATCTGGTCCAATAATTTCTGTGGACATTTTGTCTGTTACACTCAGGTGTGCCCAACTTTCTTTCAACAAGTAACTTCTTTGACTGTGTTGCTAAACACAACTTTCACCTCTTTATTAATCCCCCTTCTCCTTAAACTTATTCCAATAACCAAAATGCAGGAGCACTGTGAAATTGTTTAGATGCATCACACTTCAGAGATATAGCTTTGAAGCAGCAACACTGAAATGGGAATAAATGAAACCTTTAAAAGAAATAAATTAATTAAATTCAGATTAATAAGAATATGAAGTGGCTTTGATTTCCAGGTCACATAATTTTCAGATTAATTAGTAGCAATGCTTCTTAATATATAATTTAAACTGATTACAGGAGGCAGAAAATAAGAGCATCTTCACGGGAGTTTAGTGCAGTTTAACTAATATGCTTTCACTTCAAACCTTCAGGTAATTCATCTTAACTTGCTCAGATGTCCTTGTGCACCTAAGCAAGTGAAGATGGATAACCTGGAGGTTTGGGTGATTTCTTGCTCATCTCCAGCTGCCAGGAACATACCTGTAGCACTGGGATGAACACAGGGTATCCACCAACAAAAATGGTGCTGTAATTCTGCAGTGGATTTATGGCTACATCAGCTGCTCTGTGCCTCTGCTGCCTGCAGTGATCTCAGGGGGTTTCTGTTCTTTGGTGTGCAATTGTCAGGGAGCAGCTCCTCACCTCGCAGCAGAGGGGAGAGAAAGGTTGGGTTTTCTATCAGAGTGATACCAAACAGGGCTTCTCACATGAATCTCTAAGCTCTGGGTCCAACAGAGGATTTCTCTGTAGTCTGACAAGCTGGTAATTCTTTTTGTTTTAAAGAGATGAACTGTCTTCCCTTTTTTTCTTCTCCTTGCTGTATTTTATTGCCCTAACTCTCCAAGTAGGCAGCAAAGTAGAGCTCTAAACTCTCTATAGCAGCTGCAATTAACCTGTGTTTAGGTTAAAAAGTAAATATTTCAATTGAAAACACATCAAAAAATCCTGACCCAGTTTTAGCCTCCTACTATGGTTTGTGAAAGTGATCATGCCTTATGTTTTTCCTGATGGAGATGATAACATGGCTTCTCTATTTTGCTAGGAGAAAGGGGATTTTTTTCAGATAACCACACACTCAGACAACCATCCTTGAGTGGAATTCTGCTCATGCTCATTACAGAGTTTGAACATTGCTTGGTGTGTGTGAAGGGAGGTGGAAGAGAAAGGGAAAGCAAAAAGGAAGAAAATAACTGGAGAGAGTGAAAAAATCCAAGAAGAATGTTTCAGCAGGGAGACTTAATATAGAAAAGAAAAGAAAGAAAAGTCTATATTTTACAGAGAAAGCACATTTTAGCATCAGTCTGCAAGCCTCCTTTTAGATAGGAAAACATATTTCCTCAATGACAAAAGGAAAAATTGACTCTTTGGAAGAAAAAATTCCTGGTTTAAAATACAGGGCAAAGGTCTCTGAACTCAATCTGGGGCTTTTTTTGGAACCCAAAATAAACAGTTTGAGCAGTTATCAAATACAGCCAAGTTCCTCTGGGTTTCCCCAATCTTAGTTATCCTCTGGCCTCTTCTGTACTTCTGTTTGCTCTAAAATACATCAAAGCCACGTCTGAGATAAAACAGATCAAACAGCAGCAACCTCTGGAACCAGGGAAATTTTAAGTGAGGAATGCAGAGAACAGCAGGATAACCATGTTGAGTACTGAAGGATGAGGCTTCTGAGGAAGGATGCCCAGTGGACCTCTTGGTTTGCCATAAGGACAATGCCATCTGTGCATTTGACTGGCATTTCTTCTCCAGAAATGACCAGAATTTGATTCTGTGGATGTCTTCTGAAGCTGGTGGAAGTCACTGATGCCCCACCTTTCAGCAGCTCTTGGGCACTCTGCTTTTCCCAGGCAGAGCACATCAGGAGGGTGATGGAGCAGTTACATTTCTCCAGAGGTTTTCACTGTGAGAGGCTGTTTGGGATCTGATTTCTCCCAGCACATTTTGCTAGTCCATGACTTCTGTTTGTGGTGGGAGAGGGGAAATCTGGGTTGAACAACTCTTCAGTCTACTATCCCACTATCTTTTCCTTCCCATTTAATTCAAGGTTCTTATCTGGGAGCAAGCAGAGCAGCATGGCAATACCCCATGCAAAAGATGGAAGATGAGGATGGCAGCCCCACTGCTCCAGCCCAAAGCAAGTCAGAATGTGGGTAGGAATTCACTGTGAAATATCAGGCTTGATGGGCACCCAAGGCACTGTGGGGTTTTCTTTGTGCTCCTTTTTCATTCATGCATTGCTCTGGTGTCTGGCCATAGGAAGAATAGGGCAAAACCAGTAAGATAAAGTGTAAACCACTTAAATTTTGAGTCAATTTATGTAATCTGTCTCCTTGGGATGCTGGTAAGGGTATTGTGTTTATACAGCTTTTATATAGTGACCATTGCCTCACCAAGTAGAAGTTGTGGCTGTTACATGACCTAAAATCTTCCTAAAAGAATGGGAACACGTCCAGCTCCTGCCAGCCTGGTGTGTGAGCCCCAGTTTCACACTGAAACCCTGATGTTTTGTTTTTCAACACTGACAGACCTTACTGGCCATCTCTGGCAGTTTAAGTTGCTGTGACAAGGAGGATTAAGGCTAAATCACAATCACTATAAAACAGATTAAAAACCACACAATGTGTGTGTGCCTATGGAGATGTAGGCACCAAGCACACAGGGCTGCAGTGCTGAGGTTGGAATCAGGGGAGGGAATATGTAAAAACCCATGACCTTCTGTCCCCTTTCTCTATAAATACAAATAGTGTAGAACAGCAAGACTGTCATTATATTTGCAGTCACAGAATGAATTTTTCTAATATTTAAATTGCATTTAGCTCGTCAGGTCTAGAAACATTCTTGCCACCATCTCATCCATTCCTTAACTCCATACCCTGGGTTAAGGATCATAATTTCTAGGATGGACATACAAGTTCTGTCAAAGCAAACTGAAAGTTTTGGTTTTATGAGGACAGCATGTATTTGCAAAAATTATCTTCCTATCTACTTTCATTATCATGGTTCTAAGTTGAAATGTGCTGCAATAAATCAAAGTTTTCTGCTGCTCCCACACCTAATTCCTTTCCCATTTTCTGTGCCACCAGCTCTTTTTTACAGAACTATTTTGCTACAAACTGCAACAAAATAAAATGCCAACTGCATGATTTCCTTCTCTTGCTGAGGGAGAAATGCCTCATTTCCAGTCATTTTCAGCAGCACACGATATCAGGATTGAGCATCTGTTTGCAGCTTCAGCTCGTGCAAAGGAGCCATCCTTGCCAGGCAACAGAAGAACCTGAGGGATTCTGATGCTTCTTTGGTTTCTTTCCTAGTTAACCCCTCCTCACATTAGCAATAACACTTCTTGAGTAAGATACTAGTGCAGCATTACTTGGATGAAAAAGTGGATTCCAAGGTAGATCAGTCAAACAGGAATACTTTAGATGGGACAAATGAACTAAAATCATGCATTTAGAAAAAAGAAAGGAATAGCCATGAGTGAAGACCTCTGTTGAAATCTCTTGAAAATCTTATTTTCCTGTCAGTTCTGTAGATCTTATATTTCTCCCTTAGGCTCCAGCAAGAGGCAGAGAAGGGTATTTTGGTGACAAGTGTAAATGTTTAAGCAATATTGACTGGCCAGCTGAGCAGTGTGGTACTCTGCTTCCATAGATTCTGAAATCTACAGAATCCTGGCTCTTTTTATTATTTATCACTTTTAATAAGCTTCTAGTCAACCCTAAAAAACATGGGAGATGCTGTGATGGCTATCTGATACCACGTTGTTAATTTTCTCCTTTACAATACACTTCCCCAAATTTAAGTGACTTTACTCTGAAAGGAGTGCAGAAAAATGTGTCTATACTCCAGAGGTCAATGTTCTAGGAATCAGTTTGTTGTCCTCAAGGGTTATACTTCTCTGGAGATACTTCAGGGTTCTCTTCAAACCTAGACTTCTTTATGCAAGGAGGCTCCTCTGGTAGAGTTGTCTCTTCAGCCACATGAACTTCAATACTCTGGATGGACGAGTGGAGAGGAAGTAAAATAGGAGCAATGTTCTCCACAGCTGCAAAAGATCCTTTTAATTTATTTCTTTTGGTGCTCACAACTGTGAAGGGCTTTTCAGAGAAGGATGGCAGGAACTGTGCATAGATTTTACCTGCCTGCAGAAGGAATTTGTCAGGCTCTGCATAAGCAGAGATGTGGATGGCACAGAGCTTTTCCCTTTTGCCAGGTGTTCTCCATTTTCTGTAATGTGGACACCAAAGTGGCTCTGAGTGGTCAGAGCAGAGGAGAAGTGGGATGTGAAGGACACAGCAGATGAGAGCAGCCAGCCCAGGGTTACATCACAGGAAAGCTGAGGAAATAGAAACAGCCCTGATGCTTTAACAGGTCTTTGTACAAAGATCATCAGCTGGGCCTTACAGCCCAGAGGAAGCTCCAGGTTCCTGTAAGGATTTAACACGGAATAACACAGAACATCTTCATGGGCTGCACTGCATCCTCTGACCACATATACAACTTACACTTTTACTCATTACACTTAATTAGCCCACCTGCTTTAAGTGCAAACTTCCCCAACCCACTGCAAGTAGGATCCTTCTGGCAGATGAAGAAAATTTCTTTCCTGCTGCTCCCTGAAGGAGCTGTGTGCTGCAAAGCTCATTGTGGGAAAGGTCTTCTGCAGACCACAGAGAACAATACCAGCAAAGCCCTGCTGCTAATTGGTTTTCCATGGCCAGATGAGCTCCCAACCCCTATCTGAATCCATTTGTCCCCAAGGCTGTAGTAGCTCTGCAGATTCAGGAATTTTCAGCCTGTAGAGCTCTGATAAATAGAGGCAGGTAATGGCAGTGCAGATAGACTGCAGAACTGGAGGTCTGCTCTCTATTAACTGCAGAATAACTCCTGCTGAACCCCAGGTTTAATGGCAAATATCTTCTTTCAGCAGCTGTTTCCCCAGACATCTCATGTACATGCACCCTGAACTGAACTGCTGGTCTTGTCCTGCCCATGAAAAAGCCTCTGAGTTATATTTGAAAGAAAATGAATTAACTTTCAATGATGGTGTTGACAACCAAATTCTGAAAAATTTTACACACTGGTCTTGTTTTTGTTACCAGTGAAAAATGGCATCCAGAGCCAAAGGCTTTAGAAAACTTTCAATATTTGTAAACATCTCCAAAGCTGAACTATTTAAGCTTTAGGATTCAGGGAAGATTTAATGTTTACAGAGGAACCTGAATTTTAATTTAATAATTGTATGTGGAGCCAACATCGCAGCTTAGAGCAGCTCAGAACTTCTATTGTGAGATCTGTTTTAAGCTGTTTACAACTTGGACAAGTTTTGAGAATTTGAATTGCAGGGTTTTGAATTAATTTGATGTTTGTAGCAAAGCATCTGTTAAATTGATGTAGAACTCAGTCTGAGAATGAGACAAGAGAAAAAGTACATTCTTAAAAAAGTCCTCATTTACTTCCAAATTCAAAAGCAAAGATTTGACAGGTACCAAGGAGAAGATATGGTGGAGGAGTTGTCTCCTTGCTATTATTCTGAAAAAAAACCCCAAACAAACAACAAGAAAAAACAGGAACATAAGGAAATGTGAACCTCAGGGGTAAAAAAATCTATTAACAGAATTGGTAGAGTCTGACACCTAAATTTGCTGAAGAGTGTGTCCCAGCCTGCCAGTCATATTCTTTGAAGTTGATGGAGACTTAACAGATCATTCCCCTTCCCCAGGGTGTCATGGGCAAACAAACATGAATTTGGGGATTTTTACTGAAATTATCAACCCAATCAAGACAAACATCTATTCAGTGACTTGTTTATTGAGAAAAAAGAAAGTGCAAATGATTAAAAAAGCACTTAAATAAACACCCTCCCTCCTCCAGCCTCAAATTAAGTCAAAAGGCCTGCCCTCCCACCTTCCCAGCGTGAATTTTTCTTGTTTTCACTCCAGGCTGCACTCAGTCTGTCACAAACCTTCAGCGAGGCAATGGGTGGTGAACTGAGGTTGTTTGTACTGGTGCTGCTCACTGTGCCCACCCTGTCACAGCTCATGCACAGCCACAGTGGTGGCATGGGGTGGCCGTGGCCATGCAGTTGGTTATCCCTGACCCACAATTGGACACAGTCCCTTCAGACTTGTACCCTGGGCATGGAACACAACCACAGGCCTTTCCATGAGTGAGTCTGTGCAGCTGGAGCCATCAATGGTGTGAAACATCCCTGTCCAGAGCACCCAGATGAGGAATAAGGATGGATCCTGCATCTTTTATTGCTGTGGCTGGTGCTGAGCTCCTGCTCCTGCTCCATTTACCAGGTGAAGTGCCATGGCTGGGACACTGAAGAGGGGCCCAGACTCCAGATGCAGAGGGGCTGAATGGTGGTTTTCATGCTGCAGTTGCACTGTGGGCTGGGCATGGGGAGCAGACACAAAGGATTCTACCCACCCCCAGCCCCTGCAGTGCAAAGGCTGCAGTTTGTGCTGTCAGTAAAACCTTCAGACAGTTGCAAAGCTGTGCCATCACCCCCCAGTGCTGGCACAGGTTGGATGGCAGCCTATTGCCATTGCCTGTTCTGTGATCTGCTTTGCTAACAGAGCACAGAACTAGTCCACAGGGCTTCTGGGAGCCACCTAAATGCTGCATGCTGGATCTGCAGCAGGGGCAGAGGAAGACACTGGGCCTCTTTTTCTCCTTTTTTTTTTTAATATAACCCACATGCAGCAAAAATGTATTGGGACTCCATGTGACTTCAGAGGTGAGGCCTCTTCCATCGCGGCCTTAAACAGGCTGTTGTCTAGTTTGATTCTTGTTTCTGAAGAGTCATCATTTCTGATGTGGAGAAGACTCACAGTCAGTCATGCACACTTTCTTTGCCACCTGCACAGTCTCGAAGCAGAAGTGAAGCAGAAAGACATGAAGCCTTTTATTCCTGGAACTGGGAAGCAGGGGGATGTATCAGGACTCCAGTCTGCAGTAAACTATAATAATTTTGGAAACAAGCTACCATCACACCCCCCGTTTTAAGAGTGACAGTTCTTACAGAAAGGTCCTGGCAGTGCTGATTTGCATCTCTGCTTGAGCCCTGACAGCAGCACCTCTCTGGGAGAATCTCCCCAAACACGGTGCCTGTGCAATGGGACATGACAGGCTGTGTGTCTGTGGGCGAGTCCCTCAGGGGCTGTTACAAGACTCAGCACCGTGTTCTTTTAACTGCCTGAGAGAGATTATAATTATTTTTCTGTGCCTGATGGAATGTCTTCCCACTACTATAAAATGCAATTTGCAAACAAAAATACAAGAAAAGGGATTTTGGATGATCTGGGCACTGTCCGGGGTCAATTATAGAGCACTGTTTTCTCTTGTCTACAGCTGTGAGTACTGTTTATAATAATTTACTGAAGTTGTTAAAAAGAAGTAATTCTTTACACATCTGTTTTTCATAGGCATTTACTGGCCTGTAGAAAATGTAATTAAGCAGGGCTCCTGCCTGTTGGGTTTTGTTACACAAGATCTTTCTGTTCCACTGCTGCTGTTAAATTCATCAAGAGGCTGGCATCAAATTTAATCCTAAACCCAGAATTTGTCTTTGAGAAAGGCCCCACAGTGTGCAAAACTACGTGGTTTTGTCTGCTCCATGCCCAAGGTCTACATGCCCCTCCTCACAGTTGAGTCTCACCCCAGTTTCTGGGTGGAGTGGTTGCTTTGAGTCAGGATTTAGGAAAACTCCACCATTAAAGTAAGATAGTGGAGGATGGGGATGGAGAGGCTCCTGGGAGTCCCAAATGGAGTGGTAATGGTATGCAAAGCCTTTTATCTCTAGGTTTCTAGGCCAAATTAGCTGTAGTGACCCAAAGCTTCTTCAAACCAAGAAGGGATGGATTTTCCTTTAACTTGTAATAAATAAGAAGACAATTTGACCTGATTTTTTCAAAGGGCTAAGTGTGTGTATGCCCTGTTGGGAGCTCCTCTGAAAATCAACAACTTGTCTTTGAGTAAAAGAGAGGCACTTCTCCCTGGCTGCCTTTGAAGCTTCCCAGGCAGCCCCATCCAAAGCCAGGACATCCCTCCTCCGAGAGCCCCAGGAGGGAGGTGCTCTGGCCCTGGGCAGCCTCCTCTGCCCTCCTCTCATCTCCTCTTCCCTGCTGACTCAATCAGGAAGTTTTCTCAAAAGGAGATACTTCCTAACATCGACTGACTTCAAGAGTTTGTTTACAGGAGAGACATTTGTCAAGTGGCACATGGGGACAGATGACTTTCTCTCTCCTAGAACAAGCCTGGAAGTAATTTTGGAGTATATCATTTATATAGGTATTCACTGGCAGCAATACCCAAGTTTTTTTCAGCTCTAAAATAACAAAAAAATGCTTCATTCAGTTACATCTGTTTATAACAGCATAAGACAGTTCTGACTGATGAAGTGTCATGTGGTATTTTTAAGTATTTTCCCTCTTCAGTGTTTTTCCCTATCAGTGTCAACAACTTTTGTCTTTCTTTCTCTTTTTTTTTTTTTTTTACCTCTTCTAGGCTGCTGTCTTAGGACACTTTCTCCTTGTGAGTTGAGGAAAAACTTGTTTTGGTCTTCAGGCTATGTTAAATAAATATATAATGAAAAAAATATATAGAAGTTCTGAATTTTTTTTCCCCAGTGGCAGATTGGCAGGATTTCCTTTCCACCTGTCCTCCAGCAAGGAAGATTCCTTATCTCAGCACTTTTACTGCTGATAATCAACAGGAAATATCACCACAGTTTTAATGGAGGCTGACAATAGTAGGACATCTGGTATTAAGAGAAGCTGTTAACCATATTCAAAATCTAAGTATAGCATGACAGTGAGGAAGTTATGTAAGATTCCTTGTCACTTTGGGTTGCAAGTGTACCAGAGTATTCACTTACACAATCCTGGCACACAGGCCTGCGTGGGGTTTCTGAGATTTACACTTGCTCTACACCAGCCCCATGCTGGTTGGCCTCAGACTATTCCCTCCCTCCCTGTGCTGCCCACTGCATCAATTCCATCCACTGGGAACATGGCCCTGCTGCTATTCTGGGGCTTTTTTGAGTGCTTCATGTCAGGCACACAATCTCCTCTAAATCCATTGAATAATCAGCAGAATTTGTCATACCATCACCCTGGGGAATATTCCCTCCTGCCACCAGCCCAGCAATGCTGTGCCATTGATGTGGCACTGAAAACCAGGAGTGACCATTGCCTGTTGGCCCATGAGAGCACAGGTGCCTGTGTCCACCAGGAATCTGCAACACGGTGAGGAACCAGCCCAGGACAGTGCAATAAAAAATAGCAAAGTGTAGGGAAAGCTGGCCTTACCTGTGGGACTATGGGCTAACATCACAAGGCAGTATTTTAAGTTCTAGGCCTCTTGAGTTGTCTGTGTATCCATAAAACCAGAATAATTCGTTCACATTCTCACTATTAGCAAGTTTGTAACAAATTTGGAGAGTACTGTGAATGGTTTGGGGGTATTAATGGTATTAAAGGGACCAGTGGGGCCAGGTTCTTTTCTGGGCTGTATTTGTGCACTGTTAATGATTTCTATAATTAAAGGCATAGCATAAGCCTATGTCTCTTTAGTATTTAGGTACAAATCTGTCTTTTCTCATCCATGCAATTAGTTCTACTTAAGGCTGTTAGGACAGAGAGGCAAATGGGCAATCTCGGAAATTAAGAGAACTGCACTAGAAATGAAGAGGCATAGAGAAGTAGACCTCAGATCCCATTATCTGAACTCATTTTATTAAGGGCATATTTGCACTGTATTTGCAATTCCCTCAGAATCGCCTACCCATTGCCGAGGAACGTCTGCAGAGCAATTATGTTATCGCAGATGCTAATGCGACCTCGGGGAGGGAGGGAGGCAGGAATCCTGCAGCTGTGGAGAGAAAATCTCACATTTTAACGATGGCTAATGAATGCTTGGCATGGCACCTTTGTTCTTCCTCCTTCCTCCTCATGGAAGCTCGCTCCATGAGGAGCTGGGAAGTCAGTGGGGCTATACATTTGCCCGCTGGTGAGCTATAATGTAGCAGCTGTTAGCAAATGAGTTGTTCCCTACATAGTTAAATTAGGCCTAATCTTTCTTTGCTCTGTCTGTGCCAGGTCTTTCTCTCTCTTTTTGTTCTTTTTTTTTTCTGTATCTCAGTTGAGGCTGAGACAAAGGGGGCCCGAGGTATTTGTGGTTTTCCCTCCTAAGGCTCTGAAAATTAAAAATGAGTTGTCACTGGCCCAAGCCCCATGAAAACTGGGGGATTTCAATCGACATTTCTGCCCCATTTCACTGCAGAGAGTGGGATGTAATTATTACAAATGTCATGGTAACAAACTTGGTGGTTTTCACAGTGACAGTTGCCACTGCAGAAATAGCACAACAGAGAACAAAAATTACCTGTCAAGCAACTCATTATGTTCATCCAAATCCTGCTTGTTCAATTCTCCGTTGGGCTGCACCTGACACAACATTTCCAAATGCTCTCACAGATTACCCGTGTGGATCTGCCTTGGGCCATGGACATCCTCCCACAGCCCACCTGGGCAGACAACACCAAGTCTAGAGGGATTTTGGTGCCTCCACAGAAAATGTCTCACACCCAGTGCAAGCCCATACTCTTAATGCAGGCTCTGGGGAGAGTAAGGACCTTACAGAGTTGGCAGGGTTGAGTGGAGCCTTGTGTGGAGGTGGCTGAGAGGAGACACATTGAATCCTGACATTCTCTGGAGCTGAAGTGCCCTGGGTTGTGACCTGCTCTTCACAGCATGGGAGATGTGACTGTTCTGCTAAAATTGTAGCCCACGAGTCAGAGTAGTCAGTCTGAAAGCAGGAAATTTGGGTTAAATTAGTCTGTTTCCTCTGCTCTGGTGCTTTCCAGGCCCTAGGAAGTGCCCGGCACTTGTTCCAGGATGAAGAAATAGGAAAAGCAGATGGGCATGCAGGCAGGAACACAAGACTCAGTCTCTGGTGAAGTTAAACAAAGGAGAATTTAGGATTCACTGGACCAGAGATGCCAAGACAATTTAACACATTTGAGTATTTCAAGACCATGGTGAGGTGACCTTAGACCACGGAATATCACAGGGGTGGCTGAGCACATGCTCTTGGACTAAAGTGGCACTCAGGCACCTTAAACCACTGGAGGGACATTGGCATTGAACCTGCCAGTGACAAAATGTGACTGGCACATGGTGTTCCCTGATGACACTGTGCTTTGCCACAGCTGCCTACCAGCAGAGCCAGCCTGGCAGGAGGGAGCACTCCCCAGGGCTAACCTCACTTTCTCTTCTTTGTCCATTTGTCCTAATGCAGAAAGTGACATTTCTCTACCTCTTGGACTTTAAGTTCATGAGATGATTCCTTCCATTCTTTTTTACTCCAAAAACAACCCGATAAATACTTCACTGAATAGGCCTTTTATCTGGTAATGGGAAGGAGTCTGATCAGATCACAAAATGCAAACATTGCTTGCATCCTTTAGCGCTCTCCCTGAAGGGAAGGGTCTGATGAACACAAACACCAGGCTATTAAGCAGTGATTTTTCCAGCCCATAATTCACAAGGGGGAGTCATATGTCTACTCTTTGGATCTTTTACAGTGAGTTGACTGATACTCCGAGCTGTAGTGCCTTATGGAAAGTACTGCGGAATATTTTCTATCTTTTGCAACCCACAAGATAGATCAGGAGGGTGGAGGAAGCAAAAAAAACTTAGCTAAGGTAACAGTTGTAAATTCACAGGGAAAATCTTCACCGAAAAAAAGAAAAATTATATCTTTCACTGGTTCTCTTAGAAGAAATACCTCTTTGAGGAAAGGAATTTCAAAATGGGGAAATGGTTGATTTTGAGCCAAACCTTCATTGATTTCAAGCCAAACCTTCATTGAATTCTACCATATTTTTATTTGAGTACAAGAAAACTAATCCAAGTAAAATAAGAAAGGACCTTTCATCTCAACAAAAATTCCAACTGTTTCCATTTCTTTCGACTAGGGAAACATATCGAGCCAATGCAGCCATGGGGACACCCTGCTTCATTCACCAGCAAGAAATTCCCTGCCACTTTCCAAAGTGATATGTGGCCTTGAAGTCAATAACCTCTATGTGTAATAGATCAAGCTGGGCAAGGATGTTCTAGTATAAATTTATACCATATTAGAATTTTGCTCAAGATATGATTCAAGGACCTAAGGCTGAACAAAGTAACCCACAACCCAGACACTGATTTCCCAAAGGGGTGCTTGCAATAGGAAATCAGCTGGCAGCATGCAGAATTAGGGCTTTAATTGCTCCTAAACCAAAATGATGTGGAACTATATTTTCAGCCTTTCAGAATGTGTTCACTATAGGAGAAATTCTGGAATGGGTGCCTATAAATTGATGCAGCAGATCCATTTGACCTGGGCTACCAAGGGATTGACTATAGCTCAATGAAGAGCATTTAAGAACCAGATGCATTTCACTTTCTTTTTTTCCCCCCGATTAAATATTTTGCCAAGGCTGAGCCTGAAAAGAGCAAAATTTCACCGCACTCCAAAAAGAGCAGCCTAGGATTTTTTAATTTTTTTTTTATGTTTCACAGCTTTAAAATAAGGAAAATGCTTTCATTTGCCTAACACTTTTATTAGGGTTTTCAGTGTACATCTGGAGGTGTGAGATTCTCCCTGTTTTCCACCTTATGTCTCCATCCCTCCTTTTTTGTTCATTTAAGTAAGAAGGCCTGAAAAGAGGAAATACCAAAAGCTGAAGATTCTTTTTTAGTTTACTATTTTAGTCCTTCCTTCTCTCCAAAATAAAATTTTGTAAATTAAAGAAAACCCCAACAATAATAATAATTATTATTATATAACTTGTTTCCCCTAAGTTACAATGAGTCGTTTTGACTCTGTTTTGTCTGCCAGGCTAATAATATTGCAGCTAAAGAATGCATGTGAGGTTTGGGCAGGCCTCTCAGCAGATGAAAAATAATTTTAATAAATAGAAGAAGCTATTGGCAGAGGAAAACAATCTTGGTATTTTTAACACGTCAAAAAAAACCTATTTTCAGCCTTTGACCTTTCAGATCAGAAGATTCTGAGAAACAGTCAAAACTAGTTTGTTTTCAGCTTTCTCCATCATTTATACTCAATCTCTTCTCCACCCACAGGTTCACCCACTCCATTGCTAATTAAAACAACTCAATATCTTTGTCTTTTGTGCCTGTCTTTGCAGTCGATAGGGTCCCTGTTCCCTTGAAGCTGGAATGCTTCCTTGTATTCACAGAGAAGGGCAAAGACAATTGTTATGCAATGTTGAGCTGCTCAAGCAGGGAAGGAGAACACATTGTCACAAAGCTTAGGTAGAATAAGAAGGTGGAGACCAATGAGTCTGAGGGGCCTGAGGTCCTCTCCTCATGTGCTGCCAGCATGGGGCACATGCTTAGAAAGGGGAGGTGGTCACAGCCAGGTGTTCTTGCTGCCATGGCCCCTAGAAATCATAGTTTTTATACAGATTTGAAATCCAAGTTGTGCTCATCAAAGTGTTCCTGGGCTAGGTTAATAAGAGAAGAAGGTGGGGAAGGTTAGGGCAGGGGAGCTGCACAAGCTCTTTGAAGCTGGAGAAGACAAAATCACTTTATTTTAGTGGTTAATTTAAGGTCTTATCTCCACGTACTTGGAGCTCTGTATTGGCTGAAGCCACCCTGCAGGGCTTTGTCCCCTGAACTCTTCATGAAGTTTCAATGACGTATCAGGGATAAAAGGTTAAGAACAAAACCAGAGAACCAACTTTTTTTTTTCAGATTCTTGTGGATTTGATCTCAAAGAGAAGAATATTCAGAGCCCCAATCCAGCTGGCAGATCTGTGCTCCTTCCCCTGTCCTGAAGTCTTTTCTGGGACATTTAAGCCAGGCTCCTACTGTGCTGAGATTCAAAAGCAGGTTTACAAAGCTCAAAAGCCTCCCAGGAGGAAGCTCCTTTGTCTTTCTCTCTTACCAAAGCCCTGTGGTGCCCCTCTGGTTGCTTTCCACCAGACCCAGCTTCCAAAGCCTTCCCTCCAAGCACAGAGGGACATTTCTTTCACCTAACTGTCCTCTTGTGTTTGGAAAAGCTTTGAAGAGAAGCCACTTGTGGAGCATGTTTAGTAATAGGATGTGTCTCTGCTGCTTTGCAGTGTGCGTCCTATAAATGGCTTTGCCATGGCATTTAATCAATTGTTTCAGCTGTTTATTACCTTGTATATCACAACGCAATGGAGATAGTTGCTTTGGTTAACTTTATTGGATCTGAAATAAATACACAGGATCCACTTAGAATTCTCTTGGAAAGATATGCTTTGAATGCACTGAACCAAAGCAGGCAGTGCAACTCGCTGCCCAACAGCAGAACAAATCTGTGTACAAAATTAAGCAACTGGCTCCGTGCTTGGAATAATGCCTTGGAATGCATGGTGTGTTCTACAATGTTGTCTCAGCAGAGAAAAACTTTCTCCCTTTGCTGCTCCTTCTTAGATGACTCCTCTAAAGGGAGTGTTGAGGACCCTGGTTTTATCTACCACAGTGACAGCATGGGGTAAACAAAAATGTGTGTCCCAGGAAAATGGTTGGAGAAGTCCCAGTACCACATACCAGTGAGCTCCAGCTTCAGCAGCCTCCCAGGAGACAGAGAGTAGAGGAATCTAGAATGCCATGTATTTCCTTGACTCACTGATTTGTCCTCATTTTGACAGACACACAGAAGGCCTGGGCATGACTAAGAATGAAGTTAGGGAAGGGATTGGAACTGGCAAAACAGACAGGGCACTCCAGGATGTAAAACTTGTTGAGAGCTCAGTTTGTGTCCTGAGGAGTCTTGGCTGGTTGCTCACCCTCATGGGGTGGAAACAGACACCAGAAGAGGCTTTTTTTTTTTCCCAGAACACCAAATTAACCAGAGGCCAGAGTTTCTGACATCCCTGCAAGTCTAGCTCCAGCTCTAACCAAAATCGGATTTCCTGCAGGGAAATGTAAAACATCAAGACTGATATCCCTTCAGACAAGGATGTGGGATCAGACTCTGGGGACACAGGAGTCAAGCAGTGCACCCAGTCCTTGCTGAAGCCTCTATGGAGCTGCATATTACAGGTCTAGGAGATATCCTGCCTTCACCTGGGATTTGTTCTAGAACCAAAATGCTCCATTGTCCTTATTTTTTCATCCCAACAAATTTTTGTCCATATCCCTCAGGCAGAATTTCTGCCCAGCTGTTCCCTGGCATGGTGTTGATGCACACCATGCTCCAACCCCTGTGCCACCCACATTTCCAAGGTAACATCTGCAAGGTGTGGCCAGTCACAGAAAGTTGGGGTACACAGGTAAAGGGATGCCTTCATGGCAGGGTTACAGAGGCCAAAGTGTTCTCCTGCAATCTAGAGAGTTGCTCATGACCTCATACACTGACAGTTTGGTTCTCTGAGTAGAAAAATACTAAAATCAGGCAATTGGGATGCACCTGCTCAGTTTCAAGAAGCCAGACCAAAGCACCCTCCACAGAGATCACTGGGCTTCCCACTACCCACAAGGAAAATGCTCCTACGTGCCCAAAACCACCCAACAGTTTTAGGTTCACAGCAGTGGCTATGTAGGTGAAGTGGAAGCCTGGAGGAATTTTGTGAATTAATCTGTTCCAGGCAGTGAGCAGGAGACATGGGCTGCTCTCCCCAGCTGCTTGCAGAGCCTCTGAGGGCAGCACAGCAGGCAGAGCTGCTCTGCTCCTGCTGCCCAGCAGCTCTCTGCAGAGCTGCTGTCATACTTAGTGGAGCATCTAATGCTTGCCAGCCAGGCAGCAAGGCAGTGGAGACAGGAATTCAGAGATGCCTCAAACTCTGGGGAGCAGTAGTCAACAAGCTGCTGTCCAACAAGCGGCAGTAATCTGAAATAAATCACACAAGCCCAGCTTTTTCCAGCAGAGGCTTATTATTCAAAAGGAAGGACACATCCAGGCAATGAGGCGTGGTGCTGCTAAATGGTTGGCTCAACATGGGTGTGAGCAAGTACAGTAAAACAAGTCCTGCTTCCCCTCAGAGTGAAGACTCAGACCAGTCCTTGGGAGGTGAGAGCACAGGCCCTGTGAGCAGAGGCAGGAAAATGGATTTCCATTTCACTGTTTAAATCAGAGAAGATGGCCTCGGCCTGATCCACTCATATGTCACTTTGGGTCATGGGTTTTAGTGGCAGCCAGGGACTTCTTTGACTCAAAGTCCTATGAGACCTGTTGTTCCAGAACAAAAGCTTCTCCTCACAGATTGTTTTCATTCAGAACTCAGGTCATGGAAGCTACAGCCCTGCAAGGATGCAGAACCAGGGTTATCCAGCAAGGTACTGTAGCTCCTTCTGACTCCTGCTGCAAAGAAGCCTCCCTGAAGCCAGATTTTCTGATGGGGTTTTAGCACTCACCATGCCCAGGTCAAATAATTGCATAATTCTATTCTTGCACACCCCCCTTCCATGAGAATACCAGGCTGGACCGTCCTTCCAGGAAAATTGAGGGTCTGATAAAAAAAGCATATTCCCAGCCCTCCCCAGTTTGCCTCCTCGAGAAGCATTTGTCAGGCTGGTTGTTCTGGCCATCCATCTCGGCTGTGTCATTAATCAGTCAGTACAGCACACACCCACAAACTGCAGGGCACAAGGGCAGGAAGAAAAGCTGGGTTTTAATTTTTCATGTTTATCATGTTCGTAGTTCTCCACAGCAACTCAGCGACTTCTTTCTGTTCATAAAAGACAATTGGGAAAATTAGTTGGATTCAGTTTAACAAGGTAATGATCCAATTTAGCGGAGATCAAAGCAAGCAGTGTGGCAAATGCAAAATGGTGAAATTAAGTTACTTTATTAATGCTCAATTCACTTGCACCAGAGTGATTGACTATCCATTAGGTTTACTGAGCTGCAATTAGCAATTATCAGCAATAGCCTCCTCTGTGTGGGCAAGTAGAGGTCTGGATCATGTTCCTACTTCCAGACAATTAATATTTCCACCTTGTAAAACCCCAATTGATGTAGGAGTGCAACGTAGTGGCCAGTCATAGAAAGAGTTGGTAGGACTTTGCCTGTGACTTCTTTTTCTGACTGATGCATCATAATATAATGAAAAAATATGCATATGCTTATGATCTTCACTGTTATGCTGATGGATAACTTGATGACTGGCAGTGGCCTAAAATTTGAAGAAAATCAGAAATGAATACATTTCTCTCATCCAGTTTGGTGAGTTGTCTATCAGCCAATAACCCCCCTCATAATCCATTACTGGAAAAAATCAGTGGTGGCCATTCTGTGAACAAAGTGATCAGCAGAGGAGGTGGAGTCATTTGCAAGTTTTAACTGAAATCTGGCAGTGGGAGAAGGATTTAGGTTCACATTAGTGCCTTATCTGTGCACATTTCTTTGTATCTTCTGAGACAATTCTACGATCATTGAATTCCCTGATGACAATTATGTCACTTTATTCATTATTTCTCCTCCTTTGTTCTTTCTAAATGTTGGAGAATAGGATCTTTATTTATGTAGTATTCATCTGTTCCTGTTCCTTGTTCTTCAGGCTGATAAACCAACAGTCATCTGGAACATGCCAAAGTATTTTTGTTTCAGCATAGGCTCCATGGATTTTATCCTGCACAGTGGCTGTGTACGCATATGCCTGTTCATTTCTGTGCCGGTTCTCCCCTAAATGACTTTTGATCTTGCTGTCCAAATGAAAGCAAATTTGACAGCCAGGAAAATTCTTAAATATACCAAGTCTTTTGAAAGTAGGTTGTCAGAAAGAGTAAAGAGAAGCTATTAGCAGAGAAAAGCTGCCTTTTCAACTCCTACCAGACATCAAACAAATCTACAAGAAACAACAATGTAAGAAAAAGTTCCGTTTGGCATTTACATCTTGGTAGACATCAGAGAACCTAGAAGACACATGGCCATAACAAACCAAGATTCCTGCATTGCCTCACTTAGGTTTTGTAGCTCTTATAATCCACCCTTGAATGAAGAAGCATTGCCTTTGTTGACCGAGTGTCATCTGAGAGAAAAGGGGGAACGAAAGAACTTAAAAAGGAAAGGCACAAAGAGAACATGGAAGGAAAACAGATCATTTGTGGGAGATTTGTGAGGGTGATGGTGCAGGGGGTATGGGCTGTGAGCAAGGGCAGCGATAGCTGGGTCCTGTGTGAGTCCTGTGTGCTTGGTGTTGTGTTAAGGAGCAGGTCAAGTAGCCCTACCTCGGAGCTGTTTAGTCCCAATTTTCTGTAACAAACTATAACAGCCCACTGAATTCTCATTGGGAAACAGAGTGCATACCCAAATTGCTTATTTCTGTCACCCTAGACACATTTAGACAGAAAACTTTGGGGTATTGCCAAATTAAATGATCAATTTTTCCCGTAGCTTTGCCCATCCAAGGATTGACATTACTTATTCTCTATTTTAGCTATGTATAGTATGTACAAACCTACAGTAAAAAGCTTGACTCAGTGGGGAAATATTTGGGTTTCCTTGTTTGAATTTGCCATTTTACTTTTAACATTTTAAGTCATACCTTTGGACATGTGCAGACACTCATGTGAATTCACATAAATGTCCTTCTAGACACACAGACACAGCCCTTCTGTATGAAATTAGGAGTGAGTATAAGTATCTATGTCATCTGCCAGGAGATAATTTGCACATTCCTTTTGGAAGAGACATCTGGTACAATTTAAAAATATTAGTTTTGCTACTAAATCCTAAGCTAAAAAAAAAAAAAGACTTGCCAAGTAGAGAGCCTTACAATTTGTGTAACTTGATTTTCCATGCTTGATGGCCATATTGTTCAGTGTTTAGTATTTATTGAGCTGCATTTGACATCAGGAGTTCTATTTACATTTTAGTCAAACAGTTTGAAAGTTGCTAAATTGGCCATGTGTCTCCAAAATGTGCTTGGCTTTTCCCCACACACACCTATCCATCTTAGTGACTCTGTTATCAGCACAATTATTGGTTTTATCTGCACTAAGGAGCTGTCAGAAGCACAGTCCTGGTGCACAATCTATTTACTCTGCCAAGATAAAATGACTGATGTCCCTATGCATGGGGACTGGGTATTTCCTCGGAGCTGTGTAATTTGGGAAAGATTGGAGCTGCTGACTTATGTTAGAGCTCATTCTCTGCTGTGCTTCACTGCTTTCTTCCCAAAGTCACTGGGGAAGGTCTCTGCATCTCCTTCTTTGGGAACTCTGCTTGTCCTGACAAGCAGGACCTAATTTACATGTAGGACACTAATGGCAGGAGGGAAACTAAAATAAATACCTATTCAGGGGGTGGGGTTGTAGTCGGTCCATAGAAGTCTATATCACAGAAAATGGAAAACATTCTAAAATTTCCACTAACAAAAAAGTGCACACCACGTCCTAATGGCACACACGAGTAAAGACTAGACAAACCTCACTTAAAAATTAGTGGGGATTCATGGGATGTTTGGTGGAAGAATATCAAATCCAGAACGAAGTTTTAACAGTTCAGGCAAATTTGCTCTCTCCAAGCAGGCAACATGGAAGATGTGAGGGGGTGATGAAGAACTCTGTTTACAGTCAACAATGCCAGTCCTAAAAGACATGTTGAAATTTACAGCATAATAGATGATGGCAGAAGAAAAAGGTTTCAGTAGGCCCCTGCTTCCTCCTGCAGCTCCTATCAGGAAAATGAGATAAGCAGGACTTGATTTCCCCCTGGGGATCCCATAAGAGAGATGACACTCCTGGCACTGAGGCCATGGCTGAATGTCACTGATGCTCCTCCTCTCAGGGCAGGTAGAACCACAAATCCTCCACAGCAACACACAATTTGCCCTCTGACAGAAGGGTCAGGGTGGCAGGGGATGGTTTCAGCACGTTCCAGCAGAACAGGACATTGCTCTTGACATGATAATAAAGAGCATTTGTAGTTGGCTCTCAATTCACTTCCCATTTTGTTCTTCACTCAAGGACAGTTAAAAGGGATTCACTTATCTCACTAAAATTTCTCTAATATGCCATGCCAGAAAATGAAAAAATCCTTTGTGAATCATATTCTATCAAATCCATTATCATCTTTTGAAAAGACAACAGTCCTCCTCCTCTCTGGAGAGATGACATTTCAGCTCCAGGTGAGGCAATTACAAAGCTGATTGCAGGGGATGGAAACTGCTGTACCAACTCTCTGATTAAGAATTTGATTTGTATTTATTTATGTTTGATATGTGTTTTATTTAGATTTTCCATAACTAAATGCAATTGGCATTACATTAGGAGGTTTCAAGTGAACAAATCCTCTTTTTTTGTTGTCTTGTGTTAATGGTAAATATCAGAACCTTTCATTTTTTGATTGGGAATTCGAGTGTGATTTTTAGTGCTGCCTCACATAAAAATCACTGCGTTCCTTCTTAGGCACGGAGAGATTTTGTATCCAGAAAATATATGTGTTTAAAGGAACACACAGAGGAAGCTTTCCAGCACTTCTAAAATCTTTGGTATTTTTCCATTCACAGTGTTGTACCACTGTTACATCCATCTATTATTCATTCCTTGTATAGTCCTTGCAATTGCTTTGTTAGCTAAGCTTCTACCCCAGAAAATGCAAAGATCTTGAGGCTGAGTTAAAATATCTCCCCTTTAATGCCAAATTTTAAAAACCTATTTAAAAAAAATTTAAAACCCTGAGTGAATTGTTACCTGGTCAGAGTAGTGGGCCCATTAGAACTATTCCATCTGGACATGTATCTGAATTTTGGTTTCTCGTGCCTTGAATCTGTGCATTTGCAAGTTTCCTCACCCTGGACACCAGAGGGACACCAGAGGGACACCAGAGGGACACCACAGGGACAGTGTGCATTTGTTTCTAAGTGGTCTCCTGTGGAATTAGCACCCAAGGGGGTTATTTTTTTCCCTCTGCCCTTGTTGCATCACCATGTGTATCTTAAATGCCTTATCAGTCGGCCTGGGAACATGAGTATCTCCATACATTTTGCCATAACAAATTCAAAATATTACTTCAAATGTATAATACATGTCTTGATTTGCCAAATCTTCATATTTTGTGGGGAAAGGCAGACTGTTGAGGGCACTCCATGAAGGTGGAAGCTGCCTCCAGACTTGGCCATCAGCAATGCTGCATTGTCAGAAGAGGGTGCAGGAGAAGACCCTCATCCTAATCCAGGCTGGCTGAGAAGACACCATGGGTGCTGTGCAGAGTCTGTGTCTCTCAGGTCATTAACACACCAGTATGATTAGCATCATGATGTCCACCAGTTACTTCCACGGCTGGAGCTGCTGGTGATTGAGTGAATTAATCATCATTCCTTTCATCCATCAGGATTTCAGGTCTCAGCACTTAAAGGGTGATTGTTTGGTTCTTTGTTCAGCCACTCATCTCTGTAGTGAGCTGCTCCTCTACAGCACCACAACCTCTGACCTGAAAGTAACTCAGTTTTTACCAAGAGAGGAAGAGCTGGGAATGTGCCAATCTACCCTATAATTAACAATGCTAATTAGCAGGGCTTCAGACTGAGCTTCTTGTCAACAAATCCGAGGCCACCTTGGCTCTTCATCTAGGGCTGAGAGAGGTCAAAAATGCTCTTAGAAAATGATGATGGCAGCAACATCTATAGGAAAAACACACTTAGCAGAGATATTACTTCCATTTTTCGTGATCACAGATACCTCAGCACTGTTAGCTCCAAAGAGCTGTCCCTGTTTTGAGGCTGTGTCTTCCTGCTGTCACCGCTCCTTCTCCATCAGTGCTTTGGGACATCTTCCCCTCGACACTTTCATCTCCACCAATTCAAACTGTTTCTGGTTTTGTCCCTCATCCCTTTTCCTGACTTTTACAGATCTTTAGCAATATTTCTGTCATCTCTAAAGTTTGATTGGCTTCCAAGGCAACACCATCTGCCTATTTAACTAATATGCTTCTCATGCCTTCTTCCTGATCACTAAAGGTGATGTTAAATAAGAACAGTCTTAAGACAGATTCCTCTGCTATATTTTTTAGCTACAATCTGACAGTTTGATGCCTCCATTGTTTACCATCAGTCAGCCAATTTTCTGGCCAGCTATGGTGCTCATATCCAGTTCTGCTGAAATGATTTTCTTCAGGCCAATTTATATTTAGTACAGCAGAAAATTAATCCTGTGGTAAGAGCGTTGTGATGAATTGTTCTCTGCTCATGCTTGTCCTCTCCACTGAAAATGGAACAAGCTCTATATCCCACCTTGACTCCATAAAATTTTGTTAGATTAATATAAATGTCTACTTCTCTCCTACTTGTCTAAGACACTCCATGGACATTTTCTTTCTGATTTACTTGGAGAATTCAGGAGTGCAAATTTATCTTAGAATAACAGGCACTCTTCATTGAAAGAATTCTTACCATGCTTTATATTAGCAGAGATTCATTTGTAAATGGTTAACAGAGGGTTAATAAACAATAATATGTATTAAAAGCACCTATAATGATTATTCCAAAATTGTTACATCATCAGCAGACATTACCAAGGTTTGAAAGCAATTTATTGACCTAGATAACAATCTGTGTGCTTAATTGAAACATTCATTATTCACTTAGTAATCTTTTATGAACCGTTAAGAAAATAAATGGAATGTGAAGTGTGACAGCAACTTCCTCAATAAGGTTTACACAAACAGGACAAAAAAAACCTCCAGGTCTAATCTCTGCCTCAGGTTGTACATAAAGTCCATTGAAACAGCACCAATTTATTATTATCTGTACTCTCAGCAGAGCACATGAACCCAGCATGTGGATGGTTTCCATGCCCAGCTGGGCAGGAAAGTGAGTTTTTCTTAGCAAGCCCTGGGGCAGGGAGGCTCTGATGTGGACCCTGGACTCACCATGTTGTGGAATAGAAACAAAGGGAGAAAAAAAACCCCCTAGAAACTAGAAATCCCTTCTAGTACTTCCTACCTTACTCTTCATCCTGGCCTCTTTGAGCTAGAACTGTCCTAGCAGTCACATCTAAGGAAAGAAGGCTCAATTGTTCTCAATAAAAGTGATTTCAAGTGGCCTTTGTCCTCTTCACGTCAGCTGGTAGAAAGGACATTGAACTGCTCATTCCAACAAAAGATAAAAGAAGACAAATCCACAATGCCTTTTGGTTTGAGCAGATTGTGGTTACTGCATTGCCATCACTCTTCCAAGCACGTTTTTCCCTTGAGTGTTTTCTTTTCAGAGCTCTCCATGGCATTTTTCATTATATTAATATGCTCTTTATATTTATTTTGCTCTTGCAAAGTGGCACGTGCAAAGGCAAGAAATTTATCAGTGTCAGTAAGTTTTTCATCGCAGAAAAAAACCATACCAAAACAGGTTTTAAAAACCCCAAAACAACAAATAAACAAACAAAACCCAAACAAACAAAAAAAACCCCACCCCCAACAAAACCAAGTCCAAGAAGTGAGATAAAGCAGCAATGATTTTGGTTTTTGCAGCACTAAGTCTCCTTCTCAAAATCAAGATAACTGTGGGCTCAAGGTTAAAGGAATGTATTTCTTTGAAAGAAAAAAATATTTTACTTCTTTGGTTTCTGACTTCCATACATTCCACAATACATAGCTCTTCTATGACTGGCATAAACTGACTGCTATGGTTGGGGAATTGCCAAAAACTAAAAGCTAAACATGTGTCAAAATATTCAAGGCCTTCCAATACAGGGTAAAGAAATTGTCCATCGCATGGGCTCTCTTACAGATGGAGGACTCCAGCATTCTGTGCTGCTGTTGAAGTATTTTTCCTCCATATGCAGAAATGCTAATGAGAAATATCTCGTTGAGAATCATCTGAGCTTGATTAGCTGCCAACTCTTGACATCACGGCCAGGAGTTTCACAGCAGCCTTATCCTGATCCAGCCCTTCTGGGGAGCAGGGCCCGTTCCCTGCTGCTTCTTAGAGCCAGTGGTGGTTCCAGCAGCAAGGAGACACCTTCTGAACCATCCCCCAGTAATGAGGAGGGGAGGAAATGGCTCTGGCAGGATGCTGGAGGAGAGGGATCCTCTCCTGCTGGAAAGGGGGCTTCTCAGCCAGCACAGCCAGTCAGCTGATGATGGGGACAATCCTGGAATCCAACTCCTTCACAAAGGCTTCAAACTCCATTTCACAATTGCTTCTCACCCAGCTGACAGAAAGCTTCAGTTAATTTCCAGGTTAAATCTACCCATGATCAATTTATGCTTCTTTGCTCCCGTGCCAGTGGTGCCATTAGCTCACAGGGTTCCATTCCTCAGTTCATTTGTAAAGGGAAATCAGTTTTCCTCTTTGAAATGCTTCTTGTAGACAAATTTCCCAGTCCTCAGGTTATCTGACCTGCATGTCTCTGACTTGAATGAGTCTCCATTGAACATGAGCGGGCAGAGATTCACCTGGCAATCCAGCACCTCACACAATAATACTGATCCTTCTTTATCTCTGCAGGATATGCAGCTTCTGTTATCTCCAAAGACTAGGTTTGACTTTTTAGAGCTATATAAGTCCAGGCCCTGAGAGTCCATTTGCAGATTGATTGATGTGTCAGGTTGGTTTTTCTCCTCTGCTGAACTCTCCTACCCCAGCAAGAACTGTTGCTATATACTCTTAAACGTGCATAACTGTTTTATAATGTCAATATATTGTAAAAATAGAAAGACTTTGCAGTTTACACTATTGCATTTACTTTGATTTTCATTATTCCAGTGCCCAAAGTCATATATTTATTAATCCACAATATGCTGAGCGTCTTCTGAACTGAAAAGGATTTCTCAACTTTGTGATATTAGCAAATTAAATTCACACACTGAAACTTTTTTTGTTCGCAGATATTAATGAAAATATTAAATAATATTAGCCCTAAGGATGATCTGCAGTTTTGCTGATGGTATAAAATTATTCAGGGCAGTAAAGACTAAAACTGATCATAAAGTTCTGAGGGAGGAAGAAACTGGCAGATTAAATTCAATGTTGATAAATGCAAAGCAATGCACATGGGGAAAACAACACTAAATACACATATGCAATGATAATCTCTAAATTAGCCATTATCATTCTGCAAAGAGATCATAGAGTGGCTGCAGATTGCTCAACAGAAACATCTGTTCATTGCCCTGCGGCAGGCTGGAAAGGTAAACAGAATGCAAGGTATGAAAGCGACCAAGAGGAGCAGGAAAAGCAGCTCTGTGCCACTGAAGGAGCCCCAGATTTGCCCACACTTGAAAACCGCACCAAAATGGAACAGGTAAAACCCAGTGAAGACAAAGACAAGGACAAAAAGTCAAAGACACTGGATGGTTTCTGCACTGGGAGAGATTAAATAGATTCCAAGCCTTTAACTCTGAGAAGAGGTGATGGGATGAGGAAGAGCCATGGAAAAGAGTGGCTGGCAGGAAAAGGTGAATGAGGGATGATTGCTCTCTCTGCCCCTGTAAGAGGAACTTGGGAGCAGCAAATGGAATCACAAGGCAGAGTCTCTGTAGCAGACAAGGACAGAGAAGATTCCCCCTCCTATCTCACACAAATTGCCAATACTCATGCACACACAAGCAGTACCATGACAGTATTTCCCAGTTTTCCTTAGATAAATAGAATCTATTGGATGGGTGAGTGCTCTGTTTTGCAAGTGTGATTTCCTTGGACTAATGCTAGTGTTACCTTACACAACTAGGTAGTGTTTTCTTCTTTCTTTTTACAGGGGGGCTATTCCATATCACTTGTATGGGTAAGCATTTGGTTTTAAATGGGATGCATTCTTTTATATCCCCTCTATCCTTTATATTTGGAATACTGCCAGCAAATTCCCAGTGAATGGCTGCCAATCTGGTCTGTGACTTTGGTACAGCACCCGTGAAATTAGTGGGACACAAATGTGTATTAGCAGAAGATCTGACCATCAGGAGATCACTTTCAATGACACTTACTGACACTGATTCTTTTAATTGTCCTACATGGAAAAGAAACACAAAGTCTGGTAAGGTCAGCCCAAAAGGAACACTAGTCTGGGATACCTAGTTTTGAAAATTAGGTTTTTTCCCAGTTGTCAGAAGTAGCTGATCCTTCCAGATTACCTCAGGGATATCTTAAATCAGACTAAGACAACATTTACACTGGCAGGATGTGGGGACAGTGGGGATCAGAACATCTTGTGTGGGTCCCACTCTACAGGTGGAAAATTGCAAAGATTTGCTAGACATGCACTGCATCAAAAGGAATAAATTGCCTAGATGTCAAGAGGTCTCTGGTCATCCCCACAGAGAAGCACAACAGGCACATTTCCCAGTTTGTCTGTCAAATGGAGAAATGTGTCTGGGCCCTGGACCTTTCAGAGGAATCATAAGTGGAAATATTGCCTAAATTCTGCTTTGCTTGAGCAGGGCCCAGAAAAACAAAAGCACTCATGTTTAATTCCCAACTCACTTGAAGCCACATATCCCCTTTTTCAGGGAAAAAGAGTTAAGAAAGTTTTACTAAAACTCCCACAGTTTGTTGGAAATTCTGGCATGGTAACTGTTTATCTTACTTAAAAGGTCAATGAGAATCTCATGAATAAAACCTAACTTTATAATGAAAGCACAGTATTTAAAATTTCCCTGGATCTCCTTGCTCAAAACTGATTAAGAACAGACCTGCTGCTATCCTGTAAAATGCTTCTAAATGAGTCATCCGTTCATCAGCAAAGCCCCAAAAGTTCAGATGCAATTGCTTCAGAAAGAACATTTTCAAAACTAAGGCATATCAGTTGAAAGATGCTGATAACTCCCAATCCACAGGAGGGCCCTGCTAAAAAAAAAAAATCCTGAGATAACTTTGCCTTTAAGGTTTCCCCAGCTGACTGATTAAAAAACGTCACAACAGAAAATTCAAAGGTCACATTTTCTCAAGTGTCGCTGAGAACCCACTGTCTGAGAAATTAGATGAGATTAAGATGCAAAACACTGAAACGCTTTGAATCAAATTTAATCTTCCAATGTTTTGCTAGTTTATAAAAAGCCCCCCAAAACTAAACAAGGTGGGGGGATTTGTATTTTAGTAAAACGTTACTGGAAGTACAGCACTGCCAGTGGGGTTAATAGACTTTGACTAGATTTTGTTATTTTGCTTGAGGAACTGGTCTAATTCATGTCAGCACTTTTTAAGATTAATTCAAAGAAAAAGGATTTACCAGAGTTTATATTTTCATGAATCTCTTCTTGATATCTCTGAAGGACAAAACTGAAGGTCAGTTTTACTGTCTGTAGAAGCCAATCAGAAAACTTGAAAATGACAAATTTTCTCCAGATGGTAACTAAGAAAAGATTGAGGATTTTCATCCACATTTAACAAAACCTTTCTCTTACTAATACAAGGCAATTTGTTCAGCTGCTCCTGGGCATACAGCTGAGAATGGAACTGGTGTTTTTTTTACAACAAATAGTTGATTTGAGGGACTGGGTGGAACTCCTGTGGGGAAAATCTTTTGAAACAACACGTGTGAGAAGCTGAGCATGGTCTCCCTTCTTATTCTCCCTGCTCGTGCCATTTGTTGGTACAATCAGAGGAGTTTGGGTTTCCTCTCTCAGATGTTGGCTGCAGACTGTGCAGGCAGCACCAGGCACATGTGAGGAGAGGCAGAGAAAGGGACACAAGCAGGAGGGTGCAAGAAGAAAGAATTGGGGGCAGCAAAGAGAAAAGCAATTCTCTACGAAGAAAAACTTTAGAAAAAGCATAAAGATGTACAGAAAGGAATGCACAGGGCTTTCCAGGGCTCAGACACTGCAGAGTAAAACCCACTGTCTCATGACCAATAGCAAACTTAGAGCAGTGGAAGAGTTTGAGGTTATCCCCACACCTGGATGAGGAAAATAATCTGCTGAGTCCAAAACTGTTGTCATAAGATGAGAAAGGTTTTTTGGTATGCAAGAGGCTCCAGCAGATTGGAATAAGGGTAACGTGTCTTACTAAAATGAATGACTTGTAGAGGACTAAACAAATGTGCATTTGCTCCATTTTTAAAAGTTTGATTTTTCATTATCAAAATTAAAGGAAGGAAGTAAACAAACAAACAAACCCCCGCCAAAATCCCATCTGGCTTCTCTGCCTTCCTTGAAGTTCTGAGATATGTATTTGCTGAATCAGAATGTAGATATAGGGCTCTCTTTTTAACCAGCATCACAGTCACCTGCCACTGTTTTAGTACAGCAGGGGCTGGTTCCCCTTTTTTGAGAATTGCTATCTCCAGCCTGCAGCTCACATTCCACAGCAGGAAAGCAGCTTGTGAAAAAAATCACTCTGAAATACCTCAAGCTCTGCTAGAACTGAGAGCAAGCAGTTTAAAAGGCTGTTTGCTTCTTTGATTTTTGGGTTCATTTTTGGGTTTAGCTTGGTTTTATTCTCCAGTTTAGAAAACCAGTTAAACCAGTTCAAGTTAAACAGTTTGGATGGAAGTGGACCATATAAAAGCTGATGGCCATTTTTTAAGGAGGGGTGAACACTTGTTTCTCTTTCTGCAGAGGTGCCAGGAGAGTGGAAAATGGGGACCTCAGTAGGAGAGAAAGGCAGCAAACATCAGAGCCTGGGAGCAGCTGAGAGCAGTGTGACTGCCCTCAAGGAGACAGGGGAGGGTAGGGACAAGGAAAAACCCTCACCAGGACCTTGCAGGGCACGGACTGTTGGGGCAACCACCTCCTCCTGGTCTGTTAGGACACCAAGGATGGCTGTGAACAGGACTGAGCCCCAGATCCCTGAATATTCCTGGATGGAGGTGTTGGAAACCCTTGCTGGCTGTCCCTGCAGCTCTGGGAGGCTCAGGACATGATCAGTACTGCAATAACACAACTGCTGCTCCCAAGCACCCCCCAGGTCTGTCTTGAGGGCAGTGATCCAAAGACAGTGGCTCTCTGAAGCTCTTTTAGATGGCAGCAGCCAAAGAGCAAGACTTGGAATTACCCCCAGAGACAAACAAGGACTGAGCACCCTCCTGCTCAAACCTGCATTTAGGAGAAAGTCACAGCCTCAGAGCATCCCATGGGAACCACAAATGTGAGGTACAACACTGCCTGCTGAAGTGCTTTCAGATTCCCCACTAGCAAGAGATAAATCTGTAAAGCACTATCGAGCTTTTATTTGCTCATTTAATATTTTCAGATGTTAACAAATCCTGCAGATTTGGTCCTCTCTGCAGTATGAGGTGATTAGGATCTTTTCTATCACAGAGTGCTCAGTTTTTCCTTCACTCACAGTCTTTATTCCTTGTGATAATGTGGTAGCATGTTACAGTACCACTTGACTTGACAGGAATATGTTTCTTTATTTTTTGCTTTTTGAGCACATTCATGTCTTACAAACACTTACTGTAATCCTCCTGGAACAATCTCTGTTTCGATTATTAAAGTAACCTTTAATGAAGTGATTTAAAATTCCGGATTGGTGTTTGGAGGAGACTTCAGCCTTGCTGTGGTTTTTCATTCCTTGAGCAGTGACACTGAAATCAAGGTTTCAGCTGAGCCACCAACCTGTGTCTGTGAACCCCAGCAGGAATACTTCTCTATCCATCCCTCTACAAACTCATTTATGTATAAACTACTGCTGAAATAAATTTCTTTGATCGTGATTTTCTTACAATTTCCACCAGTTTAATGGAATTCACCTTCCCTTTCTAGCGATAGACTGACTTCGTGAGATGCCTAGATAAAGCAACTTAAACTTCTTCTTTGTTCTCCTAAAAATCTCTACATTCTGAGGGCAAACACAGACAGCTGCTCAATTCATTAGATAATTAGACTATTAATAAATTGGACACACTTCTTCCTCATCCTATAATAATCATGACAACTTCCCAAGAACATTTATCTATTTTTTTTTCATTTCACTCCACTACATTCAAGCTCATTTGTGGCCTCTCTCCTTGTTTCTCTTGGTTCCTTTCAAAGCTGGATGCCTCTCCCTAAAGAGCAGTCTGGTACTCCTAAGAGTGACAGAGTGGGAAATGGAAACCTGGCTCATGTTTCCCATCCCCAGCCTCGAGGCAAAGCCTCTCCCTTTCTGCACTGCTTGGCTGTGCAGTCTGGAGACAGGACCTTGATGCTCAGCAGGACTGAACAAAGCTGAAGCTTTGAAGCTGAAGTTCCCAACACATCTCACATTCTCTAAATCCATCTGGAGCCTTTGGACTGTCTTAGCAACGTTGGATCAAAATTTATAAAGAATCTCACTTGACAAACACAGAAAGACAAAGTGTTGAATTTTGCTCTTGTTCAGAACATTCAGAAATTTCAGACTGAAAAGCAATGTGATGGCTCTGGACAAAAGCTATCAGTACCTGCAAATGACATGGTTTGTTTTGCATCAAACCAGGGAAAACATCCCTATGACTTGACCCTAGTTTAATTATTTATCAAAATGGGCATAATCTAAAAAGAAAACAAAAGAGCAAATTTTCTCCATAATTACTTTTTTTTTGTTTTGAAATTTGACTTTTTCATTGAGCAAAGCACAAAAATTAGACATGTGACAGGCTCTTAAGATGAATGTTCTCAAATTCAGTGTTGCCAGCCTTGGAGTTTTATGGTGATTTCTACCCAGTTTACTAAATACCATAAAACTTCCCTTTCTTGAAACATGCAGTCAGTCAAGAATCTCATCTTGATCCTTCAAAGGTCTTTTTCAAGCTCCCCCAGTCTCACTGATAAGGCTGGAAGCATGGCCTAGGTACATGCCATTGGTTTAGTAACTGAAGGCAAACTCAAAAATCCCAAATGGATTTTAGTTCCAACAGCAGCTTTGAAAAGGGAGATTGGACCTGAGGGCCTAAAGTAATCTTTCCCAACTTAATATTTGCTTTGATTCTCCAAAATTCCCACTTCAGAGTATAGTCTGAGGGTATTTCAGAATCAGTTTCAGAGGATTTTAAGAGATTGTTGTTGACATTGCAGCTCCCACAGATTTCTTTCCTGGTGAACCCAGGAGAGGGCACAGTAATTAGTCTCTTTTGTCTTCCTCAAGGCTGAGCTTGGGTTGTGAGAAAACCATTGACAGCAGTAAAGCAAAGCTAAAAATAAGAAATACACCTTTAAAAATTCCTGCAGCCTAGGTCGAGAGTTTAAGACACCAAATGAATTCAAGCTTAAAGACAATCAAAGAAAAAATAGGTGAAGGTTAAAGAACAAGCTAAAATGGATTCCTCAGGCAAGAGGTTAAAACTGACTAAATAAAACTGTTTGCAAGTTCTCCAAAACCACAAATCCTTGCACGTATCCTTTCCATGGCTGCTGACTGGGTGAAGCCCCTTGACTCTGTAATTTTATACCTGGCTGCCTGAAAGAGGATAGCTGTGAGAATGTCCCTGTTGTGGCTGTGTGAGTGATGCCAAATTCTGGGGTGGACAGCTGGAGGTTCCTGAGCCTTCTCTGCCATACCACAGGACTCCCTTGCCTTTTAATTTTTCTCCACTGGTCTGTGTGGTACCAAACTCAATTAGGGCAAAAAATGGTTTTGATTTAGCAACAATCAAAGTTGGGAAAGCCTGGAAAAGAGCAGGAACAGCAGAAGAGGACCATGACTCCTGAGAGCCCAGTTCCAGCCTCTCCCTCCTGCATGAGGGCTCTGGCAGCTCTCAGCCCCACAGATGACCTCTAAGAGCCAACCTCCACAACAAGTGGGCAAATAAAGGGAGGGCAAAAAAAGAACAGATCTCAGCACCATATGCTTAATCTGCAGGTTAATTGCTTCACTACTATTGTATTTAATTGTTCCCAGTGAAGTCTTTCTAATTGCTTTTCTTTTTACCCAATTGAGTAATAATAAGAATATTAATAATAAATATGCCAAGAGTTTTAAGCAGAAAATGATAAAAGCCTTTTTCCCATGCAAGCAGGTGGAGGAAAGTCACTACGAGGATGAGAAATGCTTCTTTCCTGTGTGAAATAGAGGAGGGATAATAGCAGCTGGCACAGGTAGGCTGATACAGCCACTGCCTTGTGTAAGTCCCTGCTGGGAGGTGAACTAATGACCAGCTGCCTCATTTCCCCAGTACAAACTGGAA
The DNA here is from genome assembly GCA_024734555.1 of Trochalopteron elliotii. Taxonomy (NCBI): domain Eukaryota; kingdom Metazoa; phylum Chordata; class Aves; order Passeriformes; family Leiothrichidae; genus Trochalopteron; species Trochalopteron elliotii. The sequence continues at coordinate 1,284,619 of JANPWX010000095.1, forward strand.
TCAAGCGTTTGCAAAGTTGTGTGCTGATAGTATACACGTTTCAATATAGCCACATGAATATTCATGAGTGAAAACCGTTCTACTTCTTAATAGCAGCTTATAGCCAAATGCCAAGATCCTTATCCAGAAAAATCTCTCATTTAGCTGGGTGGGAGATCTGCCCAAACTCAGGCGTTCAGGAGCTCATTTTAAATGCATGCCACGCAAAACGGTTTCCTGTTCTCCTTCACCCCCAGCACTAGATTAGCACGTAGAAATACCAAAACTCAGTAGTGGCAACTGTATTTTTAACACCTCGGGGAGGTGCAAACACTCGGTTCCAGAACAGTAAAGGCTCTTCCTCTAGAAAAATCCTCTGCTGCACCAGGCAACTTCTCCTGTGTCTTGGTGTCTCACAGCCACACAACAGGCTGGAATGCCTCGAGGGGTTGGTGAATGGGAAAGTTGCAGGATAGTGGAGTTTGCACATTCCCTGAGTCCCTCAGCTTGCTGGTTTGCAGAGCACTTTGTGACACTTTTGCATGGAAAATGCTGCTGGAAAAGCAGGGCTTTGCTGTGGTCCTGGAGCGGCGCTTCCCCAGCGAACAGCCCCGCTCCGCTCAGCGCTGTCCTTTGTCAGGCAGGGAGAAAAGCCAGCCCTTCTTAATCACCCCCAAGTCAATGAGGGGCACTGCCACCCTGTCACTCGGTGATTAATTACTGCATCTGCAGGCAGGGCTGCCAGCAGACTCGTGGGCATCGTCCCTGACGCATCAGCAGCCGTGGATTTAAAGGGGAATGTGTATGGCACGGCAGAGCACGGGCTCAGGGGGGCACGGGGGGGCCTTGCCCCACTAAATCAGCATCTGCCACCCAGCAGCTGCAAGGCCAACAAAGCTCCTTCAGAAGGAAACAAGAGAAAGCCCTCGAGCCACTGGAGGAAACTGTGTCATTATTCATCTTCTTCCCAGCTCGAGCATTCAATCTCTTCCCACCCAAATGTTCCCAACATAATGATTTCCATGGGTACATCTGATGCCACTGGTGCTGGAAATTCATGAGAGAAACACACCGGGGATCTCAGCGTTTCACTGGGGTCTAAGAGATTAGGCTTTGGGAAGACCTTTCAGTACCACAACAGCTGGGAATTCTGATTTTTTCCAGCATTGTTTTATTTACCCTGTCTGTGGGTATGGTGGGACTGGGGAGGAGAGGAGAGGAGAGGGGGTGATTAGGTGTGAAGATAGGACAAATAAATGCCCTTGCAAACACACACAGCCCTGTTGCAAAGAGGTGCCCAGGAGGTTCACAGGAAGGGACAGGTTAGGGTTTGTGTCTTCTGAGCTACTGCAGAACTGCAGGTACCTGGAAAAAAAAAAAAAAAGAAAAAAGAAAAAGAATAAGATGACTTGGATTTAAATAAAGGAGGTTTTAAAGTATCACTTTAATGTGACTATATCCTCTCCTAGCCTGGCACACACCAGAGGGTGACACTTAGTTCCATCCACTCCCTTGGGCCTGTCCCCTGATTTAGAGCACACATGGCACAAGTGGGTGGCATTCCACTTCCATTGCTCCTTTGTCCCAAAGCTGGAGGCATCTTTTTGTTTTAATGGCACATTGTGTTCCTTGACAAGACAGAGCTAATGACCTGAGTGGGATTCTATTCACACAGCAGCAGTGGATTAGAGATTTGATTTTCCTTTTTAACAAACCAGTCTGGCAGATGGCATTGGGAAAGGAAAGTGCACACACTACAGGGATGTAGCAGAGCTTCCCAGATCCTTGCTGCATGGGGAACAGCACTAAAAGGCAGATATGTGCAGGCCAAGGAATTATGAATACTCCCTCCTATTTTTTATTTCCTCTCTCAGAGCAGATACCCCCCTGTGCCCCCAGATGCCAGTGCTCTCCATAGCATCACAAAGAGTTCAGTGGCACTCCATTTTTAAGGTCTCATGGGTTCTTATTGCTGTTATTGCCTGCTACATCCAAATGATGAAGCTGTCACATTGCAGTGGTGTAATGGCTGCATTTTTCCCTGCCCAGGGTTTTCTGATACGACCAGGTTACAGTCACAACCTGCTCCTCTACTTGAGCTCTTGGTGCAACTGTGTGAACAAATGTTGCTCCTCCCTCTGTGGCTCTCCAAGAGCTGCACACCAAAGGTGACCTCAGCCCCAGCTGGGACTGCCCAGGGCATGTGCTGGCACTGTGACAGCAAGGACACCCTGCTGTGACACCCCAGGGGACCAGAGATCCCCAGAGACAGGGGGGATGTGCACTGCTCATCTCCCTGGCAGGAGATTTCATAGAATTGCAGAGAATAATTTGGGCTGGAAGGAACTCGTTGAAGGTCATCTGGTCCAATGCCCCTGCCATTTGCAGCACATCTCCAACTTGACCAGCTTGCTCAGAGTCCTGTCCCACCTGACCTGGGATGTTTCCAGGGACGGGACATCCACCACCACTCTGGGCAACCTGTGCCAGTGTTTTACCACCCTCACAGCAAAACACAGAAATAACTGTCTTTTTTACATCCACCTACATTGAGCCACCTTCACTTTAAAGCCATTCCCCCATGTCCTGTCACTACATTTCCATGTCAGAAGTTCCTCTCCAGCTCTCCTGTAGCTCCTTAAGATACTGGGAGGCTGCTGTAAGTTCTCCCTGGAGCCTTCTCTTCTTCAGTTTGGACATTCAGTGGAGGAAATTTGGGATGCCCTGTCACCAGCCAATCAGAGTAGTCACAAGCCGTGTGAAAGACAGTGAGGGAAGCTCTTCATGTGTACAGTACACAGCATGACAAGAAACAATATGTAGGAATAGATCCTTTTCCTTTCTCCATGAAGCCACTATTTACTCAGAAAAACCAAACCAAACCAACCCAACCCAACCCAACCCAACCCAACCCAACAAAAAACGCAAAACCACACATACACACAAAAAAACCCCAAAACAAAACAAAAACAAAAACACAAAACAAAAAACCACAAACAAACAAACAAAAAAAACAAAAAAGCCCACCCCACCCCCTCCCCCCCCCAAAAAAAAACTCCAAAAAAACCCCCCAACCCATCAAAATTAGAAGAATCTGCCAGCTGTTTCTGGGTGAAACAACATAACATATCAACAATATTTTCACTTCTTGGCTCTTGATATCCACTCACCATTATGGACTATTTAATAACTGAAGGGAAAGGAGATGCTGCAATTTCCTCTAGAACAGCTGCATCTTCTCTTTGTCTTGATCAGCTTTACACTGGCTTCTCGCAGCTAAGTAGCATCAGGAGGGCATCATCAGCAGCAGTGCCCTTATCAGACAAAGCCACAAACCCACTCAAAAGTTGCTGCATAGATTGTTTCTTTTCACCAAGCAAAATACATGTCACTGTGGTTCTTTTTTATTAAAGCATTCTGAAGTGTTTCTGTGCAGCATGCTTGTCACCTAGTCAAGTGTCCTTTGCACTGACTGCTGCTGTAAGTCACCTCTTTGGAACAAAATTTGTCTCTTTCCCAGAAATAATTGGAAGAAGGAGATGGAGGGAGCCCTTAGCACTGCAGATTCCCTTGAATTTTGTGCTGCAGGATGGGGGATGTGACTCCAAGGTGTTGGACAGGGGGCGAGGTCCTCTCTTTCATTCATGGCAGTATCTAAGGAACGACACAGAGCTAAATTTTACCTGTGAAATTCTGTGAAGTGCAATCAAGAGGCCTGTTTTGCCCAGGACAGTGAACCCTGGGTGGTGCTTCTCCCTCTGGCCTGGACCACCAGGTGCTTCCCTCCAGCAAGAGCTGTGACATAACCAGGGCTCAGATCCAGCTCCCTCCCTGCTGCCAGCCAGCAGCTGCCAGCCTGCTCCTGCAGCTCAGGAGTGGGTGTGTGGGTGGGCACTCTGCTCCTTACCCACCCCACAGCACCTTGCTTCTCCTTGCACATCCAGCCTGCAGCCACAGGGAACAGCAGCTGTGCAGGAAAACATCCTTCCCTGTGAGCAACTGAAACAACCAATCCCTCAATTAACCCAGTAAAGCTGGAGGGATTCTTTAGGCTCCTATACTCCATTGCCAGACCAGTCAGGGGCTGCTACACCCTGAGCTTTTGTCCAGATGAAAGGAGAAAATTCATAGCAGCATTTAGAGTCTCTGTCTCTCACTCCTGGCTCTCCCTTTTTCCATTGCTGTTCTGCTGGAGTTTTGTTCCAGCCAAGTAACCTGTGACTCAGGCAAGAGGGCACTGACAATTAGAAAATTAGTGGAGGGAGGCATGCAGAAAACCACAGCAACAAGGAAAAGAAACCTCCAGAAACACAATCTGAATATTTCAGCTCTGGTTCAGCAGCTCAGTTCACAGTCTCAGAAGACTCTGTTAAAGCAGGATTTTTTTTTTGTGCTCCTACTTGTTACCTGAAAAATAAATAGGGAACAAGAAGAGGAAGCAGAGTGCTCAGGCTGGTTTACCTGAATGAGATGCTGACTTTTTTATGGATACAGAATTTCAGATTAACAAGGAGATAGATGCTTCTGACTTGTTTTAGGACTGGCTCCAGGGACACACAGGTTTTCATCAGATTGGATGCAGTGAGATTCATTTACCATGAGCCAAAGGGGAAAGAAGTGAGAGGCCATTTCTGCATTTGCTTTCTGCATGGCTCTCTTTGCTGTTGTCTGTAGTTCCTGAGTTGGATTCAAAGTGCTTATTCAAAGCAGTATAACCTCTGTGATGGATGGCCATTTCCAGGTTCATTAACTCATTATATCCAACAGGTAATGCTGGAGGGAGTAACTACAACAGGTCTTAATGAAGCTTAATGTAAACATTTTGTAGATTTATACTGGATTTTTGGGTCTGTGTCTTTATGAACAAAAGTATGGGAATTCTTTGAGCTTTATATTTTTTTTTCTTCCTCTGTGTGTCTGTCTTCACATCCTATAAATTTTTACATGTCCAAAACTAAACCAGTGCATGGTCTCCTTAATTTCAAACTGGAAGAGATGAAGATTGTTGTGGCATCTTGTGACTAGAAATCGCAGGCTGAGTTTCCCAAGCAGTTCTCCTTCCCCTCCATTTCTGAGTATTAAAGGGAATACTGAGAATTGCTTTCAGTGGGGGAAAATGCATGTATTGCAACATAAAATACAGACTTGCATGCCAATTTTTCTCCTGTCAGATGTGTTCTGGTGAGAAGCAGTGGAGTAACACACCGGAGATGATGAGACTCTACTTCTCCTTCTTGTCCTCCTGCTGTAAATAGCCTCCAATTATTATTATCTCAGACATTCAGCTCAGCTCTCTAATGAAAAGATTTTTCCTTTAGCAAATTTAGAGTGGCCTCAGAAGAGTGTTTATCATGAAAACCTTCAGGAGAAAAGAAAAGATTTGGCAAAGGGCTTGGCTGGGTAAGAGCTGCTGTCTGCAATCCCTGTGCCAGTGACTGTGTAACACACAGCAAATATCAGAGTTACAGGTGCTCTTGGTGCCTCCACTCCAGGAGCTCTGGAGTCACTGCTGAGGGGCAAAGCACCTGCAGCTCTCAGTCCTCCTGGCCCGGGGAGCTGCAGCATCTCCCAGGGGATGCAGCCAGAGGCTGCTGCTTCCCCACAGAAAGGAATCTGCTAAAGGGAGCAGGGAGGGAGAGCCTGGAGGACGTGCTAATCACAGCCCATCACTAATGCAGATAACAACCTTCCTCAGCCATCTCCCTGACAGTGGATCTTTTTCTGCCTCATTGGAGGCCGGTGGAGGATGGGGATTGTTATTCACATACCCAACCTGGGTTCTTTTTTTTTTCAAGCACGTTGCCAGATGGCCAACGATTTTGATTCAGGTGAACAGCTCATTTAGCAGGATCGAGCTGACAATTCAGCAATTTCAAGAGCAAACATCAACTCAGAGGTAAAAAAACATAGGGACCAAGCCATAAAATATTGAAATAGGGATGGGGATGCACGTGAGTCTTGCCTCAGAAAAAGGCTCATGAATTTTAAGGATCTTCAGACCTTCTTAGAGGAAACCTTTACTCACTATGCAACATGTATATATGAATTAAAAAAGAACTGAAAGAGGCTTTCTAGAATACCTTAAGACAATGAAATGGTTTTTTTCATAATACATCCGTCAGGCAAAATGTCAGATACAGTTTGCAGAGAAAATCAAACAGAATTCAAAGGGGCAAAGAAGGTCTGAAGGTGAAGTAGCAAGCACCACTGAGAAGTGACAGAATGTCAGAGAGCAAGGCTCCTCATGGCCCTGGCTGTTTATTTATTTTTATAGCTAGTAACTCTGTGTTGCTCCAGAGACTTATTTATACATCTTTTTTATTCTAAAGCCTAGATTTACAGAGAAATAAATGACCCTTAAGTTGTTTGTTGGAAACTTCTCTCTGCCTCAAGTTGAATATTTCACTTATACTCCCTACTGGTGGAGCAGAGAGAGGTGTGTAAGGAGCACTTGAGTTCAGAGAACTGCCTTCTTGCTGAATCCTGAAATATTTTCAGATTCACGGTCTTCATTTGTTTCTTCAGGTTCAAGGCACAAAACTCACTTGTCTTTGTTACTCAGACACAATTTAGGCACTGGAAGTGTCCAAGGTCAAGGTAGGACAGGGCTTGGAGCAACCTGTTCTAGTGGGAGGTGCCCCTGCCCATGGCAGGGGGGTTGGAATGAAATGAGATTTAAGATCCCTTCCAATCCAATTCATTCTATGCTCCGTGGCAGTGGGAGCAGGGTTTGCTGAGGGCTTCTCTCCAGGCACCTCCATCCCACCCCAGCAGGACCCCCTGGGCTGAAAGAAGCAGCCCAATGCTGCAGAGCTGCAGAGGCCTCTCCTGGTTTCCAGCACTGCACATTTTATCACTGAATAGCCCCACTGGGGGGCAGAATCTCTCCCCACTATAGATTTATATCAGCAAATACAGATTTATGTCAGCAAATAAGTAGATTTTTCCCTTTGATGTTGTTGCTCTCAATAAAAACCTCTACAGGAGCAGACTGTAACCCAGTGTACTCATTTCCAGGAAGGGCAATTATTAGCTGAGCTCCCAACTCTTGGATGAACTCTCTCTTTTGCAGCATTGTGTTATGAATTGAGGTCTCTGAAAAAGTTTATTAGTCTAGATTTACACCCAGTTTATTTCCTGGTAGAGGATCCCTCCTCACATCATCTGCCTTCTCAGGGGGCAGAGGCAATTTGCCAGCAGTGGAAAAGAAACACTACTGTATTTACATTTAATAGCCTTGGCTGGATGCCCTGAACTTCCTATGGAATCTGCTGTGAGGATGGCTGTGAAAACCAGGAGTGATTGACAAAAGAACAGAGAGTCTCAGGGCTCTGGGATAGCTGTGAGCAGAGCTCATCACCTGGCTGGCCCCGTTAAAGAAAATTTCCCCTGGGTCATCCTGTGAGACATCACAGGGTTGGTGTGAGAACGCCTGAGCTGACCCAGGGCAGGAACAGCAGCAAAATTGCACCAATCCCAGATTTACACCAGGAAATGGAGGAACTGTGAAGTCCTCCCCTGACCCAAAACTTAGTATTTTTATGTACTGCAGGGCTGTCTGCTCTCCGGCTGCAAGAAAAGGGAAAGAAAACCCCAGATCAGTGCATGCTCATGAATTAGTTTAATCCTGAGTTTATGTTCTCAACTAGTCAGGTATGGTCCTGGTTTGAATGTGACTTTTCAAAAATTTCCAACAATTATTTCCAGCACAAATAATGCCTGTGGAGTGGGAGTAGCATTTATTTGGTGCAGAGGGAATCAGTTCAATCAGTCATTTCAGTAGAACAGGTCTGAAAAGAAAAAAAGATAACAATGTCACAATAAAGAATACTAATCCCATAATTAAACAGGACAAATTAATCTCTGGGACAAAGAAATATCAAAGGTCAATTTATTTTTATTTGTGCCCAGGAAATTTCCTTTCTTATTCTGATAAGAATAAAAAGACTGCAATTTGTAAATACCTGTTACTTTTTGGAGAAAAAAAAAGAGAAAATCTGAGGGTTTTTTCCCTTTATGTTCATCCATTGTTATTTTGATTCTGACATAAGCACAAAACAATGCATCAAAAATTGCTACAAATGCAGGCAATCTGAAAGGATCAATAAACAGTTCAGTGGATAGGAGAACAGAACAGTCTTGCAACCTTCCAAAACAGCATCCTAATGTTCCATTTTAATTAAATACAGATTTTCAAAAGACAGTTAACAGAGCAAGTACGACCGAGCAGGTTGGGAATGTTGATTCCTTTTCCTTAATTGTGTTGTGAAGCCTCTGCCACAGATAATAGAATAACAAATTAGCATGGAGGACAAAAGAGCACAGTAATGACACAAATGGATAAGGAAAAATGAGATGGAGAATGAGGAAGTGATGGGGTCCAAACCAAGCTGATTTCTCCTCTCCCTCATCCACTCTCACAGGCCTGGCCCAGACACCCCCAGTGCCACCCAGGAGCCCCTGGCCCTGTGTCACCCCCTTGTCCTTGAGCCCCTGGTGGCCACTGATGTTCTCCCTCAGCTGGTGTTTATTACAGAGCAAAACATCCCCTCCTTGTCCACCCTCCCTTTGCTGTTTCCTCCCAGTTAGGACATGGAACACACATTCCCAGAGTTCCTGGGCTTAAATTGAATTTTGGAGGCAATCAACTTCAACAGAGCTGCTGATTGCAGCAGGACAGGGATTAGATCCTCTGTGAATAAAATAACTTTTCTCCACCTTCCCAGTTTTAGTCTGCTCATGCTGTGCTCACTGTGGCCATTTCTGGGGGGAAAAGAACCACAATAAAATAGGAAAAAAAAATACACTTTAGGGAACATATCAATGAACAGGCTTTTCCAAGGGATTTTTCCCCACAAACTTCGAATTTATTTTCTTAACGTTCCTAAAGAAATCAACATTCAAAACCTGCCACACAGCTTTGATGTTTTTTTTAATCATCAATCAAGCAGGAAGACAGCACCAGGATGCACTGTGTCATGTTTGTGTCATTGTAATGTGAGGCTTTGGGGGTGTGCTAAAAACCACATAAAAGTTCCAGATTCAATCTGGATGAGCACTACAAAATAATCTCACTGATTGGCTGAAGTCTTCTTGGTTGGACACACTTCAGGTATAGCCTTTGCCACTGAATTTCCCTTTCAGCCTTGCTGAAAGCACCTCGAGGAGTGAAAACTTCCCAGCTTTCCTCCTTGGGCCACTTGGAATGAGAAGAGCATGAAAATGAAAAGTGGTGGGAAAGGAACCCAACTTTTTCAGTATTTATCACAGTTGATATAATTTCAAGGCACAGTAGAATGTTTTAGGAGATTTCTGATTTTACTGGAATGATTTTAACACTTTCTGATACTGAGAGTAGGCAATGACTGCATGGAGGTTTGTGAAACTACTAGAGAGACAGCACCCGAAGTTCTGCAAAAATCATACTTTGATTAGACCTGAAAATTGAAGGCCTCTCATCACTTGTACTGCTCTAGATTAATTCTGATGCAACACCAATTTTTCTCCAGGCTGTGGTGGAGAGCAAAGCTGAATGTCTATTCTGCTTCTGTGATGTCCAGGTTACATTTTAAAGGCAGAGACGTGCAAAGGAAGGAAACACAGAGGGAACAAGACTCTGCTGCCTTTCCTTTAGCAGGAGAAGGCTAGAGAAGCTTGGCCAGTGTGAGAGCTCCTTTGTTCTGGCAGCCAGTGTCCCCTGAGGTGCCATCAGAGGTTCTGCTGCCTGACCTAACCCATGCACAGCTTTTTGCATGGTTTTCCCTTACATACCCTGAACCATACAGTCCTGCCACGATATTAAAGTTAGGCCTGCATGATCTTTCCTAATCTTATCCAGGGCTTGTGCTGGACCCCCTGAGCCACCTGGGAGCTGGATATCCACATCAACCTCTGTGCCAGGCCCCAGGGCTGAGAGCTGAGGCTCAGTTCTCTGCTGAGTGTGCACACGATGCCACCCTGGAGCACGGACACTGCAAACTGCAGTGGCTTTGCTGGGGACACTGGAGTGTCCCACAGCTCTCCCATCTATTCCTTCCTCTCTCCCTGGCTGGTTTCTGAGCTCCTCACAGTGTGTTTTCTGCTGCCCTTCCCCCCACTGCACTGGCTGGTGCCTCCAACCTGGTGTGCAGGTGCTGGGATCCCTCTGGGGCTGGCACGGCAGCTGCCACAGCCTCACAAACTGCTCAGCTGGAAATTTCAAGTCCACCTGCCCTTCTGCCTTCTCCAGCCACCTGGTCTTTGAGAGTTTTTTGTTGTTTGTGGGGATTTCTGTTTTTCTTTTTTTTTTTTTTTTTTTCTTTTTTTATTTATTGGCAGGAAACTCAAACCAGTGCTGTGCAAACCTGACCCTCCAGGGGCTGCCCAGCTGTGTGACAGGTCACAGAGAGAGGAACAAACCCATCATGCTGGACAAGCAATTTCCGTGCCACTGGCAGAGATGAAGACTGACTCCCAGGCTGTGAAGACAGGAGGCAGAGGAGACAGTAATTGCTGTTGGCCAGGCAGGACACCCATTTCATTACTGCATTGGCAGATCCCCCAAAGAAACACTGCACACAAGCCATCAATTCATATTTAAGCAGTGAATAATTTCAACAAACATCCAGAGGAAGGAATACATACAAACAGTCCTTACTCCTCCAGCAGTGTCCTATAGCTCTGCAGTTTTATCAGGAACTGTTCTCTCTCTCTTGCCAGAAACTTGTGTGCCATTTAAAAGAAGAGACCTTTTTGAAAGGGTTTCTCAGGACTGCTGAGCATTTTGAAATGCTCTGCTAATAATAGATCAAGAATTTTGGTCTAATGATCCTAGATCAGCCACAAACTGTAATGCTGAGTTATGCTGTGCAAGAGGTGAGTGAGGCCATGGTAGCTCCCATTCCCCAGGCAGTCAGAGTACCTTTCTTGAAAAACCACCATCTGGCAGTGTCTGATAAAACTTGGCCAGGGCACAGTGGAGTTTACCAGTGGGAAATCCAATAAGAACCCTTTGAAGACCAAAACACTGCCAGTGAGGAGCAAACATTCAGTGCTGAGGGTCTGTGAGCTCCTCATGTGCAGGCCTGTGGGCTCCTGACACTTTGAGATTGTCAGCACCTCTCCATTCCTGTGGCAATGGGAATGTTCTCATGTGCAGGACACAGCACTGCTGTGTTATTCTGAGTTCAGCACAGCAAATTCTCTGGAGGATTCAGACATGTCTTGCCAGACACCTCTCTGACACTTCTGTATTGATCACCAAGCAGCAGTGAGAATTATGAATGCCCCTCTTTCTTTTTTTTTTTTTTTTAATTCCATGGCCGTGGAAAAAAAGGAATTAACAAATCTAAAGTCAAAAAAAGGATTAATTTCACTGAGTCTGGCCAGATCTTGGAGGCAAAGCCACCAGCTCATGATTAAAGTGCCAAGTAATGAACTGAAATAGTTCATTCAGACTTGGAATCTCCCTGTAGCCTGAGACATGAGGAGTGAGTTTGTTTGCCTGATTATCCTTCACCAGCCCATCCTGAGGAGCTGCTTGTTGAACTGCCCCCAGCACACGAGAAAAAAAAGGGAGCCCTGAGAGACCTTTTGTGCAAAGCTCACATGGGCAGAGCAGTTTGAAAATTAAACTTCCTCCAAGCGAAACCATCCGTAATTTCCTCCCAAATGCCCCCTCCTGAGCTGAGGAATAAAAGTTGCAAAATCAACAGAAGCATCTATTTTCCCTAAGGCAATGCACAGGAGCTGACCTAGCAAAAGCTTGTCTTTGTTTTGCTGCTACAGATTTTTCCTTTTGCTTTGGTCTTGTTTTGTTTCTGGTGGTACCAGTCTAGTTGTCCAAACTGTCTCTGTTCCCACAGAATAATAATCAACTTCCTAGTTCAACAGCTTTATGTAATGAATAATAAAAAGAATAACTGAGCAACACAGCTCGGCAGCATTGTATCTTATCCATTCTTCCCTCATGAAGGAATTTAGAAAAGTTAAGACATCATCTAAGTATTTTTAAAAGGAAGGAATGATGCCAGAATTCGATGACACATATGCATATTAGCAGTGGGAAAAAAAGTTAACAGATATTAATATTCTTCTCTGGGAGGTGGACCTTTTGCTTAACTTTTCTTGGAACAAACACAGTCTATGCAACAAGCAGAGCCAACACTTATCTCTCCCCTCTATTATCTTATAACTGCCTTAGCATTAAACTTTTACCTTTTGCTACCGTACAATTTTAGTGAAAGTCTTCAATTAGCTTCTGTCTACTTGTCAGAAAGCTATTTATCCCCCCTGTGGGTGTGATTTCTACATTTAGGACAAGTTGTGTGCTCATCTTCGTGCAAAACCCTTCATAAGCTGGGGACAACAAAAGGTACATCCCTGGAAGGTGGAGCAGTGGTCGTGACTGGCAGTGGATCTCCTGTACCCACACACAGCACAGGGGGCCCTTGGCTGCATCTGTGGAGGGCTGCAGAAAACTCCTGTTGCACGTGGCCTTGAGAAGTTTTCTGATGAATATTATTTGCAAATAAAAATGTTTTTCCACCCTTTTCATGGGTAGGTTGTGCTGTGTCACACCAGTAGTTCAGCTGTCAGCTCCCGTGAGCCAGGGGTGCCTAACTGGTATTTAGAGTGTGTCAAGAGAACAGCAACAAAGGGAACAGGGCTTGATGTGAACTTCTGCAGCACTTGGATTGAGGGGATGATAAAATAAAAAAAGGAATACTGTTTCCCAAAGCTGAAGCCAGCTGTATTCACTGTGCTTGTGCTGGTTCACCAATGCTGCTGGTGGTAAGGACAGAAAGTAGAGGAAGGGCAAAATGGAGGGGGAGGCAGTGGCAGCCAAGGTGGGAAGTTGGGACAGGAACCTGGGAAAAGAAGGAATATAATGGGACTCTTAGATAAAGCTTTTGGGATTTTTTGGGGGGATCTGTTTAAACTTTTCCTTAATTGTGAACACGTCGGAACTCTCATCAGGCTTTAAAAAGTAAAAGCCAGCATTTATTAGACTGCACACTGGAGCAATTAACTTAGGGAATAAATGGGCTCAGTAACCCCTGCCCCCCTCCCACCATGCACCCACAGAGCAGGCCAAGTCTCTCTGCTAGTTCCCTGTCCAACAACTCAACCAGTTTCTGGGTGCACATATTTTGCTCTTTAGTCCTTTCTCAAGAAACTGCCCCAGCCCTGCATGCTGTGTACCTTCCAAGGGGCACAAACACCTCCCTGAGCTGGGTAATACCCAATAGCCTGGGTGTTTCCCCCTAAACCTGGAGAAAATAGACACAGTGGAGCTGTGAGGGTGGTTGTCTGTATGAAATGCACTCAAACAACAAATACACCCAAGGATTTGTTTCTTGTCAGATGTGAGATGATAAGAAGACAGAGAAGTATAGCAGCAGCAAAGAGATTAAATTGAGAATTTAGACCCTTTTCCCCTAATTTTTTCCTGCTAATTAGAGTCAGGAAATCCCCCTACCTTTCTCTGAACTTTTCTGCTCTCCTTCCTCTGAGTCCTTGGGCTGTTGTTTTGGCCTGTGCTGACATGGACCCACGACCCTGGACGTGGAGCTGCTGCTCTCCCCTGGCTGAAGTCAACAGGCAGGGCAGGCTGCACACAGCACAGCTGTCAAACCTTCATTTAACATGATGGAAAGCCTTGCCAAGGAGGAACACTCCCTTGTCCATCACCAGGCTGCTGACACCTTGCACGGAGACCCAAAATGGCTCCTTGGCTCAAGATAAGGTCGTGCTGGTGTTTAACTTCCCCTCCCTCCTGGGCTGCAGAGGGGAAACTGTGATTAACAGACACCATCTTCTTGTGTGCTGGAGACTGAGCTCTGCCTTGGAAAGGTGTCCATGGAGCTGAGATACCAGGAGTTATCTTGGCTTTGGTGTCCTTTGTAGCTGCCTTGAAAAAATAATAATAAAAAAAAGTGTTTTCTATTTTCTGTCTGCACTATGAGCCTGCCCAGCCTGCTGGACCTGAGATTACTTTGCCCGTTGTGTCACCATGAAGGTGGTCACCATTCAGGACTTTTCCTGTGAGCTCTAAAAGACCCTTGCACAAGTGGTGCTTTTAATCTAACCAACTCTAAAGAATATCTTTCGTGTTCCTCCTGCATTCAGAGAGGAAAAAGCATCACAAGGCATTTAGGAGAGGACCAAGCCAAGACAATCCACCAGTGCCCAAGGGGGAGATGTTTTCTCCCTGACAGAACATTAACTCAAACCAACCTCTGCAGCAAAGCAACACTGTGGAACAGGGAGGGGGAATACACTAGAAATTAAAATGTTTCTAATTGCTATATAGCATATTTTAAATTACTTCTTCTTGACCAAACACAGTGACATCTATAGGTTCATCTGCATTACCTGGAAACAAGAAAAACATAAATGTAATTGAGATCTGACTTGATCTGTACAACTTCTAGTACCATTATAATGTTTGAATTATGTCAGAGAAAGTCTAAGCTGAAATTATCAGGCAAAATGTCATCTGTGCTCAAGAGCTCCACTGTTCAGTTGAGAAACCACATTTAAAAACTCAGTTCCAAAGAGCTCAAGTTTTCTGCTTTTTATTCCCCGTGGGAATTAGCTGATGAAATTGCTCAGTGTTTTATTCTTCAGCTATTAGTCCCACTGAATGAGAAATAATTCCTTTTTGTTTCTTCCTCTTTTCATAATGTAAAGCTTGGCAGAGTCATAGGAACTTGAGCACAAAAAATGAACAAGACACTTTGATGTTCCAGATGAGAGAAAGAGCTGCACAGAGACACAGACTCAAAGTTCTTCTAAATGTGGATTTTGCAATTTGCACTTCCCCAGTTATACCCATGCAAGTTTTGTTGCACTGTGGTCACCTGTTAGCAGAGCAAATTTGGCCTATTAAGCAGCAAGAATTCACAGGCAACTTGTGATATTTTTTAGGAGGCTGAATTTGTATATTATTAAAAATTAAAACGTCAGACTATTGCAAACACTTATTTAACTCAGTCTTTCTTCCTTATTATCCACTGCTCACTCCTTACAATGCATTTCCAGCTTGTCAACCCTCCCACTGTGCCAGTGTTGCTGAAGGAATTCCACAGATTAGGAATGAATAGAAAATATAACACCAAATCCATGGCCCCAAGGCTGCCAGAGTTAAAGAAGCATTTGGGCAACACTCTCAGGCACATGGGATTCTTGGGGCTCTGCACAGGGCCAGGAGTTGGATTTGAATTATCCCTTCCAGCTCAGGATATTCTGTGATTTTTTTTTTCCCTTAAAGGAGTCAGATTCCTTTTTCTTTTCACAGTGGTGCTGTGCAAGGATTTGTCACAACTGAACTCCCAGAATAGATTCCCAGTTAAACACTGATGTGCCAAGAGAAAACCGTGCAAGGGATAACACTTTGGATGTTTCATCTGAAAAGTCCATTCTTATCAGAGGACTTGCATTCATATCTTTGATGCAAGATCTCTTCCAAGAACTCTGGAATTATTTGGAGTAAGTCACCTACTCAGTGTTAGACTTACAAACACCATGTGTACCCAATTATGCTCATTCACATCCAATTTTTACTAGAAATCTTTGACCTTAGAACACTATTTTTTCTCATTACTAGCTGCAGAAATTTCTTTTTATTCCCTCTTTTTAGATAGAAAACTCACATTGCAAAGCCTCACCACTCAAAAATGTCCAGGTCGCAGAGAAATCAACTTAGACATCTATTTTGAAGCTTTGAAAGATGATTGCTCTACCTCACAATAGCCTGGGCATAATACATGATATACAACTAAACATTTTTCTGAAGAAGGAAAAAAAGGCCTAAAAATGAATCAGGGATTGCTTTGAGGCTACTGCATTAAGCTCATCTTCTTTTACATCCTGGCTGTCAATAGAATCTCCCATCAATTTCAGTCCTATTAGTGGATGCTATTAAAACATTTATAACAGGATACATTCCACACAAGTAACTGCAAAAATAGTGGTCTATGTTTAAAAGTTTACATACTCTGTTGAGCAGACAAAATACTGAGTGGTGACTAACCTATATGCTTAATGACACATATCATCCAATCATCAAAATATTCATTTTCCTGGGCTCATCTGAATAAACCAAGGATATCTCTGTGCTGCCATCTGCTTTGATTCTTATTTTGTTGTTGCTGTTCAACCATTGCACACAAATAGAAACACTCTATAAGTGTAGCACAGAAGTCTTGATATTCAGAAATATTTCACAATAAGGTACACAAGAAAAATATTCCATGTAGTGTCAGAGTATAAATTGTGGCAGCTGGTCAGCTCCAGCTCCTTTTCTGTCACTAAGGGGTTGGGAGACCCTCTGTTTGCTGGGACAGAGCTTCACAGCCAGAGGGAAGAAGTAGGAAAAACAAAAAGAGTCTTGTTGGAGGCCAAAATTGCAAAGTCGTTGAAAACAGTTCTCATTTGAAAATATTTTTGAACACATTTCCTTTTATTTACTATCTATCCTGCAGCACAAGTTTCCTTTGGGAAGCTCTAGGGCTTTTATTTCACCTACCTACCCCCACAGCCCACATGAAACCTGGCAGAGATCAGTCTCCAACCTCCACAGAAGGGGCATGCAAAAACACTTTGCCTCAATAACACTGAGAAGTGGAAAAAAAAATGCTTCCAGCAGTTCTGAGAAAGCATTTATGCAGAGCAGGAATTGAGAAACCCTGTGTCTGCTAATGCTCCAGTGATAAGGAGCAGATTACAGCTGTAGATAAAACTCTCTTGCCATTGCTGGTGACAGCAGCGAGGGCCAAGTTCAAATAGCCAAAGGGGCTTTTCAAATGAACGAAGCCATTAAGCTGAACCTGGGGAGGATTCTAGAGAATGTTGAATTATTTTCCAAGTACCCTGCATGAGGTGAAAAGCCCCATCTTTCAAAGCAGGGAATCAAGGTTCAAAACATGCAAAGCTCAGGAAAATAGTTAGTAGAGCATAAACTCGAGACAAGATATTTGTCATATTTGCACATCCCAACTCCCCAGCAATAATTCTGACTTTTCATTTCCCAGGTTAAGCACATCAATCCCTCCAGAGCCACTGACTAAACCCCCACAGCTCAAGCACAGGGGTAGCCCAGAACAGTCCTCAGGCAATTCCTCTGCACAAACTCAAAGTAACAAATTTGCCTGGAGAATCCACTGCCTACATCAGTAACACCAATTCCACCTCTGTTAGTCAGAAGGCATTGAAGAAAAAAGTGATATTGTAGAGAAGAGCTCTTTCAAGCTGTCGATTCGTTGCCATCCATCAAGAATTCCACTCCGTGGCATCGCCTGGAAAAACAACCCAGCATCACAGAAACCTCAGTGAAAAGATCCCAGCCAGAGCTCTGGGAAGTGAAACCTGTTCAAAGTTGGCTGCTCTTCTCCAGCTTCTCATTTCTGAGCTTGACTCCACTAATGAAATAACTTTTCAGCTGGGTCTGATTTGTGCCAGCTTGAAGAGTTACATGGAGGAGAGCAC
Source organism: Trochalopteron elliotii (assembly GCA_024734555.1). Lineage (NCBI taxonomy): Eukaryota > Metazoa > Chordata > Aves > Passeriformes > Leiothrichidae > Trochalopteron > Trochalopteron elliotii. Next base: position 1,302,067 of record JANPWX010000095.1, read on the forward strand.
TTGTATCAAGTAGGGCCATAACAGCCTTGTCAAAGTTTTTGTGGCAGAAGTGCACATTTCTGATGTAATTTCATATTTTAATAAACTGCAATAAAGAGTAGTGAGTCTCCCAAATTGCATCCACGTGACACAAGGAGATTACAGGAGGCTGGAATCTCTACCAGCTCAGGACATCCCTGGAGGAACTGTTCCCTGGAAGAACTTCTCTCTGATCAGCAGAAGAGAACAATGGATTTATTGTCCAATGATGCAACTTAAAATGAAGATGTGCTTTTTCAATATTCACAAACTGCCTTAAAGTGTCATTTCAGTTTTGGAAATTTTTCCCCAGAATGGCAAAAACCCAGGCTTTGAGCCAAAGAGTAAAGCTTTTGACATAAAACTTCAATAAAAAACCAGACTATCTATTTCACCTCTCCAAGGTATTTCCAGCATTCCCCAGAAAGGGCTTGCAGTGGCTATTAGCTGACTAGTTACACTGTAGTTTTAGAGACTCATTAGAGTGCTCTGCAATTATTGCCAACTCATCCTAAATTACCGGCTTCTCTAAGCCCGGGTGATGCAAACAGCACTTAAGGGACAAAGACATGACAGTGTCAAGTTAATGCAGGACCAGTAACTCCTCAGCCTGTGAAACAGCACAGCCAAATAAATGTGAGATCACTCCCCAGCACCAGCCCCTCCGGGTCACTCCATTCATTCAGCACGAGGATGAATCACAGGTCTTCAATGGGTGTGGCTGAAGGCTCTGAGCTGACACTAAACCTTTCAAAGCAGCAATATTCATGTAAAAATATGCCTCAGTCCTCCCACCAGTGCTTGTTCAAGTCCCAAGCCCTTCTCTCTAAACAAGTCACCTGCAGCTTTCCTGGCAGCTGACAAGGGAGTTGCAGGTGACATTTTGGGCAAGGGGGGATCCAAAGCTGGTTTAATGCAAGATAAAAATTAAGTGTTCTTTTTGTCAGTAGTGCTGGAAAAAAAAACTAAGATGGCTCATGCCGTGCTACTGTTGGAGCTCAAGTGATATGGAATAAAACAGCCAGTGCAGATGACTGAAACAAAGCAGCAGAATTAAATCATAGAGAATAGCCTGAGATACCCCGGGGCAACCTGATCCTTTGGGTTTATCAACGTCAGCTACAGGGCTAAAACCATTCCTTCAAAACAACTCCAACCACGTCCTCTGCCACACAGCCAACCCATCCCCAGGATTAGGTACCTCTGAGCACATAATTTCTTGTAGAAAAAGGGAAGAGAAGCTCCAGAGCAGGAGGTCACTGCAAACCAAGCTGCCTCCAGCACTGCCAGGTGCCACCACCAGGTACAAACCCAGCCCCACTGCAGTCACACAGCAGCTCAGAAATGGCTTTCAACTTTCTCCAACTCCTCAACTCCTCCAAGCCTTTAAGCTTCAAGTTTAAAGCTTTCTTTAAAGCTCAAGAGCTTTAAGCTCTTGAGTAAGAGCTTTTTATTTTGTACTGAAACATTAATTTGTCTTTCACACTGGGAAACTGGAAACACTGGAAACCCAAACTTACCTATGCTAATATTTTCAATAAAAATATTGAGAGTAGGGGGGATGGATCTGGTTAAAATATTTTTTATAGTGAATCCATACTTCAGTTTGTTTGTTAAATAGCAAACTTCCCTGGGTCTGAGGCAGTCTCATAGTAGGGGGGTCCCAACTACATTTTCAGCAGGGAAATGGAAAGCTCTCTCTGAGAAGTGGGGAATGTCTCAGGGTGCCAGTGAGATGAAGGGGCCAACAGCTTTGTGGCAGCTTTAGCTCTCCTTTGCCCCTCATGTAAAAGTCCAGAAGTTAATTACCACTGTAATTTAATTGAAGGAAGTGGATGCCTCTAGATGTGGACCTTCAGGAGGTGTAAGATGTCACCACTGAATTAAAGATTTAATCTTGCATTGACGTTTAAAGTTGGAACCAGCACTGGAGCTACCAGTGAATTCATGGGTGCAGGTTTATATTTAGACTGCACTTGCAGAGGAGCCCTAAGGCTGTCCTCAATTCCAAACCAAATTCTCCACAGTCAAAAAACCTGCAGGCTTGTCCCTTGGCATAGCTGGAGGCCTCTTCTCAAAGCAGCAGGACTCCAAGGACCCAAAACATTCAGTGCCTTTTTATCCTGCAGATTGTCTCCCTTCTGGACGCTGCAGCCTCAGAATAAACAGATGAGCTAATCTGGGAGTATCAGGCTCTTCAGGAGGAGCGTTGTCATCCCTCAAGCACCGTGTGTTTGCTTTGCTTTAACCTCAGGCTCTGCCCATGCCAGCGACATTGCCATCGTATTTCTGTCCCCTTCTGTCAGCAAGTGCTGCTCAAAGAAGAAAAGAGTTTGCAGGGCAGGGAGACTTTTTGTTTAATCAGAGCCTCTGGGGACTGTTTACACACAAGGATCTTGTCCAGGCACTGGCTGGATGGTGATTTGGGAGGTGAACTGAGCTTTGCTGTGTTGGGTGGAAGTGCCACTAAGTGCTGCCAAGTCCCTGAGCCGTGAGCAGCCACGGGAGGACTTGGTTCTGCTGCCATCCAGTTCATCAGCTTGCAGTAGCTCTCCCGTGTTTATTTATAAGGGCTAAACGTGCAAAAACGAGGCAGTATGTCAGAGTCAAATTACTTGGTGTGGCCTCCTCCTTCAGCAGGAAAAGATGGCGCTACTGTACTCATTCATCTCCCTCTCGTTCAGTGTGAAGTAACACAATTAGCAGTGAGAAAAGGCTGCCAATCCAGTGAGCAATCCTGGAGATCTCCGAGCAGTTAAGCGTGTTAATTAAATTGGCATTGCAGCAGGAGTTTGAGTTAGCAGACTACCAGCAGTCTCTCAGAGCAATGTTCCCTTCCCCACACAGTGCTCAGACTTCCCAAGTCTGGATTGATTTGGTCAGATTCTTTGCTGCCTTTCAACGGCTTTTCATTCCATGGGAGCTGTTCCTGATCTACATAACTCTCTAATCAGAAAAAAATATATGCATTAATTCAGTGTTTTATTCCTGTTTATAGGCATTTATGATATTTACTCTAGAATCTCCCACTTTTGCAATCTGTTCTTTCTAATGTATTTCCTCATTTTTAGGTAACCGTGGGGCTCAGCAGGCACAACTCAAACCTGTCAGACCTTTTGACACTGATTTTATGAGACCCACCATCTAGATTTCTTATCTCTGCATTAATAACCACAGAGATGGGGCCACACGATGCTGAAAAGTCTGTGCTGCCATCACAACAACTCTGCTGTTTACCTCCAGCTAAATAAAGATAGATATCTTTTGGGATCCTGCTTCAAAAATATTGGTACTTGTTCTGTGTCTGTAAGAACTTCCATCACTCACTTCTTGCCTCGTACAAGCCAGAACATTTCCTCTTGATGTGAAGCTGTGTTCTGGCTTACAGATGATAAATGTTTGTAACCAGGCTTTGGCAGTATGAACCAGACACAACTCTGTGGACATCAGAAGTGCTGTGCAATAACAAATTCCAGTGCAAGAGCAGTGGGAGGAAAGCCAGGCACTTTAAAACTATTTTCTATGGGCTTGACAGTATAATATCTTCTAAGAATGTTGATTCCAGTGGATCCCAGTGTCAGTAATTAACTGGTATCCCTTGTGTGGCTGTCCACAGGAGGTCAGCAGTAAAGAAGTGTGACTGATTCAATGATTTCTCTTGAAAAAGTTCAGTCCTTGAGTTTGCCAGGTCTTCAGCAGCCTGGCCCTTTCTACACCTGGGTATTGCCACTTTTGGAAGCAGACTGGATGTGCCTCCACTTCATTACTGTTAATGAGCATTTGGAAATTGGGAGTGGAAAAAGGAGGTAGAGCTAATCACTGCAACCAGCAGTGACATTATGGCAGTGTCACTTGGAGGGAGATATAAAGATATAACATCTTCAGGTGCCACTAAGGCAATACCTGCTCTACAGATGTCTTGTCTGAGACATCAGATGAACGCTCAGTATTAAACAGGGGAATGAAAACAGGCACACAAACCTGCAGCTCCCCTGTGAGAGTCTGTCCCACCCCTTCAGCACCTGAGGGCCCTCCTGCCCCTGTCCCATTTTGACTGCTTTGCTTTAAAGGCTGCTGGAACTAGTTCATGGAGGGGAAATCATTGTGCCTCTTCCTCTAAAATGGATCTGTAGGAGGCTGGATGTGCTGAACTAGTACATTTCTAAGGACAAAAACTCCTAATGTTTTTGAAGATTTTTTTTTCCCCTGTTACCATGTTGCCAAGCAACATTTTTACAGTATCAGCAGCTGGGGAAACTGAATGTCTGAAAATGGATGAAAGGAGAAGAAAGAAGGCACCTGTGTTGTCTTTTGGCTATACCCTTTCACTGCTGAGAAGGTGTACCCCTCACTCCACCAGTAACTCCCAAATTATTAGACTAGAGCTTGGATTTATTCATCTTCATCTGTCTTTACATGTATTAGCACTTGAAAGAGCTGCTAGATGGAGATGAAAGCCTCGAGCTAATAGATTCTTAAATAATAAGGCTGGGACAGATCTGAGAGGTCCTCCAGTCATTTTTGCCATGGGAGGTCAGTTGCTGTTATCCCACCACTTGCAGTGGGATGGTGGAATTACACCAGAGTCAAAGCTTCTGCTTACAAATGTGGAGGTTGTTTCAGCCTGTACTCAAAACTCCCTTTTAGACCCACAGCTGGTAACAACTGTCTGTCCCTTGGCGGAATTTGAGGAGGCTGAAAATGATGCAACACCTGACTCTCTCCCATTCTGCTGGCAGCAGAACCTGCTCTGACTTAATTGTGACAGCCTGAGGCGTGTGGCAGAGTCCCAGTGCTGCTTTGGCATTTCTAGGGAAGCCTTTGTCTTGTATCATTTGTATGGATGGGACACTGGGGACCCCACTGTACTGAATGCTGTTCAAACACACAGCAGTAGAGACTCCTTGCTCTGCAGTGTTGAGTCAAACTTATTCCCAGACTTTTAAAAAGTGCATATATTACCATAATTCTGAGCTTGACAAAGTTCAGTCCCATTGGGGTAGCACTTCTGCCATTACAGAAAAAGATGGTTTCTTCTCCAAGGAATAGATGCTCAAAGGTGTTTTGCAATCACTTCTCTGACTCTTCTCAGCTTCTGCTTAACTTTTAACACTAAAATATTTTCCAATCAAGGTCTAAAATCACATTGAGACTCAATCTCAGGTGACCTTCTAACCACTCAAAAATTAATGAGCATTGAAGAAAAGCTGAGCTTTGGATCTTCATATTTTGCTTTACAGTCTGGGTGATCTATGTTTGCTCTGTGCAGGGCAAAGGGAATTCTCTCCCTCCTTGAGCAGACAAATTGAAAGCAATAAACTTTGAGAAGACACTTGGATCACCATAGATGTTGAGTCTTTTTAGCTTCCTGATTAATAGGATGGGCAAATAACCTTTAACAGAAAGTAAGAAGAAAAACCTTCGCAAAGAAACTTCTTTAAGGGTAGAAAAACCTGTTTTTAAAAGTCATTACTGTAAAGACTTTTGTGCTATAGCTGAAGGTGTCTAAATCCCAGAGCCATAGAAAGAATCCACTTAAGGTACTGCACTGGGTGTCTGGTGAAATATAGCAGAACACTATTTTAGATGTATTAAATATTTCCAGGACTTCACTAAAACACAGGTAACTTTAGCTGGTAATAAAATAAAGAATGCTGCTCCTAGAGATAACAGCTACTATGTACCATAAAGAGTAGGTACAACTACTTTCTACTAGAGTTTCTTGACGATATTTCAAAAATGAAGAAAATATTTCTTTTTAGCTCTCTCATGTCAGAAGCTGAGGCTGCTGTAGATGCAGTGATGGGGTCCATTGCTGTTTGACTAGACAGAAATGTTGAGCTTTTTGTAAAGCACTGAACTGTTTGTATCAGCAAGTAGTGTTAGATCTGTGCAACCAAGCTCTGGAATAGATTTTTCTTTTGGTAACTTCTGGCAGACTCTCAAGGAGAGACTATTTCCCTTCTGAGCTATTACTTTCTCCTCTGGCAATGTTGCCTCCTCCAGCTCCATATTTCTTCTGCTCTTTCTTTAAGTTTCAACTACATCAGAAAATGAAAAAAACTCATCACAATGTCTAAGGATAACCTAACAGAGCACTCAGTTCCTTGGGGAAGGAGAAAAGAGAGAAACTATTTGTTTCCCATTTTGTTTTTGCAAGGACTTTAGAACCAGAAGTCTGACCTTCTCCACAACACTGAACAGAGCCTTTGTTCCTTTCTTCTCATCTTTCTTTGAACTGTTAAAATATCCCTGTTGCTGTGTTTAAAAAGGACTGGGGAGTGTGGGGGTGGGGAGGCAACACCTTCCATAGAGCTGATTCTGTCCCTTCTTGACTGCAAAACCCTCCCTGATAAGCTGCCAGTGAGAGTTGCTAGAACAGCTTGAGCCTTTTCCTTACAGATGCTGGAGCCCCTCAGTTTGTCTGAGCATAACCTGGGGACAAGCTCATGGAACTCTGGTAACAGTGTGGGATCATGACAGGAGTGATAACCTCCTGTTTCTGAAGATTGCACATGCTGGTGACACATTTCTCCACAGAGAATGGAGAAATTTCCTCATTCACCCACAAGTTCTGCAGCTCCCAAATGCTCTTTTCCTGTTTCTCATCTGGGTCAGTGCTGGTTGCCTTGGGAGTGTCTGTGCCAGCTCAGCAGGGGAGAAGGAGAGGGTTTCCCAGCAAACAATAAACAGAGTTTGTGTCCAATATCACAAGACTTGAACCCAGCCCTGGACAAAATGTTGTGTGAAACCTGTTGTGTCCTGAAGTGCTGCAGAGCTGTAAAGCTGGAATTGCTGTTTCAGAGCCCAGCTGTGTGTCTGTTATTAACCACAAATACAATATAGTCACACCTTGATACTTTCTGTGGGGGGAGCATTGCCATTTGCCTCTTACTACAAATAATTATAATCAATTAAATGTTTGCTGAATTTTTCAAATTAATCTTCAGCAAATACAGCCAATATGGTAACTGCAGACTTTCTCCAAAACCCATTACCATCAGTGGAAGGATTCCTGCTGGTTTTGTCAGATTCTGAATAATACTGCAAAAAAGAATTGATGAAAAAGGTTTCCCTCTCAGAGACCTGGCCTTCTGCAGTAATTACTTCATGAAATAGAATTCGGTTTATGGTAAGTTTTTGTTAGACCTGCACTAAGAACTTCACTCATTACCCACTGAATTTTACACTGTGTGATGCACAGTGACTGCATCTCTAAACTTGGAAAGCAAAAAAAATAGTCTGAAATATGGCTGTAGGCACTGCAGAAACAGCTTCAAAATATCTCATGACATAACAGTGATGTTACATCTTTTGGACCCATGCAGCCTGGTGGAAACTGGGCCAAGGTCTCATGAATTCCTTGGTGAATCACCAACTTCAGGACGTGATGTTTCCAATCTAGATTTGACCTAGACTAGAGCAAGGAAAACACTATTCATTTATCCAGCTGGGCTCAAGTTGGAAGTTAAAATGTCAGTGTGAGAACATGGTGGACATGAATAAGGCATGAGTGCAAGGCAGACACCAGTGTGAGGCCGTGGCTGTGAGCACAGGAGGAGAACTCAGCCAGCAGGGTGGTTTACCCAGCTTTTGGCTAAACTTCATGTAGAAGGCTTTTTTTATTTGTTTGTTGGTATAGAAAGATCTAGGCTATTAAAGGGAAGTTTAGTACATTGACTGAGCAAAATCACCCCAAGAGCTCTTAGGGTGAAGGCTCAGTGTGTGCCAAACTATTTCTGCTTGGAACTCTTTCCTGTTCAGTGTCACACCACATCAATAAGCACTTCTGGCAATTCTGCAGCTGCTCAGGAAAAAAAGCATGTGGTGAGAGGCAAAGTTATGCTGTGGATTAGAAACTGGGATCAATACCACGGTCAGTGGAGGATTTTAGTGGTGAGATTTTTAAACTATTTAGAAACAGTCTGGAAAAGGGCCAAGAGATGAAGTGACAACATCTGCAGAGTGTATAAAGAAAAACTGCAAACTAAATCAGCTTTCCATCAGCATAGCCAGAGCTACCCCAGACCAGCTGAGCTAAATGAACCAGCCATCTCCAGGCTGGAGTATGTTCATAGCTGCCATAGTGTGGGGATGCTGCAGGACCAGACAGGAGATAGAAATAACTGAAATGGAATCAGGACTTTGTAAGAGGGAAAAAGGGTGAGGAGGAAGGCAGAGAGAGGCAAGAGTTTGAAGGAAATTGTCCTGGCTTAAATTAAAGCCACTTAGGGCTTTGTTTGCTTTGTCACAACATCATGAAATACATCTTGGGGATCTCTAAGTGAAAAAACAATTTACTGCAAATCCACTTGCAGGCTTTTGTGGCTTTTTTCTCCCCTCTATCCACTGCTCCATATGGTCGTGATTAATAATAATCACAAATTATTGTACTGATTATCACAGGAATGAAGTAAGGACCTTTAGTGAAAGTGGATCAGCTTTTAATTGAGACTTGCTAAGATGGGGCAATACAGTTTATATAGATGTGATCTGTAGCAAATGATTCCACAGACGTTTGCTGAGAATTAATTTTGTAAACAGATGCAAAGGCCAAAATTGTGGATGTAAACTGGAGACAAGTTGGCTCAGAGCATCTGGCACAGTTTTGCTTCATGCTCTAGGCTGAATCTCACCTTTGCCTAACCTGCTCCTGTCTCCCCACCAGCAGCTGTCCACAGGCATATTTGTACAAGTGCAGCCTCTTGCCAGTGCATGTCATGGAGTTTTGACATCTGCCTGAAATCCTGGAGCTGGATCCTCGGGGTGTTAGGATCTGAGTTAATTTCATGCTTGTGCTCAAGGATGAAATAATCAAATTTCTGCTAAAGCTTTAAAACCAGGCCAGTGACAGGCCAGTCTCCTGTTTTTCCCCCTGTGCCTATTTCTGGAACGTGGTCAATATGTTGTGGTGCCCTGTGTCTCAGTACAGATGGCTGGTTGTGGTTGCTGTTGGGAGAAGCACCAGTGCTCCTGCTGGGACCAGCCCAGGTGGGCACAGTGCCACTGGGGAGCCCCTGCCCACCCTGCCCCACTCCTGCCTGCTGCTGGAGCATCCCCAGCTCCCACCAGCTCAGCAAGGAGGGCTCTAATGAATTCCAGAAATGGGAAGCATGCTTAATGCAGGCTCATTCCCACTCCCTTACCTGCAGTGGAATGCAGTCCATGTACTGTCAATAACCAAAACTATCCAAGACTAAAGATTTGTATAAATAGTGAAAACTTCCTTCACTCTCTGGTCAACTTGTGGAAAGTCTGACTCCCCTAGACAAGTATTTCATTTTGCAAGCAGTAATATAGTGAGATTTGTACTACTTTTCAGGCACATTAGGAAGCCTCTTGCAGGTCAGAGCTATCAGATTTCCACAGTATCTTTAATGTAATTTTCACAATGCTTCTTAGAAGTGTGTTGCTATTAACTTCTTTTCACAGATGAACTGAGGCAAATGGAGTGAAGCCTAGAAAAGTCTTCCTGTCCAGAGGTTTAACATCCCTTTCCCCCATCCCTAAGGAGCTGTTCCAATATGAAATTAGTCCTCTGTGTAGGAGTTATATTGAGGTGCAAGCATCAGAATATAAAGTATAGCCTTCTTTTTTGGAGTGAAAGGGCACAGATAATTTCACACCTAGAAAGATTTCCATTTGGGATTGAGTTTTAGTTCAAATTTGGATTTGCCAGTGATTGGATAAAGAAATACCTTATCCAGTACTAATTTTTAGCAATATTCTTGGGCCCTTAATCCGTCCCTTGAGACCCTGAGTATATTTGAGTCCTCGTGCACAGCTGAGTGCAGAGACCCCCAACCAGATGGTGTTGCTTACAATGCTGAGTAGTTTTCGTAGATCCACTTTTGGTTCTTAAACTTGTTGCTAAGTCCAGCAGGACATCTCAGGAGGAGCTGGATTTATGGGTTGCTGTTGAGGAGATCCAGGCCATGCAAAGTGGCTGAGATTTTATTACACTCACAGTATCAGACAAGAATCCACCTGCTGCAGAACTGTTTCTGAATTCCAGGTTTCCTTTAAGGAAAAGCAGCAACACTTTTCCTTGATTGTGAATATTAAACGGCTGTTAAAGTAAACATGATAAAGGGAACATGAAAATCTGAATAGAGTGCAGAGGTTAACGTAGCATCATTTATTTATGTCAGAAGAAATAGCACCAAGAGATAAGACCTTTTATTTAATACAAACAAGGTTGGTAGGTGCATCTAAACATTAAATCTATTGCTTGATTGATGACAAATGTGCTGTTCACTGCACATCTTGCAGACTTGCTGCTGTGGGTATCAGGAGTTTTGTCCTTCTCTTCTACTGTCAAAATAGAACTTCCCCAAACAACTGAGAATAAATGTGTATTATTGAATGGCTTTGTTCTTGCAGAGAATTGGCTAAGAATTTATCTTTAGACCAGTGATTATAGCCCTATAAGATGTACAAGGTTTTGGCTCAACAAGCACTTCATCTGTTCTGGTGCAGATAAAAAGAAATTGAGTTGAGAAAAATGGTTGCAGGAATGACCCAATTATTTTAATCAATTAGAAATATGGAGTGGGAAGGGCAGGCAGTGCTCCTGGAGCATCGTGGATACAGGTCTGATATGTTTGAAAACCAGCCTATTTTTTCCACCATATCACTTGGTTTATTAAAAGGTGTTACTGCACCCCAGCAGTTCTACCTCCCTCATCCTTAGGCTGTAATAACAGCATACACTTTCAACATTTATATTACTGAAGAGCATTCAGCATGCAGAGAGCAGAAAATAAGACATCACTGAATAAATTGAATCAACTACCAGAAATAAGGCTGGGCTATTGATGGATTTTTAAGTATGCTCCATTTATTAAATGTCCCTATTTTTTAAATTTGTGTGAGAGACGACTACAGATTTTCCCATCTGCTGTAGCTGTCACAGAACACAGTGACAGGAACACAGGGAGCAGTTCAGTGAATTTTGATGTTTTGCTTCTAGTAATGGCATCTACCTGACACACTTGCTCTTGGCCCATTTCTGTTTAGGGGAGTTTATTGCCATCAACTGTTTCAAATGCAAGACAAAATGGTATCTGCCTCTATGAATAAAAGAATTTTCTGCTCCACACTGCACAAGTGACACTTATATTAGCAGCATTTCATATATGTTGATGGGATTAAAATGTGTCTTTATTCATGAAGTTTCCAGCTTAGGCAATGAAATTCTATGTAAGTGACAACATCACTAAGTGCAGAAGGCAAGGGATTTGGTTTCCTTGGTATTTGGTTTAGCAGGAAGAATGCACTGATTTCAGCTCTTTTCATAAGGCAGAAGATGCATTGTTTTAGTTTAGATATTCCAGTTGTAGTAGCAATTTCTACAGCAGCACATATGTAAGGTGCATGTACTGGGTTTATTATTTGGCTATCTAACAATATTTTCTGTTTATATAGAAAAAAAAAAGTGTCTTTCTTCATACTCAAAGATTTTTTCCATACTCCTGAATTCATATTAAATAAAGCAATTTTCTGGCTGTACTAAGTCATGGGCCTTACTACGTCAAAGTGCAGATTTTTTTCTCTTTAGCAAATCAGCAAGGGAGAGTATTTAGATATCAAACACAATGACAATTTATTATAATCAAGTCTGGGGCCTTAGTACTGAGGTCTGAGTTATGCATAAATCAGAGGAGGAGCAAAGTTGTATGATTTTATTCTTTGTGATATTTCCCATATGTTGTAAGTAATATAATGCAAAAGGGAGGTCGTGCTGCCTGACGGGCTGTGATTTATACAAAGAGATTAAACATGGTGATCATGTCAGGAGTGCAATGCCATCACAACAATGACTTTTGCCATCTGCTCTGATTTCCTACCCATTATTACCCTTCTACACCTGCAGTAGTCAGTGCACCTGTGCACATTTATCTGTTGTACCTGTAAAACAGAACTGTGCAGACAGGTTTTACATTGAGATTTCACACTTCTGTTTTGACCACTGCAAGTACAGTCAAGCAAGCTTACCTGTTAAAACAAACAAACGAAAAACAAACCCTGAAGATTTTGAATAAGAGTTGAAAAAAATAAACCACCAAAGTCATGGGCATTATTTGGATCAGCTTGGATAAGGATTTCAATAGGAGCTAAGTGCTTATGGTGCTTTTCAAATGTGTAAAGGCTTAGTCAGCAACATGGTAAAAAGTAAGCTCTGATTTTTTTTTCCACTCCATCTGAAAAATACCTTTATTAAACAGCACAGGAAAGATTTTTTTTTTGCACACATTAGTGACTCTGTTTTGATTTTCTAAGATTTTTCAATAATATAGCTGTGCCAGGTGAGCTTGGATCTGCTGCTTTAGCACCTTTCCTTGAGTAATTTATTGCCCCTGTCCCCATCCAGATTATGATAATCCAGACTCAGTTTGTCACTATTTCTTTCACATGAGGCAGATTGGCCCCCTCTGCCTGTCTCAGCTTGGTTAGACAAAGCACAAGTCATTTAAGGCTTCTGCAGGCTTGTGGGAGCAGATTAAAATTAGATATTTGAGACATTTGAGACTGTTACCACCCTGATCCATCTGCCCCATTCCCCTCCAGATGCTGCTGCCCCAGTGATGTACGAGCTCCTCGTGAATCAGCTCCAGAACTGCTGCACTCCTCAGGCTGGGGCACTAAAATGAAACAGAAGAGCCAGTTTTGACCTCACCCATCACAGTGTGACAGTGCTCTGACTGCAGGGTGGCAAGCTGCTATTTCACAAAACTCCCAAATTCAATCGCAAACCAAAATCTCCAGGATTATTTTAAAAACCCCAAATAAACCACAAAAAATTTTTATTCAGCCTCATGACACATCACTCTCTGCTCTCTTTTTAAAAGCAGAGCATAAATATCTGTTATTCTGTGAGTTCCCTTTCCCTGCTGTTCCAGACAGACTCTGAGTACTGCTGCTGTGTTTATTCAGGACAACAAAATATGTTCTCTGGTGAATAACAAATTGACTTCTTTCCTTGTTCTTTTAGAGCACTATGAATTTTTTTTGAAAGGGGAACAGTTTTCTCTTCAGTGTTCCTGCTGCAGCAATTTGCTGTCACTTCGTGGGACTGAAAAGTAGTGAAAATGTCTTTTTAACAGACAGTACAATAATTAACACCACCAAAAGAAAATTAACTAGCACAGCAAGGCAGCACAAAGTGAGCTGATGGAGGGAATTTTTTGAAGTTACCTAAAGAGCTGTAGTGCATCCATCCTCCTGTCAGAAGTGACACAAGAGCAGCCTTTAACAAATGTTATCAGTCAGCTCTTACCCTTCAAAAAAACCCCTCAACTAAGTGCTTATCAAAGCACTTAAATTTTATGCAGTTCCCCAGTTGCTTTCTTTGCAGGATTTCTGGGAGAACGAGCTGTGAATAGAGATGTCTACAGTGTCCACCTGTCCTAACAGGAGAATTACCTCCTGATATTCTGTCCTGAAAAGCAAAAATTCCCCAAATCCCGTCAGATTTTGAGGCCCCAGCCTCTGTGTAATCCTCCTCTGGTGTGGTCAGTCTGCTGCCAGCAGAGCAGGGACTGACAGCCAGGTCTGTCACCCCTTGTGGTTATTAACATGCCTCCACAGCCTGGGCCAGCTGCTTCCAGGCAGTGACAAGAAACTTGCTTTTGAATTAATATCTTTGATTAATATCTAAACCTTCTCAAACTTCCTACAGATTGATCAGCCAGGGGCAGCTTAAGTGTTCTTTAAAGCTCCTATTTTTGTTTAATAACTGGAATTCCCTGGAATGAAGGGAATACAACAGGATTGCTTTTATTGGTTAATAAGGCTTCTCCTTTTAGCTCCAAACTCTCTCAAATTTGCCCCAGAGATGCACTAACCTGCCTGCCAACTTGCTTTGTAGCAAAAGTGCTGCCTGTGCCAGGTGTTCAGAGCTCCTGAGTCAGAATTCCAAAGACTGTGAGATTGCTTTAAACGCACATTAATAACACTTAATCTTTGGACTTCTGAGCTCTAAAGTTCAATAGAGCCATGCCTTTTTGACACCCCACCCCAATTTTAGACTCAAAAATGCAGTTTTGCTTTTATGAGCAGATGCTGAGACTGCATTTGAGGTTCTGCATAAATTTTAAGATGGAGCATTGAAGGAAAAGCTCAGCCATCATGAAGGTGGTGGTGGGATTTAGATTTGGCATGCACAGAAGGCCAAATTGTACCAGGGCAAGAGAGATCAGTGTCCAGGGTTTGGTAAATGTAAAGCCTGTAATAAGCACAATGCTGGGAAATGGGCTTAAGAGTCAGACATTTGCAACACTTGTGCTTGACATTAAGGATTACACAGACAGAAATAGGACAAGTATCAGCTCTCCAACTCTCAGCCTAGTCGAACTGAATTTCTGAGTCTTTAGGCTTCTCTTTGCTCAAATAGAAAAGCTGGACAGTTGCTGAAATGATCCCAAGCCACTAATCCTGCCAAGATGCTTTCTGATCTATAGATGAGCATTTAATTTGTTTAAAACAACAAAAAAAACCCACCCAAAACTAATTTAGTGATTGCAGTCCTGCTTCCCCGCAGAGAATTGCAAGCTAAATAGAAACTATCATGAAAAGATGCAAGGATGTATGTGAGGAAAGCATCACCTGTAAGATAAAGCAGCACAGCCTCTCCTACTCTCCAAAATATTCTGCCCTGAAAGGGTGGCTTCACAAACACATCCTATAATCCCTGGAAAAATCTCTCTACTTTCCAATCAAGTTGTGCTGTTGGAGGTTGCCAATGTTCCCTCAAGGAGGATGGTGTTGGCCTTCAGGGAGCCTTGCATCCTTTGGAACAGGTCCTGGAAAGTGCTACAGTGAAGGATGGCTTCTGCTCGTGTTCCCCAGCATCATATTTTTCCCAGCAGGAGGAATGTGCAGTCATTTATAGAAAGCCACGCTTCTCTCTTTGCTGCTGCCTTTCAAAAGGGTTGAGTGAGAGTATCCAAAAAGAGGGGAAAGATATTCTGAGCAGGCTCCCTCCACGTCACAGCTGCCTGAAGGCTGCTTGTGCTGCTGTTACCACAAATGTGGATTGTTTTCAGCGTGTGGTCTGTTCTGTTCTCAGCACCTCAGTGATGCATATAAATTTAGCTCCTGTGTCATGTCTGAAGTCACAAGAATAAAACCTCACCATCAATTATGGTTTAATTCTGGTGAGGTTTAGGATTTTTGCCTTTAGCTGTGTTAGCACCAGTTTCCCCAGGCTGGAAGCAGTGATGCACCAGAGTATGACGGATGCAGCCTGGGACAACTTATTCCAGGTTAGCAAAAAAGGGGAGTGTTACATAGGTGAGTTATTTTGATATGTCTTGTTTATACTGATTTGGATAGGCACAGAGGGAAAAGGCTCTGCCTGGGCCTTCCAGGTTCATTCCAGTCCAAAGGAGGAGGAAGAGAGGAGCTGGGTCATTCCTGTCAGGAGAAGGTCTTGAGGGCTGTGGAGACACAGTTTGCTTGTCCAAGCAGGGCACTAAAAGAAGGGAAGGGACCAAGGTGTGCTGGGTGTGATTTCAGCCAGCAGAAGATATGGAGAGAACCTGCTCACCATTCCCCATGTGAGTGTGGGAGATCAGAGCAACGATTTCACTCCCTACTTCCAGCCCCCACTGCAGAATAAGCTGTCCCAGAAAAATTGAAAGTACACCTTCCCCATGGCAAGGGAGCAATGGGGATAGACAAGCAGTGGCTCAGGCATTGTCCTGCTCTGAAGCCAGGCCCAAACCTGCAGTGGGTTTCCTGCTTCTGGCAAAAAGCACATTTTCTCCACAGTTCTTTTACATTTTTAGCCTCTCCTTGTTTATCTGCACAGGCCAATATTTAATGGCATGATCCCCCACTGCCTCTGTTTAGACAAAGGTTTTGCTTCCACAGGCAAGGACTGGAGAGGATACGAAAGGAATAAATCTGTAGATTTTTGAATGTGGCACATGAAGAAGAAATTCTCAAAATTAAGTGTTTCTGCAGTCATGCTGGGAGAACAAGGCAAGATGCTTAGACCATAAGGGGTACACAGATTAATTTACTGGTTTGTAAATCACTCTCACACTGCAGAGAAGCAGCTCTGAAATTCGTTTTTTATATGAACAATTTTCTTTTGTGTAATGAAAAGATCCCCAAAGGACCAGGACAAGATGTGGAGAGTAACAGGGCCAGACTCCTGTCCTGTTTAGACCCACATGGGCGAGTAGGGAAGGTGCAAAGAGACTCCTGGTCTCTGATACAGGCAGCTGCAGCAGCAGTAATGTCTGTGGGGCAGGGGCTCTGCCTGGCTGTGCAGGTTGGCTGTGCCATACCCAACCACTCTCCTCTTGTCTATCCCACCTCAGTGAAGTGGCTCTCAAAGACAGTGATGTGGGCTGGGAAGGGAGTGCGTGAGCAAATGTGGAGTTGGGCAGCTGAGTGTCACTCTGAGTCAATCCCATCCTGTTTCCCAGCCTCCTCAAGTGCTTCCCCTGTGCTGCCTGGTCTGAGAACCTCATCTTGCACGCTGCCTCTAATATTGTGCTTCATCTGTGGGTATCAAGAGGCAAGTTCTCTGCAGCTCCCTTTTCTGTCTTTGAAGACTCTTTCCCATTAATCCTAACTGTTGATTAAGCAGCCTCAGATCCTTGAGGTTTCCTGCTCAGCTGTGTTTGCCAGGCTGTGTGGTAGGCAGCCAGCTGTCAGATGAGCCCTGTGTGTGTGTAAGAGCTCAGCTGTGGGAGCTGCTGTGTAAGCACCACACCCCTGTGCCACCAAAGCAGTTTTGGGACACGAGTGGAGCTGCTGCAGAGCAGAGATACTTGGGCAGGTACTGAGGTGATTCAACACTGTCACTTCTGGGAGCTCTGTGCTTGGCACTGGTGACAGAGCTGGAGCTGTAATGCTAAATTAATGCTTAGTCGTGGCTAAAAAGTGCCAGGTAGGAAGGGGATATTGAATGTTCCACTCAAATGATGTGAATGTCCCAGGAGAGCTAATTTTGGTAACAAAATATTTGAAATGGAGAAGGAAACAGAGCTGACCAAGAGAGTGTGGCAAAAGTTGGGCATAATGCTGCCCTTCATTTGTGTCTAGAGGTATCTCTTGCTAGAGAATAAGCTCAGATCCCTAATTGGAGATCATAGTGAAGGACAACATGGTAATATCCAAGTGGAAGTATCAGAATGGGAATAAATCACCCAGAACAGATGACTGAGCTCTTAATGTCCTTCTTTGATTTAGATTGATTCTAACTGCAAACATAAGTCAGTTGATTGTGTTCAGTCTTATTTATGATCAATTCTGATTACCAAATTATGACAAATATGAATGAGGTTGTAACTAGCCCAGCAATAAGCTCCATGTTGCTAGGTAACAGGACAACATTATTTCAAACAACCCCATCCAGGCAAAGCAACTGAGCTATTGTTGCTTTCTGTTCTTGCTCCTTGTTCTCTAGATTTTCTGTTAAGAGCCTTTAAAATGTCTTCTACTTAGTATTTTGTTTTCTGTGAGGAAGATTAAAGGTTTTGTTGAATTTCGAGCAGGCACCTTTTGCACTCTGTGCCACCTTGACAAAGGTTTTTGTCTCTG
Source organism: Trochalopteron elliotii (assembly GCA_024734555.1). NCBI lineage: Eukaryota > Metazoa > Chordata > Aves > Passeriformes > Leiothrichidae > Trochalopteron > Trochalopteron elliotii. The sequence continues at coordinate 1,319,644 of JANPWX010000095.1, forward strand.
TGCTGTGAAGTGATGCACTCCTGGATGCTGAAATTGCTGCAGAGCAGCTCTGAAGCAGAAAGTTCTGGTGCCATCCAATTCTCTGCTCACACCCTGCAGCCCTGCTCTGCCTGCACTGCTGCCCTGGTGGATCTTTGTCTGACTCAGTTTGGCTGGCTTCACGTGAATCCCAGGGGCTGCTGCTTATCCTGGACAGCACCATCCCAGGGCTGGGGAAGCTGGCCAAGATCAGGTGCAGCTCAAAAACTGCTGCCAATTCTGTAAATCTTTAGCAGAAACCAGCTTGGCATGAGGCTCCTGCTCGGTTCCGAGCCATATCTTGTATGTGATGGGCAAAATAGAAGTGATGGTGGCCAGAACAAGTACATTGGCAGAGCAAATGGTGACTTTAGCCTACCTGGCAGTGGACAACCTAACCAAAAAAGCTCCAGGCTGGCTTGAATTGGTGTCCTGGAGGTGACAAAGCAACAGGCAAACCCAACACAGCCTGTTCCCTTCTGAGCTCTGGAAAGGCAGACTTGAATCAACCTGAAAATAACCTGAACAGTGCACTGAAGCATCTTTACTTTGGAGATATGTCAGGAACACTTTCAATCTTTTATCTTCTCTGGAACAGCAGGAGAAATGCCACTGAAATAAGCCCTGTAATTTCTCCTCTGTAATTATACCTGTCACCACTTCCGATGGGGCCGATATAAATAGCCAGTTCTGCCTTCTGTTTGCATTGTGTTTTTTAATACAAAACAAAAAGGAGAGATGCAAACTGTCTACCCCTATTCCTGATGGTAAAACTGGTCTAAGGTGTATAAAACAAATGAAGCATTCAAACACTGCTAATTTGCTCTGTATTTCTAAGCTTGACACTCTATCCAACATATCACTTACTGTTATGAGTAATCTTGTTTGCTAAGAGTCGTTGTCTGTAGGATTTCTGTCACATGGTAAGGTCAGATGATGAAACCATAAGGCAAGGCATGTATTTTAATGTATGGTTTTGCATGCCTTGTGTCTGCTGCTAAATGCACATTTGTCTGGAAACAAAAGGCAGGCCTGTGCCTATGTGAGATGCAAACCTCCGTGCTTTAGTCAGTGTTCCTCTGAAATCCTCCTGTAAGCCAAGGGGAATTCACAGCCCTTCCCTAGAGTTGTAGGAGTTGATGCATTCTAGCAGAGAAAAGAAATTCAGTATATTTTAACTTGTTCCAGTTTAAATATGTTGGGCCAAATTTGCCAGCAATGTAAATTAACCCAGCTTAGTTGATGTCAGTGGAGCAGCACTGCTTGCGTCAGGGGAAAATCTTAAAAGCTGATCCAGTGACCAACCACTTATGATTTAGCTTGGGATGGGAGAGTCCAGTAGCTTTTATGTGATCATTATTGACTCTTACCAGCTGCCAGCAGCTTTGCTAGGACCTCTAGCATAATGAAATTAAGAACCACTCCACAGTGGGATCCATAACCTGACTCCAGCCTTACCAGTTTCAGTGGCAAGCACAGCATGTAGTTCTCTGACTTTGCCTTTAATAAGCAGTCATAAACTAGACAAATAAAGACTTTAAAATACCTCATGTAATTTCAATATTCTGTCTCTTCCCAAGAGAGAACAAACATGGTGAAAAAAATAATTATGGAGGGTGTTCATGTACTGCAATATTAAGTTATCACAACCAGAAATTTCTAGGAAGAAGAAACAAATGAGAAGGGGGGGAAAGGTTTGTTTATTCTAATGACAGAAGTTTAATAGTTCCCAGAATCAAGGTTTTTTAAAATTTCCCAGTTGGAAAAGACAGCTTTACCTACCACGGGTTCCTACCCAAGGAGACGACAAAATCAGCACCACAATCAAATCTGTGCAGAATGTGGCCTATTACCTAGAGCACAGGTTTTACTGGGGTTCAATTTGTATCAATAAATACAGGCCTTTTTTTTCTCTTCAGAGCTCCCCAAATTAACTTTAAAACCTGTGATAATCATTAAACAGTCAAACAGCAGAGACATTACACACTGCAACTCGAGGAAGTTCAAAATCCCCCATCTCTTCACAACACCCACTTCTATTCTTGACTGAGTGGTGCTGTCTCACCCAGATGTTTTCTGCTCTTGGGAGCAAAGACGTCATTCTTCCATTTGTGGCTGAGCTGAAGATTGCCAGGATTCAGCTAAGAGCTGTGGTTAAGTAAATATTCCTTGATGTGTACTGAAGTATTCAGAGCCCCATCATCAGTGACTCCAGTGGGTGCCCACAAATAGGAACATCTCTGGATAAGTCCCTTATGCACTCAGGTCCTGGGTCTGATGCAATGGGCACCACAAACCTCTCAGCACTGCTCCCCAGTTTGGATATTCCAAAAAAATTCAGCACAAGGGTTCAAAGCTTGATTTGTCTGCCCAGCTCAATAGCCCTAGACTCATTGCAAGAATCCAGGCAGCATTGGTTACACAATGTACAGCAAGAGACAAAGCAACCAGGGCCCTTGTGCCAAGAGCCAATTAAGCCTCTTAGTGAGCCATAAAAGCAAAACTCCTCCGAAAGAAATTACATTTACAATGCAGTGAATCAGGAATGCTGCTGGACCAGGTGTCAGGGGAAAGAGAGGACAGGTAAGAGAGGACAATTTTTGTGTGCTTTGTGCTGAAGCAGTTGAGTGTTGTCACTTTGGAGTAATTGAGCAGCCCCAGTGACCCTTCTGCAGTTTTGTCTGGCAAAACTGTGCATCCCAGGAGCAAATCTGTTCTGCTGGTTGTGTAATCTAAGGTGATAAACATGTGCTAATAAGCTTGAACTTGATTTAAATTTGGAGAGGCTGCTCCAGGAATCCTACTGGATTTAAGGGAGTGTGCGTCTGCAGCTGAACCCTGTGGCCAGGACAGGAAATTCCTTGATGCTGTGGAGTGTTAAAATGCCTATTATTTCACAGAGAGCTTATTGCATACACAAAGTTGTTGCATAATAAGTCATACGTCAAAGCTGTTGTAGTTCAGAGATTCCTTGTAGCTTTTTTCATTTTTGCAAGACCCTTTAGGAATGTCTCCAACAGCCCCTGGCTTCTCTATATCTCAGCTCTTCTTTTTCTGAGGCTCTCCCTCAAGATTTTTCCTTCTGCTTGAGGACGAGGAACTCATTTGGGAGAGGGGACTAATTCCTTTTTTCTACAGCTAATTTCCCCCAGTACATGCCCTGGCAGCTCAGGGAATCCATCTCTCTTTCTTCAGTGCTCAAAGCTTGAGGGGTTTCTTCCAGGCCTCTGGCTTTCTCCAGCACAGGATTAACACTGACACATGCAGTTCTAAATTCTTATTAAAATAAAGGCATCTGCACAAGCAAGACTTGTTCCTTCTGATGCCTCGTTTTGGCAAATGTCCTCACCATATTTTCCTACTTGCTCTCAGCACTGGGTATGTCCCTAGAGCCTCTCCTCACTCCTAGGATATGATTTAAACCGCATGTTTTTGAGCCCTTAGCCTGCCTGACGAGCCTGTATCTCCCAGTCAGAGATGCAGGGATCAGAAAGCTGCCTCTTCACCTCGGCAGGGAGCCATACCCTCCTTCACCCACCCTTGGTATTTCCCTCCCACTCCTCGGGATGGAATTCCTTTAGCACTTGGCGATGAGCTCAGCAGGGCCCCAGCCACCAAGGAGGAAACCCGAGACATTGAAATGCCACCGCCTGTACTGGAGGAATCGCCTGTTGAGGCATCACCCCCTTCTCTGTGGGACCTTCCTTCCTTCCTTCCATGGACAGCAGGTGCCCTTCCAACACTGCTTCCCAGGCAGCCCTGTTTAGCTCTGCCTCCAAAGCTTTCTGCTTTTTTCTCCTGGAGAGCAAAATAACCCAGTTCATGGGTATTTTTTTCTTTTTAATCCCACATACACGTTTTCTCGAGTTTTCGAGGAACTGACCTTGCGCAGGTTACTAAGCTTTGGGAAAAAAAAAAACATCAAAACTGAAGAGGCCCTGGTGGGTTTGTAGAGCAGAGGAGTCATTGTAAGTGATGAACAATTAATGTGTGTGAGTGTTAGCTCTTTTCTGCAAGAGTTAATTGATACAAATGCACAGAGAGGGAACGTTCCTGCTGCTTCGCTGCCTCTGAGAGCTCTTGGACCATGAGGTGTAAGGCAAAAAGCTCCCTGGCACTGCAGCCTTCACTGAGTTGATTGAGAAATGTAATATAATCCACTTACAGGAAAAACTCATGAAATTTGCAGGTTCAGGGGATGTTTTGCAAAAAGCTAACAGCCACTTAAATATGCATGAAAAAGGAGCACAGTGTGACCCTTATGAATAGCAGCAAATCAAATCTAAGCTGTGTTTCTCCAAGAACAGAGCTGAGAAAACTCTTTTTCATTTATTTACCAGTTAAGATGTTTAGTGGCTCTGAAAAGAAGTCTGGGCAAGTCTCTTTTTGTACAATATTGACTTGAAAAGCAGGGCCATGTTTGTTTTTTTTACATGGTAGGATTATGGCAAAGGCCTAAGTAGTTTTATAAATTTTTCTGGTTGCTCTAAATTTTCTGAACACCCTCTATAATCACTGTCAGTAATTATGTCCACAGAACACCTCGTTCCACCCATGTAAGGAAGGTGGTATTTTACCTTGAAATTCCAATTGCAGATGGATAACTAACTTAGACTAGGTATCTGTTGTTATATGGAAAAAAGTATTTTATATCTCTTGTTTGCCATCACACACTGGTGTGTATGGGCTGTCCAAACAGGCTCTTAAAGCCCAGTAGTCTGGCCAATTTTCAAGCTATGAGTAGTAATCAGTGTCTTGAACCCCTGGTTTGCAGCTACCATCAAAAAAAAAGATACTGTGGTCACATTGAAGCCAACCAGTGTTCAACATCTAGACAACTTACAGGGGGAGGAGGCATCTTTGAGAAACTTTTGAACAACAAAAAAATGGGATTACGGTGTTGCCAAGTGGCATCAGTGTAGAGTGAACAGGGGAAGCTTGAGGACTGAACCAAGAGACACTGGAAACTCGACAAGACAAGGGAATTCTTCCCCAGGAGCAAGGGCTCAGTGTGGGTTGCAGCTGAGGAGGGCATCAGGAAAAAACTGATTTGCCAGAGGTTGTTGCACCACCAGAGCAGTTTTCTCAGAAGTTGTGAGTTCTTGTGGTTTCTAAGGCCTCAGCCAGACACAGTCACAGTCAGTCTGGTGTTGGTGATGGTCCTCCTTTGGATGCTGGGTCACCTCCAGAGCTGCCCTCCTGCAGCATTTCCCTGGTTCTCTGAACACTCAGGGGCAGTCTGTGGGATGCTACACAGGAGATCAGACTCAAGGATTGTAATAGTTCTGTCCAGCCAGGAGATTGACAAATCTATTAGTTCAGAGAATTACAACTCACAGTGATGGACATGGGAACTCCCAACAGGGATTCTTGATGGAGATGCTGTTAAAGAAATACCCTTGCCAGTACAGCATGAGAAAATTGATGTGAAATGATTCTGTATAATCTGAAGAAATTTTCCCTAAATAAGATGAGTTTCAGATATTTCTGTTGGGCTTGGGTTGTCTTCCAGTTCATCATTAATAGCTACTTGGTACAATTAAAATTTTAGACTTTCTGCCATGGTCAAGTGGCCAGACCCTTGCATTTCTGAGATGGAGAAAACTCTGGGTTTTTGCCTCTGAGAATCTTGTCTAGCCAAGGACTCAGCCATGTCTATTGAGAGCTCTGAAGTCAAGGCAGAAAAAGCCTGTGCAATAATTAAGATATCAAGATTGCTAATGACAAACCTCCTGGGGGCTCAGCAGAAAAAACTTGCATATGAAAAAAAAGACTACTTTGTTAGCAGCATTTATGAATAACAAACTAGTGAGGTACCTTTTGCCCCTTGGATGCCATGGAGACAGCTTTTACTCTCCATTATTCATCCCTTGTGTAATAACTGAATTTTGAAGAGCTGTGCTCTCACAGTTTCCCTGGACCCTCATGGACAAGCCTAAACAGTGGGCGCAGAAGCTCTGGAAAGGACAAAACATCTCCTGAAAAGAGTCTGTTCTTCATTACAAAAGACAGTTTTTAATAGGAATATTCAAGAAAATAAAGTGAATGGAAGAAAAATAATACTGAAGAGGAAAGGATCTAAAGGTGTCAGTGGAAATAAGAGTAATTTATTTTGTATTTTGAATCTTTTTTGGCTCAATATCAATTTCATTCGACCTGGCAGAGAAACATAAAAAAACTGAGCACCTTCTGGGCTGGAAAGCTGAAAAATTAATTGACTTGTATAAGCCTTTCTCTATATTCTGAGATTCCAGTCTTCCTGAATCTATTTTACTTTATATATCCTTTGGTTATTTCACTTCTTGCCATAAATGTCCTATGCATTGAAACTCAATTATTATTTCAAAATACGTATACATTGGTTAATTTGGGAGTTATTTACCCCATCCCCTGATTCAGCCTTCTATCAAACCTCTGCAGGGGTGACCTAGGAGTTAAATAACAGAGGCAATATTCTGGGGGACATGACAGTTCTGTAGTTATTAACTGAATTTTTTCTTAAGACTACAGATCCTCATGGTGTGGTTGTTAGCTGAGCAAGGCCATGTTTGTTCCTGTTGTAGAAAGAGGCAATGAAAGAGATAAATAAGTTTCTATAAAGATGCTGCAGATGTTAGGGGAGGAAAAGAAAGGAAAATTGCAGAGAAAGGATGATCCATTGTTCCGGCATATTTTTAGCACTTCTAACCATCCTCACAGTTTGCTTCTTCCTTTTCTTGCCATCAGAAATGCATTCTGTTAATTTACTCATTTCTTTATTTCATCCTGATGACCTTCTTCAACTGAAACTCAATATATTAATAAAGGTTGACAGTAAGAAAACAAATTGCTTTGTCTTCATGGAGCATTGGAAGGATTTGTACAGCACTTGTCTTCCATTAATGCAGCATTTGAGGAGTCCAGATGCCTTGCCATAAGTCTTCTCTCTGAATCTATTAAAGACCTTAAAAAACAGAAAATAACATGATTAGAGGGAGGTTTTTTGTCCAGAGCACCGGGTGTTTCATTTCCGAGAGATTTATGTTTCAATGTTCTTTGAACCCATCTTTCAAAACACATCCATATTTGATCATCCGGAGCAGGAGATGTGACTAATGACACAATCAGGGTTATAAATGCTGGGCACTCTGAGAAGCACATCCACTTTGCACCAAATCTCTTCTGTTTTATTTACAGTTTTCTTTTCTGTAATCAGGGAGTGATTCTGTTGTGGCCCTTTGAGATCCTTCCTGGCACCTTTCCTTTCATGCATCAAGCTGTGATCTGCGCACTTCTGGACTCAGTTTCTCTTTCATGACCCTCTTTAAACCCATATTTTATAGTTTCTGTTTCTGTGTTCAATTTAGTGGCAAGAACTCTCTCTATAAGGATTTGGCTTCCCATCTCTTTTCTGTCCTAAAACCTCACCAGACTCCCCTACAGTGCTCTGGCAAGGTGGTGAGGAGTAAAAGAAACTCAGCTGATTATCAGAGATGCTTTTCTTTTCCTCTATGATTGAGAAATTAGGAAAATACCCAGGACTCAATCCAAAAAACCTACTGTGAGTCCATTGACATTCACAGGGAAAAGGCTCTTCTGGCTAGAGTGAATCCACTGAAATACACACCTGTATCTCTTGTTATATAAAAAACTTTATGGTCCAAGCAGGTCACAGAACTGCCTAAAAATAGTTGTGATGACACTGGATATTCGTGGTTGTGCCAGGAAAGGTTTCATAGGCACAGTTAAAGCCAGATATGGAGTGGCCATTTGCTCCTCATTTCTCTGGTATGTTCTTCAGATCTGCTCTTGCAGGCTCCAGCAATTCTTGGTGCAGTGCAGGACAACTTCCAAGAAGACTTTGAAGGAGGATATTTAGTGTACCCTTTGTAGTTTTCTTCTGGGGAACAAAAACAAATAAATTCTTATTTTTTAAAAAACTAGCTCCAGTTCCTTCCACAGATTTTCACAGAAGTGAACTCCTCTGTTTCTTTCAGTCCTGCAGGAGAGCTGCTCTCTGTGCTCTTTGCAGCCTTCAGGCCTTTGTGAGACCCCTAACAGCATTGCAGGAGCTTGTTCACACTGAGCATCCTCATCCCTTGTTCCTTTTCCTGCAATGGGAAAGTCTCAGGGGTACCTTCCTGCCAAAATAATTGATTGCACTGCTACTTTGCTTGTTTGCTGCTTGGTGTAAATAAGGTAAATTTTCAGCCCTGTGTTCTCAAGCTCCACAAGAACAATTGCAGCCATCAGCAGCAGTGCTGCAGCTTCCAGATTTGCAGAATATAATGGAGTCCTTTTGCAAGCCAGCATGATTTGGGGACCCAGATTGAGTGAACATGGCAGATTTTTTTCCCTGCTTGGTTTGTCTGTGCTGAGTTTTTGAATTGGTGTGTCTGGAGAACATTATATTTCTAGGTGAGCAACCCTTGGATGATCTTAGATATCACTGACATCTCCAGATTATTTTAAGGCACGGTTTCCCAAAAAGAGGAAAAAAATTCCTGAGATATTTAGCCTTTCACCTTCAGAAGTGTTATTGCAGTGACAGAGGAGCTCCCTTGAACTGATGGTGCTGTTGCCTCTGGGCTGGGAGGTCAGGAGCTGGTCCTGCATCATGGCTGAGGCACAGATCCAGAGTGACACTGCAGTGCAGCAGCTGGGGAGGCTGCTCCTCTGATAAAGGTGATGTTCCTTAGATGAGATGTTAAATATAAATCCCCTCAGCTCATCCCTCCTGACTGGGCAGGCAGAAGTTAAAACTCTCATGACACTGTTGCCACAAGGTAATCCCAATGCCTTGGCCAATATTTCCTCTCGTAGCAGGAGCTGGCTGTGATGAACAAGACAGAGCTGCACCAACCTGGGTGTGTGCTGGCTGCCAAAATTGCCTCTGCAGCCTTTGCACTACAGGTGTTCTGTCCTTGGATTCTTTGGTCTTGAATGCAGCAGGGGATCCCTAAGCATGAGCAATAGAAAAAACTGAATTCTGTGATGGTTTATCCTGCGAAGGACAAAATTAACTCTACCACTCACTGACTTTTGCAATATTTTTGGCTATTTATTCTGCTTGGAAAGAACAGTCTTGAGAGTCTGTCTCAGACTGCCGTCGATATTTCAGGCAACTCTGTCTGCTGTGGACATTAGTTCCTAGAGTGTGAAATGAAGATAATATTTTTCTGCCACTTAGGGATGTTGGGGGAATAAACTCTACTAATGCTTTTGACATACATGGAGACAGTGAATATAAGGCTCTAAAAGTGTGCTTGTACTATGATAGAAATGCAGCATAGCAGAAGACAATACTTTTACTTTCTTAGCATACTGACAGACCAAATAACACTTCTGTAAAAACTCCACATACACTGAGCATACTAGGCATATATTATTTGTCCTACTGACATTAAAAAGTAAAAACAACAAGTAAACAAAACCAAAGTAGGCAGCAACTCCTTGGGATGCAGATTGCTTTTGGAGTAGGTGGTTTTGGCTTTATTCAAACCCCTTGTGAGTATGCTTCAAATTGAAATTAAAAAAAAACCAAAACCTTTCTCTTTTAGTTTTAACAATCTGGTTAATTCAACACAGATTAATTGCTTCAGTTGGCCCAAGTGTGCCTTTTACTGCTAAAGTAATTTTACTGATTGTTTTGTCATAATCATAATATGAATCTTACATTTTGAACTAAGAAGTGACTCAGAGTTAAGGGTGTTTTCATTTAAAACCTAAACATTTTTTTCCTTTTTATTTGGAATGTTATATTTTCATAGTGGTTCTATTGTATCTTTTCAAGAAAAAAGTCAATTTAAAGAGCTGTTTGGAATTTCCAGGAATAAAATCACATCCTGCCACAGAGAGCTGCTGAATGGGAGCAGGAGACATCCTGGTGCTCCATCACATTTCAGCAGAAGGGTTCAAGCAGAGGACTCAGTGGTGAGTGAATAAAAAAGAAAAACCCACGTAGGTGGATGATTAGGTGCACAGGAACAAAAGGTGCCATGTGTTGTTCTTCAGAGCAATCATTTTATCACTCTGGATGCAGCACTTGCTGTATTCTCCCTTCCCATTTTCATTTAAGATGAGACTCCGTGTGAAGCATGTGTAGGTTCACGTGCAGGTTTCCACAGAGTTGCACCCTGAAGAGAGAATGCTGGATTGAGATTTTTCATTCTGTACCATCTTTCCCTTCCAGTATTTGTTTTTTTTTTTGACTAGCAAACAGTGTTTGTGCCACTCTGAGCTGCAGATCCCATCCAATATTTCAGGCACGTGGAGGGAGCGCACGAAGGGTGTGTGCAGGATTTTGGAAACATCATGCAGGGAACTGCCAGGCTTTGAGTATTTCCAAAATTCAGGCCCACTCGTGGGTGCTAAGCACTGAAATGTCTGGCCAGGAATTCCATTGAAAATCTGGCCCAGATTTTGCTGCCTGGGAGGAGAGAGTGAGCGCTGCATCTGTGGTTCCCAGCTGGGGGGGCAGAGACCACGCCAGGAGGGTGAAGCAGAAGGTCAAGGAAGATGAGATGTGATGGCCTCAATTCCTGCTGGCACCAGCAGCCAGCCCATCTGAGATGTGCTCCCAAAGCCCAGGAGCTGAGGGTTTTGGGGCAGGGACAGATGCCTGACTACACAGGCAAAGAGGATTTTACTCCAAACCTCAGAGGAAGGATGGAAGCTCATGAAAAAAATATTTGAAAGAAAAAGAACAGACTTTTGGGGACTGCACACTTTTTGCCTCGGTGATCCATATGGATATGTCCATTCAGCAGATTTGTAGAAGAGTAGCACTTTGCATCACTTCAGATTTGCCCTAAGCAGGAACACAATTCCAAGGACTTGTATTTGTTGCTCTCTGATTTAAACATTAAACCAAGACATCAGGGATGGGAGTTGTACCCTTGAACTTTATAGGCAACAGTAATAAACCTTGTTTTCATAGGGGTTAATTACCTTCTGGAGATGTTTGTTTGGGAATTTTTTGTGATGGAGAATGTGAAACTGTCTCTTTGTGCCCAGAGGCAGGAGGATTGATGCCAAGCCTGGTAAATCAGACAAGGGGCAGCAGAACTATGTACCTATCTAGGATGCTGCAGGTACACTTGCCAAATATTGCCCAGTGCAAGGAGAAGGCACTCTTAAGAGTAATTCTTTGAGGTCCTGCATAACCCCCTGAGCTACTTATCTGTCTCAGTGTTTATCTGTAGATTAATCTGGATAAGCAAGTGCCCAACACCTGAAGCAGGGAAATTCACACCCCTTCAGCCTGACAGTTGCCCTGTCTCTGCAGCATGCAAGGTCTCAGGGAGGATTTTCTGCTTTGCAAATGAAGGTTTGTAAGGGCAGGAAAAAGAGGAAATTAATTACACTCCTGCCCCAACGTGTCCCTACTCATGGTTACGAAAGTCTGCCAGTCCTTGTCCCACCATCTGCACTCTGCAGTTAACACTGGTGCTTTTTTAACAATTTGCTGGCAGCTGTGAGGAACTAAAAACTTCATGATTAAAGCCAATTTATGGCTTTATTTTTGTTATTGCACAGGGAACAATATGGCCATGCAAAAGGCTTGGGCAGTGTTTGTGTCAGCTGCACTCACCTCTTCAATTAGGCCAGGGGACTTTTTATCTCAAGCACTCAGATAGCCAGTCCATTAAAACTCGGGGTGGACAAGGACACATCATTTGCTTAGTGCTGCAGTGAAGGCTCTGGCTTTGGTGATGAATGTTTCATGACCTGATCTCTGGAGAATGGGACACTGACCACGTAGCAAGTGGCTGAAAAGAAAATTGTCCAGCTTTTCCCTCATTTGCCCTGAGCCCTATGTTGCAGAGCACTGACAAGTGCAGCTGTGAGTTACAGGGCTTCTCTCTGTTTAAAAAAAGTGGCTTCTCTGACAAGGCTGTTCTTTCTACCATAAATGTGTATGATACAGCCCATTTCCTCTCTGCAGCCCAAGAATCACAGTACAAGTTCTTGTAAGGAAGTGCTAATCCTTCTGCTTCTACAGATTGCTGGCTGTTCAAAGACATGGTGCAGGAGCTTGTGTGTCAGATAATTCCCAAAGGCCAGCAAAGATGGAGATCCTTCAGTGAGCCTGGAAGCTCCCAGGGTGCTCTCAGTGTAGGGGCAGAGGGAGCTGCCTGGAAGTGCATCTTTGCTTCTTCACACAGGAACACTGATGTGAATGGTAAATGTGGAGTTTCTTGCCAAGGAAGGATGTGAACAAAACCAGTGTAGGCCCCACAATCCAGATGAGCTATTTTCTGTTAGAAAAATCATGAAAAAATGTCTCTCTACATAGAGCAGTTGCAGGGGAAGCCCAAGCTGGCTCTGAACACCCAGAAGTGACATTGCAGTGTTAGTGGTGGCATTGCCAAGGCTCAGTCTATTTTTAAGCAGAGGCAATGAGCCCATACAGAGAAACCTCTGACAGACCAGGAACAAGTGTTTTAGCACCTAGTAGGGATTCTTCTCCCTGAGAGTTTATTGTGCTGTGTAAGCAGAACTCAAATTCCACCTTTTCTCCTCTCCGTGTGGTTTTGCCTCCTCAGAGACACTTTGCCTTCTCCCACTCCAACTGCATGAGTAGTGTGGAGCACTCAAAAACCTCCTGAGAGATGTCTGGGAGAGGAATTCCTGTGGAGCTCAGGGTGTAGCATGTGAATATGTGCAGGGTGTGAATATGTGCAGGGTGTGAATATGTGCAGGGTGAATATGCCATCAGTTCCATTTTACAGGGGGAAATCTGGGGGTTCAGTGGGAGCAGTCATTGATGAAGGTCAGGCTGAGACCCAGTGTCCTCATTTCTTGGGTTGTCCTACCTTCTGCTGAGCAGCTGGTGGTGAGGCAAGCTGTGGGAGACCCAGCAGATGGTTCTGAGGAATGGTGTGTGAGGGAGTGTGGGCAGGAAGTGCAGTGGAGGATGTGCCCAGATACCACCGTGATACTCTCCCAAGCACTCGGATCCAACACGTAGCAAAATGACTCCAGGCATTTCTCCTCTGCCTCGGATCCTTTGCTCTTCAGGACACCCTCGGTTCCCTTCTCCAGTCTCTTCTTTTGCAGCTTGCATTGGGATGATTTAATTGATTTTAATTAGCCCTAATGCAGGGCATGTCTGCTGCTTGCCTGAGACATCATAATCAAAGAAGGGTCTGCACTGAGGAGCACCAGAGCTGCTCCTGTCCTCACTGAAACAAGAAAAATAACAACCAAACCTCAGGAGGGAATTCAGCATCTCCCACACCATTGAGCACAGCTGTACCAGGTCTCTCTTGTCACTGCTTGCATGATTAGTGACATGTCATTTGTTTGCTGCAAAAGGCACATAAGTTGAGGGAACAAAGCTGGTAATTAGAGCAACACAGCTCAGATGTGACACGTTCTGCCTGAGCTTCCAAACCAAACACTTGGCTCTGCTCCTTTGGATGGCATTTCTCTTACGCCCACCCCAGAACAGCAACCAAGCTGATTTCAGGCCAAGGGAGGAGAGTTAAAGGGCTACCAAAGGGACATCCTTCTGCTTCACACTGCTACTCAGTGCTTTGTATCTACACCCAGACAATAAGCTTGCAGGTATTTTGTGAAATGAAAATGTGCAGCTATTTTGACTGTATAACCATAGCACCTAGTGTGTACCAAGATTTGAAAGCTCCTCATGAAGGCATTCCTAACCCAAGAATATAGTGTACACACAGAGTTCTGAAATGACTGTAAGCCCTGCAGCATGCTCTGAGAAATATCAGCTCTCGGTTTGCTTGAGCCAGTGGAGAAACCAACTGTAAAGCTCAAGGGGACTAGTGCAAAATTTCTAGCATCAGCCTTCTCCAATTCAAACCAGATGCCCTTTACTCTGATTTCCTTCAGATAGCACCAAAGTGCCCTGCTATCAGAGTAAGAGTCTCTGCTCCATCTATGAAGGCAGATATTTATCAGTAATAGTCAAGATCTGAACTTTTTTCAGAAGTCACATGGCCGCCAGAACTGTGATCTCTCTAAGCAGCAGCTTCTGCTTTTCACTGGCTTTAAGCATTAATTACATCTTCCTTGCTGGTGTATCTGGCATCTCCGTGCATTAGAGAACTATTTGGAGAAAATATTTTAGCTTCTATGGCATATCCCTGAAAAAATGTTCTGTCTGTTGCTGCTTTTAAGCAAATCTCCTGCTCATGGATCAGAGAATGTTTAAATTTAGGTGAAAACAAAAATATCAGCTGTATTTAAAGACATGGATGAGAAAATCAGAAAGTACCAGGCAGTAAGTGTTCCTTAAGCAATCAGCTGCCTCTGATCCTCTCGAAACTCTTAAAGAACACGGTGGATGTGGGTCTTTAATGTATAATTGCCATTTAATGTCACTGAAAAGTTCACCAGGGGACCTGAATGACAATATGAGAGCCAGCACGGACTCACAGAAGTTCCCTCATAGCCCCCTGAAGTGTTGCCATAGCAAGGTCGGCACTGATCTCTGCTGATTCACAGGAGCTGCATGGTGCTGGCTGTGCTGGGGCAGGGCAGGCTGAAATAGGTACATTTCTGCATGACTCTGAGAGCAGAAAGACAAGGATATATAGATGGAAGTACAAACAAAGCAAACAAAAACTCTCCAAGATGGCTCTGTTGCAAGCTGGGAGTATCTGTAGCATTTGCCAGGAGGAAAAACAGGAAAATAAAATCAGATTCAGAGAATAAATAATGACTAAGGGTAGAGAATACAGATTATTGGCAAAGCCAAGGGTAATTTAAATGGAGTTTGGGGTAAAATCTTAGTTAGCAAAGCTAGCTCTAATTGTATTTGTGTCTGAATTTGTTTAGTAGCTGACAGCGCAGAGATGTGATGGAATCTAAATCCACAGGATTTGTGTTATACTGCTTTGTAGCAGTGTGCTGAAAGCAAGGTCTCACCTCAGCCAGAGACTGGACATTTGCAGAAATGTAACAGAAAGATTACTTGGGTCTATTTTAGTATATCCAAGCACGTTTGCTTTAGGCAGATGTCTGTACTTCTCTCTTTTCCGTCTGGTATCCAGAAGGAAAATAAATGAAATCAGAAAAATTGTGTAAAAATCTCCTGATAACAGTATATCTAAATGAGATTCCCAGAAACATGCCTTGACCTTCAGCCACTCTCAGAGATTGAAAACACTGGTTTCACAACACTTCTTGTTCCCACTGAGTGAAGGAGAGCATTGGGTCTCAGAGTTCTCTGTCTCCACTGAACTTTTCAGCTGAGTCATCAGTGCAGACCCATTCTCAGCCAAAGTGCTGCCTTTTGCCACCTAAGAAATGACAAGCAGCTGAAGAAGAGCACTTCATCTGCTGACTGCCAGCCAGCTCTCTCAGAGGAAAGGGCAGTAGTGTGGGAAATGGAAGAAGAATCCATTTTATTTCCTTGTGCATCTTTAAGCTCAGGAGTTGGCACTGCTGTAATTATCATCCTTTTCTCCACTGGCCACAATGAGCTGCAACAAAACCTGCTGCACTCCCTGTGGTGCTTCATCGTTTCATATTTACTGTTCTGCTCTGGGGTTCGGCTGATCTGGAGTAAAAGAACAACCTCCAGAGTTACAGCCCTGCTTGCTCCCTCCTAAATCCAATCATAAAGGATTTTCTGAACTCTGAACGACTGGTGATTGACTGATTATACAGCTTTTCACCAATTTTAGTCACGTGAAAAGCTGGTGCAAAGAGCTGGGGACCTTTTCTATGCCCTGAATGAGGTATCAGATCAGGTGCACAGGCAGGGATGTAGCTCCATAAACTGAGAACAAAGCATCAAACGTGTGGCATTGCTCTGCGGCTCTGATGCAAAGGAACAGAGCAAAATATGATTTTATCCTCAGAGAAGATACACAGCACTTCTGACTGTGCTGGAGTGGCCTCAGGAGATCAGTGAGGTTAGCCAGAAAATGTCTGTGTAGCTAATTGGTTCTAATTTTTTCCAAGTAGTGAAGAATCTAGAAAGGTACTGCAATGATTACTTTTCAATGGATTCTTTTTGGTTTTTTTTAAATGAATTAGCTGGAATATTAGTTACACCATCTATCTCAGGATGGCATTTTGACCTCAGCAATTTCAATTTTCCTTACAGGCTGGAGAGACTAAAGTTTTACACAAAGATTTCTTGAAATGCCTGAGGAGCTGGCAGTTGTTTGCTGCTGGTTGTAAGATTCCTCTCTGAGCCTAGTGGGCCTCTATCAAACATGATTCATTTGACTAGTGACAAATAGGATCTGAACTCAACAAAATTTAATCAAAATGGGATAATGTCTGCAATTTCAGTTCAGGCTCTTGCATGGATTTAGGGTGAGCTTTTGCTTTCATAAGCTCTCAAGTGTCACTTTCCTTCTTTTTTTTCTTTCTGAAATTCCTTCTGGGCCTGCATTATTGCTACAATTTGTTTCACCTTTCACATTGGGTTTTTTAATCTATAAGAGCCCACTGTGAGTGACTGTAGCTGAGATGCTTTGTAAAATAACTGTTGAAAAAGAATAGGCATTCAATTACCTTTCCTTTCCCATCAACTTCTTCTTTAGATTATTAAAATAATACCCAAATCATAATAATTTTGAGATGGTGTTTTCTTTTTAAATTCAAATCTAGGAAAAAAAAAGGATTATTTTTCAGGCTGTGATTTCTTTGACATTTCCTTTCCTGTGACTCCCATCTCCCTTCCTGCTTTTTTTACCTTGATCCAAAGATGAGGAGAAAGTTGTCAGCATGGATCACACTCGAGGCTTTGTGCAGTTGCATTTCAACAAACCCTCAACATTCACTTCTGAAAACCCCCAGTTTCCCATCCCTGAAGAGAGTGGTGGCAGATACTTTAAGTTCTAGAAGTGGTTATTGAGGGGAAGAAGCTGGACCAGGGATCCTGTGAGACAATAACAGAATTGTGCTGGGGTTTGCATCACCCAGAGTTGACCCTGTGTCCTCCCCTTCCTGTGGACTTCTTGCCCTCCTGGTTGGTCAACTTTTGGTTTGGTTCGAGCTTAGGCTGAAGAACTTCTCACAGGGCTCTTTGTTTCCTGGCAAGTCTGTTTTCTTGGGGTTAAAAAAGAAAAGGAAAACAGAAAAGCACACATCTCTGCCAGGGTTCTATGCTCCCATGTCCACATTGTGCCACTCAGAACAGACAAGCCAATAGCAAATTCTTAGCTGATGTTGTGTTTTCCCAACCTTTTCCCACTCCATTTCTCTTCTTCAGTCCTCTAATTTTCTACCCTTTAGTTGAGAACATTGGAAGGGTTTCTATAGCCCATTTTAAAAATGAGATGTTAGGTTATGTAGCCCTTCAATGAGACAATCCATTATGTGTTTGAAAGTAAAGTGGCAACTTGTGTCCATCAGCACCATGTAAAGCTACTCAGCATCATTAAATGGCTGCTGTGTGAAAAACTGGTGACTATTAGTTGTACTTTAAGTGATCATATTTCTCTAATGCACACATTATTTTGTAGAAAACCTTGGCCTATTTTAGATGAAAGATAGTGTGAATGTATCTCCATGAACAGTGCAATAATAGACTAGAGTATAAGCTGGGATTTCAGATCAGAGTCCCTGTGATAGCCCAAATCTAGAGCTGCACATTATAGTTCCTCTGCAGGAATTTACACCATGGCTTCGATGTGATCATGCAAATAGCTGTAGGCTAAGCTCAGACAGATGGTATTCAGCATTTAATCTTCCTCTAGAAGCTCTGGGATATGGTAAAGCTCAGATATGGTAAAATTTCACTCCTCAGTTTAGAAGGCAAAGTAGGGTTTTACTAAGAGATCAGGGAAATGCAGAAACCACAGAGGAAGGTCCATTTGGATTAGAAACCAAATTTTAATTCATCTTGGGTTTGCCATTGTTGTGGTCACTGTGAATGGCACCAATTCCATGAGTATCCTCTGATAATACCTGAGAAATAATTTCCAGCAGCACTCAGCGCTAATTGTCATTAACCAAAGACAAGCCAATTTTGAGATGAGATTCCTTGTGTGATGCTCCATGCAGCCATCCCAATGCTTGCTACGCAGTAACTTCTGCAATAAGTGCAGAAGTTGTCATTAGTAGATGTTGGTTAGAAAAAGCTGATGCCCTTTTGCCATCTATTGCTTGTAAACACTGCCCTGATCAGTGTCAGGCCCTGAGATGAGCATTTGCTGCCCTTGTTCATGTAACTATTTGGTCCAAAATTTTCTGAGTGCAAAGAAGGTGCAGTGGGGCAGAGCCTGTGAGTTCCTGTGTACATGCTGACCTGCTGCTAGAATCAGATTATTGCAATTCTCGCCAATTTCCCTTGAAATTTTACCACTACCAGGTTGTTAAAATGAAGTTTAGTGTGGGGAAAGGCCTTTTATAAACATGAGGCAAATCAGAAGAGCCACTGCTGGGAAATCTTAGATCTTGGTGAGGATGTGTCCAGCTGGTTGCCTGTACCCCCTGCAGTGGGAGAGGGACTGTTCTCAGCCAGTCTGGCAAAGGGCTCCTGAGGGGTGGACAGAAGGTCCAGCCCAGCTGTCATATATACCACCACATAAAGCCAAACCAAGGCAAACACCAGGAAAAGCAGTAGACCCAACAACACTCCCAGGAAAGCAGGACAGTGGAAGGGGCTAACCCATTAAAAGTAAAGGTTTTTGGTTTACTGGTTGAAAAAGTCTGAGAAATGTATCAAAGGCCTGTCCAAATAAATCCCTGATAAAGAAAGCATTGACCTGTTCAAGAAGAAAGTCTGATAAGTGAATACATTTGAAATGCATGGATCCAAAACACATTGCCCAGTAGCAGAGCACCTTCTCCCCTCCCCATATTTTCAGGGTTATCTATTATAGAGACAGACACATGTGCAGTGAAAATCAGTACTTGAGAGGTTTCTGCAGTACAGCAGGCAGCTTTGCATTCTGGAAGCATTAAAAGGCAAATCTTAAACCCTGTGAGTGTCTGACTTCATTTTAACTTCTCAAAGTGCAGAGAAGCTGTACGTCAACCTTTTTCTACTCACCAGGCCTGAAATTGGTATTGGGGAAATGGTGAAGTGTGTCAGCTTAGGTTGGTGTGAGACATCCTTGGTAAATCCACGTTGCTTATCAACCCATTTTCTAATGAAGCCTGTGACTATAAGAACAATTTCCTTTGGAGTTTGTTTTGGAGCCTGGAATGTTGCTGAGATTACATTAGCAGGCCTGTTAGTGGCAAAACCTGTTTTTATCCTTTGTTTCTGTATGGACAATATATGGAAGCAAATTCCCTTGACAGGCTTCTTGGATGCCCATGCTCCAAGGCCTGTGATTTTATAAAGCAGTTGTATCAGTCTTCTGGCACAAGAAGTTCTCATCTACTGCTCTCAGAGACATTTACTTGATCTTCAGTCAAGTTCAAGGCCTTGTCCCCACATTCAACTTTTCTTACTCATCATGAGACAATTTCGATTCACACTTTGTGTTACCTTCACTTAAATCTCATACTTTTCATGCAATGTCCTTGATTTGTCTATTTTTGTCCCCTGTTTGGTCCCATGTCAGGGAAATTTCTACTCTTTGGTTTCCCCTGTGTGACAGATCTCAGCCTCACTGTGTCAGTTCTGACCTTGGGCTCTACCCAACATGGCACAGTTGGCTTTTTGCTGCTGTTTTTCAGCAGAACCAGCCCAATTTGCCCTTTTAATTCTCTTGTAGCCAAATATTGTTGTGGAAGAGGTTTGTCTTTCTCGTCTCATTCAGCTCTCTCTCTCTGGCTGTAGAGAAGGCCAAAATTAATTGAAAGGACCTGAGAGCCTGAGTAGCAACAGAAGGGTGGGAACTTTTAATGATTTCTATCCAGGACCTGACAAGAGGATCTGCAGTCATCAGCCTTCCCACTGCAGTGGGCTTTGTTTGAAAATTTTTGTGAGCCATAATATGGGAGACAGGATCCACAGCTCCTAATCAACCTCTACAGCACCCTATTCCCTCACCAGAGGTGAACAACAAACCAGCAAAATCCTGCAACACAGTGCAAAGTATTCATGCTTATAATAACAAGCTTTCCATGGTTTAAAAGACAGCACTCTGAAATTAACAGTTCTGGAGTTGCATTCAGGTATTACATCTTAAAATAACTGACTGTTGAAAAATAGTTGTGACGTAGCAGCTGTGTAACAATTTTTCATAAATTACATTACTTTCTATTTGCTCATAATTCCTCATCTAATATGCTTTTTAATTACTATTTAATCAACAATATGAAGTCCAAGGGAATCCTCATGAAGCATTATTGCAAAGCACAGGTACATGCAGTGCTACTGTCTCTAATCTAGAAATTCAAGCCTTCCAACTTTCTAGTAGCAAGCCATACAAACTATGGTCTTAAAAATAAAGACTGTTCTGTTGATGGTTTAAAAAAATAATAAAATTCCTTTCCTTCTGAAAAACAAGTAGTAAACTAATGGCATCTTTGGGATGCCATTGACTTACATCACCTGGGTCATAGAAAAAGCTGCTTTCTCCTTGGAGAATCCCTGTAAAATCACTGGGACTGGATCAATGCAGGTGTTTGGCTAGTGGGTGCCCTGATGTGCAGCCCCCAGAGCAGACCTGGCTGCCAGAGACCAGGAGCTCCCAGTGCCAGGCTGGGTGTGTGAATGCCATGGGCAGCACACGCTGCTGCCTGGTGCTGAGCACACCAGAAATGCTGCAGAGTGCCCAGACTCCCCCTCAGAGCTGAAACACAAAAGATGAGGCTGCTTCACTCCTCAAAAAACTCATCAGCACCACGCAAGCTCTTGCAAGGTTTTCAGCTTCAGCAAAGAGCTCTCCAATCCTCTACAGTTTCCTGAATGAAGGTGGGATGATTTGAAGATCAACATGAGATTTCAAAGCAAATATCTGGTTTGAAAGCTTTCCTCTTCCTTTCTTTGTCCTTTCTGTTTCAGCCAGGTCTTTCAGACCTCAGTTTGAAGATGATGTCTAATGCAGTCCTTTCCTGTGACAGTGACTCCATTCTTAAAGTCACAAATGATTTTTTCATGTAACCATAGGTAACTTATAGAAAAAGTACATAAAAAGGCTTTGGGGTATTTTTAGGTTATTCCTTCAGAGCTTATGAGAAAAAAAATATTAAAAGGCAGTGTAAACTACATTTTCAAGTATTCGTAAGTCTCTTGGAACAGTTGTGGGGTTTTTAAAACCTCTTTAGCATTATACTCTTAAAATTGGCATAGTCATAGAATCCCATCTTCCTTTACTTCATATATTCCATTTGCAAAATCTGAATTTTCCCATTTTTGACAGTATTTTACTTGTAAAGCCTGTAGATTAAGAGTGCTCCACTTGTTACAGTCCTGTGTGTTTAAACCAGTGTCACAAATGTGTTTGGACTCAGCAAGAGTGTTAAAAGTCCTCAAACACTGCTTATGTTCTTTATTGCTGCTGATGGGACTGTATTAGAAGGGCTGAAAAGAATACCTATAATATTGGGAGTGGAAGAAAAAATAAATTAGAAAAGAAAGTCTATTTTAATTTCAAGTCCTGAAAATGTTCTCTGGGCCCGAGTAGGTGCAAAGTTGTGGTAGCAACTCTCAACCCAGAGGGTTTCAGAAGGTACCATGTCCCCTCCCCTCTGAAGGAATGAAACTTCCCATCCAGGGCTAGGGATGTACTTCAGGGATATGACAGGATGCACTCTTCCAGAAACCTCTGGATCATCCACTTCCAGCACGGCCCTTCCATAGCATGAAGAGGGGAAAAAAACCCAAGATGCTGAGATGGGAATTGATGTTTCAGGGTGATATTTGTACCAGCTGCAAGATTTTCTTGGAACCTAATGGGTAGCAAGTTGGCATAAATGATTGTTAGCTAATGCAGCATTGTACCAAATGGACCCATTATGCTGCAAGGAGTGCAAAATAAATTCTGGATGATGGGACATATTCTTAGGCAAAGAGGGAATTTCAGAGAAGAAAAAGCCTTTGTTGGCTGGCTTTGTTTGTTTAACAGGAGATTATAAAAGATTACAATCCCAGCTAAGTTATGTCATCACACTCCCTAAAAACACACTAATAATTAATTTATTAGTCAAAGCAAACATTATATCCAGTAGTTATAGATTGTCTTAATACACTTCTGAGCCTCACAGTGGAGTTCCCAAAGGCAAACACAGCAGTAAGAGGGAGAGAATCAGATGGCAGGCCAAGAAGCTTTTATTCCACATGGGCCAAGTTTGTGAGTTTTGACCCAGTGCCCCAGTTCACACGATAGCTGATGGCAGACAAGGAACCCAGACAGAAGAATCTGCATCCTACAAAAACACCTGATGAGGTTGGCTTTGTGTCAAGAGCACAGGAAAGGGCAGGACCAAGAGCAGCTCAGCAGGGATGGCCAGGCTGTGAGAGGTTTCTGTGTTTCATTCTGCACAGAGCAGGGCAGGAAACCACTCAATCCAGCACAGAGCCCAAGCAGCAGTGACCTGGAACTCCAGCACAGCCTCTTCTCTCAGCTCCCTTAAGAAATCCACAGATTTCAAAATCAACCTTTTTAATCTTTAATAGCAACAGACTCATGAGAGATTATAATTGTTGATTCCAGTGGCAGACAGAGAGAGAAATAGAGCCTGGAGCCCTGAGCCAAGTTTTTAAAACATGCCCGACCAAAAGCATTAGGAAAGCAGTGTGTCAAAGTCTTTTTCAGTCATTTGTGCTCTGGCTTTCTGAAAACAAGCTTCTGTGTGCCAGTATTCCCATGTCCCTTGCAGTTGGGCTGAGGTGGAAGAGCCTGTCATTTAATTTTTGTCTCCACTGCCAGAGCTGGCTCCTGAAGCTCGTGTGGCTGAATATTGATATCCATATGCCTGGTGCAAGCACAGACATACAGCAAATCAGTCTGCACCACCAGTAATCTCTGGGTAAATACTGGGTGCCTTTCCAAAGATCAATTCTAGTGCCAGGCATTGTGTTGTTGTGCAGGAGCTGCTGGGTGAAAATGTGTTCCTTGCTGGTGCCTGGAATGTGGTTTGAGGCTCTGAGGTGCTGTGGAAGGCAAGAAAACTGCCCCCAGAACCTCCCATCTCACTCAAAAGGAGTAAAGCCACGTCCTGGAGTCAGGGGGAGGTGAAGTCATGGCTTGGGGATGTTTCCTTGTGGTTTCCTTCAGAAATAATAGGTCAGATCCTCCAGTTCTTTAGGTTCTGCTGCTTGTGCCCAGTATCAGCCCTTTGTCCCATGACACCTGAGCCTCTTCTGAGCCCATCAAAGGTGAGGAGACACAAGGCAGGAACAAGCAGACGCTGCCATTTCTACATGAGGTTCTCAATGCTCACTCTGCCTCTGGGCAGGGCACATTAATCTCCCATTAACACCCCTCAGGTGGCACCCAGCTGCAGGAGGCCCTGGGGGAGCACAGCCTGGCAGGGACACACTGCTCCTGAGTGGGCACAGTGCTGTGCCTTAGGGTTGGCAACTTTCCTTTATTATTTTTCATTTTAAGAAATTCTGCTTTCCATTTCACACGCAAACTGTACCTGCCAGGAAGGAAACAAAGTAACCTGTTGAGAGGAGCAGAAAATGAAGGGCTATTTTAAATCACATTATGTAACGTGATTATGATAAATTTTTCTTAACCCTTGAGTCATAGATAGCTACAGAGATGGAGTTTCCACTAAGCTTGAAAATAGACTAAGACTGTTAACAGTAAAGTAAATTTTTATGCTTTAAATTCATCTTTCTTCATATTTCACTCTGCACAAGGAGGGTGTCTAGAGGTTGTCTTACCAGGGAAATTGCCCCTAACTCAAAATAGCACTTGGTAGCAGCAGGTTGTCCCTTCTGTGACCTGTGGTTGTCCCCAAGCAGTGTGCTTGAGGTTGCTCCATGTCTGAGCTGCTCTGCATTCCTCACCACCCTTGGATGCTTCAGGGGCACAAGCAAGAGGAATTTTTATTACCCTCCTGTTCCTCTTGGATGCAGAAAGGAGCCAGGGCTGCTGCCTGCAGCCAAAGCCCTGCCTTCAGAAATACTCAAGGGGTTGGGTCTGCCTATAGTTTTCTTTTCTGTAAGAAAAGACACATTTACATTACCTGAGACTGTGCATCACACGTCAGCTGGGGCAGTCTGGACCACACCTTGGATTTATCTTTTGCTTTTTCCAGGTAATGGAAAGGGGTTGATTCCCTGATTTAGCCACCTCAGTGGTCCACCTAGAGTGGAACAGAAGCCTCTCCTCCTGCCTGGATACAAATGGGGAAGATGGAGGAGGAACCTCAAGATAAGGCAGTGCTGGAGCTCAGGAATTTCCTATTCAGGAGCCAGATCTCAGGTTTGCTGCTCTTCTCCTGTGTTCAGTGCTCACCCACCCTCACTGGCCTCCCTCTGGGGCTCACCATGGCAAGAACCAGCAGTTCAAAGATCCAGAACAAATCCTACTCCACAATGACCTGCACAGCTTCAGCAAGTGTGTAGGAAGAATGAAGAGGGCAAAGGTTTTGGTCAGGCCTGAGCTGCAGCTTTAAGGTTCACAGTTTTTACAGATGCTGTCTCATCTCAGTTAATATCAAGATGATTTTTTGCCTTTTCTTTTATATACTTTTTATATAACTTTTACGTATCCTCAGTATTCTTAGCATGCATACTCATAATTCCTGAAGTCTGATCATTTACCACAGCCCTAGTATTTTGTTAGGGCAGGATATCAAACATCCTAAAGGCCTCATAGTAGGAGGTCAGAAAACCCTACACTGTCTTGGGAAACCAAGGTCCTCTCTAGAAAATATCCTGTAAACTGGAGATTTGGCCTATCCAGGGGGAAATTCCATGGATGGGGGAATATCACACCATTCATCCAGGCATTGGGGCATCCTTGCTAGATATGCTAATTTGTAAGGTCTATAAACTGTATATGTGATCTGTTGTGTGTGTGCATTCACCTTGGCAAAGTGGTGCACCAAGAAAGATCCTTATTAAATACAGAGGTAAAAAAACCCTTATCCCTTGACTGTGTCTGGCTCTCAGTTTTTTAAGATCATGAAAAGGCATCACAATGAGAATCTAACATCCCAAAGATCCAGTCACAGCAGGGCTGGCTAGAGCAATAAGCCCTAAAGGAAATTCACTAACAGGCACGGTTTGGGCCATTGGATTTTCAGACATTTTTCTTGATGTTTGCCAGTTGCAGCAGCTGCTGTTCACTCATGGGTGGGAGAGGTCTTGCCTGCCTGGTTTCTCCCTCTGCCTGGGAAACTGCTAGAGAAAGAGGGCAGAGCCATACTTCAAGCAAAACATTTCTGTAATGGGGAAGATTAGGTTGAACTCACTGTTTCAAGCTTCTGTGTCACCAAGAAACTGAGGACCTTTATTTATTATTTGTATTACAGTAGCACCTAGAGGCCCCAGGTTGCTAGGGTTTGTAGAGCACTTTGCAGAAGATGGCAACTGCTCCTATCTCATTATAAAATTATGAAAAGAGTGGGAAAGGAAGGAAGAAAAGTGACCTGACTGAGGTGCTATGGAGCATAACAGAAATTAAGTTCCAGCTCTCTCAGTGGATGCCTGTGCTGCCAAGCACTGAGGTCACAGCAGTACAAGAAGCTGCAGTGCCTTCAGCCCAGCCATAAAAAATGACTGCCTGCTCACTTCTAGCCCTTCTTCAGCAGTGATTTGAGTGAATCCATTTTATTCCACATTGCAAGAGATTAAGTTGTTTAGCACGATCTGGCTGAGGGCTGGTGGCACCTTCAGATGTGTTTGCTTGTCTCCCTGTGATCATCTGTCCTCTCAAGCCCGAGCCCCATTCAGTGGCTGCACTGTAAATTTTACTTGCAATTTTAGTCTGGACATGAGCTTGTTAATTTCTGCCTAAACTATGGAATAGCCATCTCTCTTCATTCCAGTTTTAACATGCTGGAATTCTGTCATGATTGTTCCTCTCTTTGGTCAGAAAAGATGAATTTATTGAACACAACGTAGAAGAACCTGTTCAGACACAGCACCTCTGTGTGAAGGGTGTATGTCTGCACATCCCTGGAGAAAAACTTGCTGCTTCTCCCATCAAGGTGCAAACCTGGCATGGACCCTGTTGGGAGGTAGAATGGGACTTAAATTATATTTTGATGAATTTGCTACCATCTCTCTGAAATTCTGCTGGCATTTATAGCGATAATAGCTCTGCTTGTGAAGAAAGAGATTCTGTTATAAAGCAGCAATCTCTGTCTTTCAAAAGAAACATTTAAAAACTATGCATTTTCTTTCTCTTACCTAAAGTTTCAGTACCTTTATAGGAAATATGAGCTGTAATTTCACTGTTTTCTTTCTCTAAAATATGTTTTAAAAGGAAATCAGACCTCAGCACATTCTGTAGTTTTTCAAAAGAGCAGTGCAGAACTGGCAGTACTACAATTTGAATCTTGTCTAAAAGCCTGACAAGAATAGGAGTAATAGGTGCAAAGTCTCTATTTATTTAGCTCCAGCCACCACCAGTTCTGAATTTATCTTTTGCAGCATCCTTATGCAATGCTGATAAAAAATTCTTAATTCTTAACCTGGCAACGTGAACACCAGGTCCTGCCTGTGGTGGTTCCGTGGTCCTGCACAAGTGCTGGTGTTGGCAAAGCCCAGCTGAGGGGTCAGACCTGCAGAGACCTGCAGAACATATTGCCTGGTCAAACATTTTTTCCCAATCTTTTCACTTTGTGTCGGCCTCGTCCAGGACAAGCTCATTAAAGGCATCTTTGGAGTGATTAGCTCTCTGCTCTCCACCCATTTCACCCTTGTCTGCTCTCCTGATCCTGACTAATGCAGAGCCAGCAGTGATGATGAGAGGCCCTGAGAACTCTGCCATCTCCTTGAGAGTGATGTGATGCTCCTGCTGTTGTTAAAGACAGAGCAGGAGCACTCGACAAGACCCTCTCACAAAGCTCTTTGAAAGCCCCTCCCATGCTGACAGGCATTTGAGTGAAGTCCTGTGCTTTTTTTTCCCCTCTTACAAGTATTTTCCCTGTGGAGTTGCTCAGTGAGGATCCTTCCTACTGTTATGAGGATGGGTAGCAGGAGAAAAGGGATATTTTTTTGGTGGAGTGATTTGTAGGATGAAGCTGATGCTGGGCACCCCAGAGCTATTGGCTGTGCTCTGTGCTCAGGTAACTGAGCTGGAATCAGCTCCCAGGCTGGAGAGCTCTTCTGGCACTCTTGCACAGTTCTCCAAACCAGCCAGACTCCATGCAAGCACATTTGGTGTAAAAGCTCAAAGATTCAGGTCCTATTCTGCAAGGAGCAGCAGCTGACCCTCCTCTTTCATATTTTCCCTAAAGCTGGAATTTCCAAGTCCTTTAACCCTTTAACCATCTCATTGCAGCCTAGACTAGGGAAATTTGAACGGATCCACCCCAACATTAGCCCATTTCTAATCAGCCTCGTTGCCATAGCGACTTGGAGGGGTTTATTAGCATCAGCATGGCAAACCCATGGAACTGCACAACTTCTTCTGCAGCTGGGGAATGTAAAAAAGTGAATCCCCACATGGAATCATGCTTGCAGGGCTGACATTCAAATCACAGGCATTGTGTGCTCAGGAAAATGACTGTCACTCCTCACACAGAGTGTTTCACTTTAGCAGGAAGCAGGGGGTGCAAAGAAAGGTTGTTTTTTCCACTTTTCTTTTTCTACCTGAGGCTTTAAGATGAACGTTAAAATGCAAAGGAGCTAAAGAAATTCAGATACCTTATTTAAACTAGAAAAAAAAGAGTAGAGGAATAACCAACCCTGAAGCAGTTAGTTCTGGATGTGGACTCTGCCTCCTTTATTTTCATATACCAAAGGGCCAGGATATTCCCAAAGACTTTCTTGTGAGGAGCACAGAAATGTGCAGAAAGTGGCTTCCATCCTTTATTGATATTTCCTTTTTACTACAAGGAGTTGAAATGTGTGTATTTTTGATCCTGAACGTTGTCATGGTTACAGGACTACTTGGATGCTGC
Source organism: Trochalopteron elliotii (assembly GCA_024734555.1). Taxonomy (NCBI): domain Eukaryota; kingdom Metazoa; phylum Chordata; class Aves; order Passeriformes; family Leiothrichidae; genus Trochalopteron; species Trochalopteron elliotii. The sequence goes on from JANPWX010000095.1 coordinate 1,347,565, forward strand.
TTCTTGCACCCCATGAAGGCTGCTGTGCTCTGTGTGTGGTGGGGATGGTGGGGACCAGCCTGGCCACTCAGCTCAGCACGGAGTGGGAATTCCTTGGGATGGATTTCAGTCACGGGAGGAGGGATGGGAATGGTGTGATCACACTCCTACCACTCTTATAAATTCCTACAAGGTAGTACCCACTCCCTAAGTGTATCTACCCTTGCACATTTCTGCCTTAATCACTCTTTCCCTTTGTGGTTTGATTAAAAGCCTTGTTCCTGTGGATTTTGGGACCAAAAGCATTTTTTTTTTCAGCACAGAATTCATTTGAAGCTGTAATCCACAACATTACATGAAGCAAAGCCTCATGAAGGAAAAAACACTGGTGCTGATCTCCATAATGTCAGTTCTGTTTGTGCATCTCATGGAGAACCTCAAATCTGCCTGCAAGATCATGTGGTAGACGTGCTGTAGAAGCTGTTGGCTTTTCACTCAAAAATGGCAAATGAAATATTTTTGTCTGAAACACTCCCCACCCTTCTTTTTTTAAGATTTTTACCCAGAGGGTTTTCAGATTTCCAAACCTCTCTTATGGAAAAGGAGACACTAGGAAAAAAATTAATTTCTGTGAAACGCAGACAGGCAGAAAACACCAATTTTCTGAGAGGATTTTTCAGTGAAAGGTTGTAATTTGCTGTCAAAGGCATCTTTATTCTTTTACCAACTATATAAAATGCCATGTCTTAGGTCTTGTAGCACTTTACCCCCACTCACAGTGCAAATGGAGACTCATAAGATATTACAAATTTTGTTTGTTTATTGCATCCTGAAGTGGTTTTAAAGAACCCTTGTGAGCAAAAGACAGTGCTGCAGGTTGGAGAAAAGCAGATTTGTGCCTTTTCACACTAAGCTGGTACATGGCCTTGTGCAAATTACTGTCTGAAGTGCTTTCCCTCCTTTTACTGTGGACTGTCAAGTTGTTTGGATGCAGATATCTGTATCAAACCCAGGACTCTCTGTGCTCTGCAACATGTTCCTGTTCATAAACTCGGGGGGGAATCATAAATGAATGGGGGGAAAACAACGTACAAAAAAGTATTTTCTGGAAATTGAAGTCTGAAACAGTGAGGTTAGCCAGTGAATACACACTAATACCATATCTTGACTCACTTCTTGAAGTAGGAAAACTGTGGGTGGAAGTGGAGGGGAGCAAGTGGGGTGCCCTGTTTTGATGGACAGGCTTAGGTATGAGTGTAAAATCAAGAGATGGCAGCAGTGCCATAGCTGAGCCTCCCACTCCTAACTCACCTTGCCTGAGGTTACAGGCTTGTCTGAATGCCTGATAATTAACTGGTGCCCAGGTATGAACGGGCCAGATTCCCTCATCCCCTACACTGCTTTGATACTGGGTGAGAATGGCCTAGAAAGGGGGGACAGTGATCCATGTAGTCAGTTAAAGAAAACATCTGGATCTAATCAGGGTTAAAATAGCAAATGTCCTGAATTCCTCTCCAAAAAGGGGCACTGGACACATGAAAAATATTGTGTGGGGAAATGGCTTTGCCCTGCTGGGTAACTTTCAGGGACTCTGTAGCAGCAGGTGAGAGGGTGAGCACTGTTCACTGCCAGGGAACCTTTGCACTCTGGCTCTTCCCATCTCAGCTGCAGCCCCAGGCTCAGGAGTGCCAAGAGGAAGGACTGGAGTGGTTTTCTCCACCTGCACATGCTGGGGTGCCCTTGTGATGGCACCAGGTTGGCATTTTGGATGTCGGGGCTCCATTTCCATCCCCTGTTGCTGCCGAGGCTTTGAGCACAGCTGGATTTTGGGCCAGCTGTTCCTCTCCTGGAGCTGCCTCGGTGCTCCTCACCGTGTGGGAGGTGGTGAGTGAAAGGTGTTCTGCTGCAGAGGGCTGCTGTCAGCACAGGGATCAGCGAGGAGGGCGAGGGGGTGCGAGAGATCCGGCGACTTTCGCAGGTAATTGAGAGCCCGTCAGAAATAGCAGCAGCATTTAAAACCGAGAGCCTGTGTGATTCTTCTCCACCTGGTGAGCCCGGGAGTTACGGGAGGCTGTCTCACGGCGGAGAATTAACAATTCTGATGAGAGACGCCGCCAATCTGAATTGCTGATCTGGAGCCCAGGGTAAGAGGGGTGTCCATTAGCCCGTCTCAGGGATTTCCTTTGCCTGCTCCTGGGTCGTCATTAGAGGAACAAAGCAGCTGAAGAAATTGTGCAGATTGCAGATTCAGGTATAGACCACCCAAAAGACCTACATTTTTTTTTCTTCCTTGAGTTAATTTACGGTGAAATGCTGTCAGACCAGCCTGCATTGCTCTGTGCTCGTGGCTGCTGGTGACACAGTACTGGGACAACAGTGACTGCAATCCACTTCATGGGAAGGCTGTGGCTTGCAGGAGGACCAGGAGACACCTGCTGTGTGGTCACAGGGTACATCCCCATCTCCACGCTGCTGACAAATCAGCTGCCATAGGGGGAGAAATAGATGTTGTGCATTGCACTGAAAAGCATCAGCTTCAGAGGACTCTGAGGACTGCCACTGCCAACAGGAATCTTTTATAGTTTCCTGAAGGGCCCTGTAAGAGGTGACAAGGCCATAAACTCCAGTTGGTCGTGGAAGGCATGTCCCTTGCCTTCCTTCAGGGCTAGCCAAGCCAGCAGCGAGGGGAGCTCCTGCCTCCTTCCCATCTCTCCACGACAGAAACCACTTTTTGTGTCCCCTTCCCACCCCTGCCAGTGTCACCTAGCTGCCAGTGCAAGCATGGCTGTGAAACTTCTGGGGTTCATGTGTGCATGAATATCACAGACTAAGCTCAAAGCTTCTCCTGAATTAGAAAAATTATGGATTTCCCCCCATTGTCTTGTTGCAAACATACATCTGATTTTGGAGAGTGTCTTTGGACCATTTTTCATGACTGGTGCATGGGAAAGGGTCCCTCCAAGTGAGTCCATTCCTGCAGTCCTCAAAGCACTATTGCCTGAAATTATCAAAACTGCCTGGGGGATTTTTTATGTGCAATTCCCATTAATTAAGATTAACAAATACCTGTGGGAGTCTAAATAAAAATTAACAAATACCAAAGGGTATCTAAATCCCCAGTGTGATTTTGAGAACCAAACCAGCATTCTCTGCCAGGGAGAGAGGTCTGTTCAGTACCACTCTCTTGAGTTCATATTTTCCCTTGGGGTTGCTTACACATTCCTGACAAGAGACTGAAGATTTCTCCAGAGCAGTGCCTGCTCTTTTATAGTGCTGCAGTCACACGAAATAAATATGAAGTGAGCTGATTATATTCCAGGAGCTACAAGATACCACGTGTCAGATCCAAAGTGCACTGACCTTTCCACTCCCAGGTGGACAGCTCTGACCTTTTGTGATGCTGATGAGAATCATGGAGGAAATCATGATTAGGGGGAAATCGTGCTTTATTAGCATAGGCAGAGCACAAAGAGCTCATCATCTAAAGGCCTGCCTCTAGGTGGTGGGACACAAGAAAGAAAACCAAGATGTGTGTGTGTGTGTTGTACGCTCATTATAGCACTAATGGGGACAGGACAGCAGAGCAGAGGGGACAGCAGAGGTGTGTGATTATGCTTTGCTGTAGAGCCTTTCTTGCAGCGACAGTTATAGCAACAGCAGATCAGGATCCCACGGGCTCAAAGCCTCTTTATAATGCCATTTTACAGAAGTTATTATTTGACAGAGGAAGGCAGGAAGTCCTGGTAGCTGCAGGAACAGCCAGTTGAGTTTGGTAGGTTTTGCCTTGCTGGAAGGGACCAAGGAGCTGTTAATGAATAGGGATATTTTTTGTGGGGGGAGGGGTGACTGTGAGGTGCACTCACTCCCCTGTGCAGGTTTAGGGGGGGAGGAGGGGAACAAGAAGGATTTTTCTTGCACAGCAAACATAACTTCAGAAAGTGAGGAGGTTGGTGGGAGGGGAGGGAGGGTGGGGGAAAGCAAGCAAGCACATATTATATTCCAACTGTTTCCACGGTGACATTTCATAATCACAACTCTGGGGGAAAACGCTCCAGTGCAAAAGCTGGAGGAGGCAGGATGGCTTTGTGGATGCAGCCAGTGAGGGATGGCTCTCCCAGCACCTGTGGCTCACCATCTGAAGGACTTGGAAACAAGGGTCAGCTAAACTCCTGAGGCTGCAGCACAGACCCTGGGCCAGGAATTCAAATGCATAGCACTCACCATCATCCCCATCCTTTTATTTCAAGGATGAACATTTATAAATAAATATGATATCATCACACTAGATAGGAAGTCTAAATAGCTTCTCTTTCTTGGCAGGAAGGAGGAAAAGAGAGATGTATGTAGGAAGAGCCCGTGAGATGCACATAGCAAAGCAGAATCAAATAGCTGAAAGCAGCCTGTAATTAATGAATTAGGTCACCAGGTCTTTGCATTCCACATTGTCTCTCTTTTTACCCTCAGCCCTGGAATTAAAGTGAGCTCTGAGCAGATTGAAGGCTGCCTTTCCATCACAGGGGCTGTCTGCAGTGTCCAGAAGAAGCCAGAGCTTTGCTAGCAGCAAGCCTCACAGATCCATGGCTGGCATATTATTCATTTTACAAAGCAGCACCATGTTCACCTGAATCCCTTCCAAATGTCTGTGGTTCCCTGTGTCGTTTTAGGCAGTGTACCACTTGTCATCATGCTGCTACAGATGGCAATAGCTCTTGGGGGCTTTCCTATGAGACGTGGGCAGGGGACAAGTACACGAGGTTTTCATGCTTGGGGACTCTCCTGCCGTTCCTGTGGCAGAGACACAGCGTGCTTCAGTCCCGGCCCTCTTGTGGGTTCTGTGAGCTATGGCAAATTGATTCCCCTGCCAATCTCTCAGACGGGGTAAATGTTCTTTTTCTTCCATCGCTGCCCATTAACAGCTGATTAGGATGATCGAAGCTTTCTGTGGGCAAGGTGACAGGGTGCTGCAGGTTGATTGTGCTGCTTCTGCAGAGCTTAACAGGAGCTCAGGTTTCTCCAGCAACACAGCTCAGTGCAGTTGCTCAATAGTCCTAGACTGCAGCCAAAGCAAATGCACATAAATGTACAATATTTCTAAAGCAATTACTGTATCTTTTTATTCCTGAAAAGAAAACCTTTTTATTGTTTTGTGACTGAAGCTCCTCAGCTCTGTTCTTTTCCTTTCTCACTAATGATCTGCTCTCTTCTGATTACCACTCGCTCTAACTGTGGGTGTTGCTACAACAGGTTGCAAACTTTGTGGTGTGCCAGGTGACAGGGTGTTTGTGTGCTGCCCTTTCTGTCTTGATCACTTGTTGGGAGTACAAAGGGAGTCTGGCCTTTTGTTTGTAACACAGCACTGATCTGTTCTTGTGATGTTCAGAGAGTCTCAGCCAAAAACCTTGATGAGTACAGAAAGTCCCTAACACGGGACACCTCCAGAAACACTTGGTATAACAGGGCCTGTATCCTTTATTTCTTTCTTCCAGCCTGGAAAATGGGGTGATTTTAAAAAAATTACATTTTTTTCAGATTATATCCTTAGCTATCCTTAGCTCTCTGCCATTCCTGTGGTGTCTAAAGGATGAAGAGGAGAAATTATAGACAGCCTATAGATCCTCATGCACCCACTAAGCTTTACATCTCTTTGTCCAGAGCAGCCTGGAATAACCCAGCTGGAGCTGGCAGCAATGTCCTCTGTCAGGGTGGAAGACTGACCATGCCATGGAGGGCTTGGAAGCTCTGCCAGAAGTGAGAAGCTGGGACACCCCACTGCTGTGGGCCTCTGGCACATGTTTGTTAGAAGTTGTTTGGTGGAACTTAGTGTTTTTGGAGATGTAGAACAGGATCAAAGACACACCCAGTGGAGTCTCTTTGGGCCAGGCAGTGCTTTGACCTCCTGGATCTCTTCCTTCCCCATTCAATTCCTTCCAGCTGAGTGGTGCCAGTCTTTCCTTTCTCCTCTCTCCAGCTCCAATGATTTTCTGTTAACGCAGAAGTCTTTTCTGTTTCTCCTCTGTAGTTTCTCCAAAAATGGATGTGTGGCTGATGTTTGTTCAGAAACTCCGCAAAGCTCAATTTATTCCTCTTCTTCACTGAAACTAAAATCATTTTGCTTTCACATCTTTTAAGAATTTAAACAACTTTTCATATAAAATTACATAATGTTGTTTTGTGTTGCAATGAGGTTTTCTTCTGACAGTATTTTGAGGGAGTTCAGATGATCTGTGCAGGGTCCACATGGGCAAAGCTCTCTGTGGACTTTTTAGAAGTGTCTGTCTCCAACCAGTTATTTGTTCTTCTGAAATCCAACCCATTTAATACATTACAGACGGCAAATGTGCTGCAGACCAAGCCGTGTGCGAGGCTGAGGCACTCAGGGTGGGATTTTGTGTGGTTTGATCCAACACTGAAATTCTTATTTCCTTGTGAGATAGAGCACGGGTAGAAATTAAAGAATGAAGAGAAGTGACATGAATATCTGTATTGATTGCAGAAATTCATGACAGAATGACACTGATAATTCTGGTGATTTTTTAAGTTTTCTCCTTTGTGCACAGACTTCCCCCTTCCCAGCTGGTAGCTGGCAGCCTGCTCCGGTAGGATGTGATGTAAGGACTGGAAATTGATGCTTCTTTTCTTGACTCAGACACTCCAGTTCAAAACTTTGAGTCCTTTGACTATTGGAAAGGCCAAGATCAGCCACCCTAAAGCTCAGCCCACATGTTTGTTTATCTTGTGTGTTAGCAAAGCAGCCTGAGAGCTGTGGAGCCAGATGGCAATGATGGAATCTTTGTAAGGCTGTTTGAATTGTGGCAATTGCTGCTGCTGCTGCTTTTTGGTTTGTTGTTTTTTATTTTTTTTTTTAATTTCCTAAATCAGCATCCTTTTATCTTCCTCATTTCACGTTTGTTTTCTGCACATCTTGGGTTTGATGCCAGGGATTAAAAATGAGGGTTGATTCTTATATCAATATTAAACTGCATAATCACCTCTATCATTATTTGACTTCATCTGGAGCATTCACAATGTTTTGGGAACTTTGAGCGAAAGAAAACTTTATCATGTATATGAACATTTGACTGAATTATTGATAATCAGAATCTCTGATTGAGGTTGCATCCCCTGTGTGAGCCTTTTCACAGCACATAATCTCCTAGCATATATTTCCAACATTTTTTTTAATACTTATAATTTATTTGGTTTTCCATTCAATGAGAAAATAACATGACAACCAATCTGTGGCAATAATCTGGGGGGATATTATATTCTCCAACAACCTACTGTAACTTTAATGTATTACCAGTAATTTCTGCTTCCTCTGGCGAGAATTAGAGAAACATAAGGTGCTTTAATAACAAACAGGGATCCACCCACATCTCTGATTTATGTTTATGACTCAGCAAAGAGCGTAAACTGAGACATGGGCACAGAGTGATTCTATAAGTAGTTATAAATCAACCATTCACCCGGAGGGAAAAAAAAAAAAGTGTGCTAACAGCCTTCCATGTATGAGGAAGAGAGTGGGTTTGGGGTTGCAGATGGTAAAGTTTCCTTTCTGGGGAGTCAGTAAAGGGGTCAGCTGGGATTTGTCACAGAAAGATTTGAGGTGTTTTCATGAGTGCTCGTGGAGATTTTTACTCATGCAGCACTGGTTACATCACTGTCTATCAGAACAGCCTCTGGCTGGGCACTGCAAGTCCATCTGTTGGACACACCCTCAACAGGTCAGCTGGATGGTGGGACAAACAACTTCAGAAAACAAAGTTGCAGATCTGAATTTGTAGCGTATTCAGCTTGGATTGAGTCTACAGATTATTCCATTACCTGACTGCAAGAAAACCCCTTGGCCCTGTTGTGTCAAGACCCCCCATCCAGCTGTGTTGGGTGACACTGGGGCCCCCAGCCCTCCCCAGACTGATCTAGCCCAGGATTGCTCTCAGCCAAGGCACAGCTCCCTTTGCCAGCTGCTGCTCATGAATTTCCAGCTGAAGGGTGCACAGTGTTTGCAGTGCCACTCTGACTGACAGGTTTATCTTCCAGTCCATTTACTTACTTAATTATCCCAGAGCGAGCAAGAACTTCTTATAAATATGGAAATAGGCTGATCATCATGACAACAGAAGCACATTCTTGTACACTTTGTGGGAAAAGCTGACTTTCCCCAGTTTCTGTTCACATGAGGTTTCCCCCATCAGGAGGAGTCAGTAAATTGATAAACAATATCTGGTGACCTTAAAACATCATCCCCCACATGTGTGGCATCAGTCAGGACCTGCTTGGAGCTCTCATCATCTCAAGAGTTGCTCCTGTCCCACATCTTATCATTTTAGAACACAGGGGAAGAGCTCATATTTCCCTTAACTTCTCTGAGTTGCTTCTGTGGTGCCAAAGTTTTTCATTTGACAGCTCCTGCTGCTGCGTAAAGGAGAGAGGGTCTGTGGACACTTCAGACCTAAATTGTTGAAGATGAGGGAAGATTTTTCTACCTGTGTACCAAACGTTGTTGAGGCTGTTTTTGTCGAGATTCTACCAAAAATTATTGGGTGCATAGAGTTTGTAAATGCTGGTTTTCAGTGTAAATAATACCTTCCAGATCTAAGGATTGAAGCAAATGCCTGTTGTTCAAATTCTGGAGTCTCTTCTCTGAGAGCCTGTGCTACAATCATTCCTTGAGCACTACATTATCCAAAATAGCAAAATTGAGGTGACCAAGGGAGGCAGAGAAATGTGTTGTCACTCCATCAGCATTCATTTATGCCAAGGCTCTGCAAAAACCATATGAGATTCTGCATTGTTTGGAGTTTATTTAAATTAATCACTATAATTACATTTTTGCTCTTTCTAAAAAGCCTCCTATAGAGATTGTCCAGCTAGAAAATAAAAGGAATTTTGGAAATAGTTATTTCAATAGCCTCTTTAAAGACATTCAGGAGCATCATGTAAAACACAGTGGGCACAGGGGGAAATAATTCTGCTGGGAGGCCGGACGGATGCCGAGCTCTGTTGATTTCCTCATTTTTCAAGGCTGAAGGCTTCTGCATGTGAATGAGTCCTTTGTTTTTTTCAAGGCTTCTGGTACAGAAATATATCTGCTGCAACAAGCACTGATTTTCCATCCTGGAAACAAAAGCTCTGATAGCCAGGGCAGAACTGCTCGGGTGGACAACTGCACACCATGCACAGCAGAGCAAAGGGGAGGGCAGCAGACATCCTCCTCAGAGCCAAAACTCTCTGGCTCCAAGCAAAACCTTGGAGCAAAAATGGGTGAGAACAAAGGCTCTTGCCCAGTACAGCAAGGTCAGCTGCAGACAGAACACAAGGGGAACAGCAGCCCTGGCACAGACATTTTCTTATTCTCATGTCTGGAAAAGACCTAAAGTAAATCAGCTACACGCTTTCAAAGTGCCTTTTAAACATTTCTTAAATTTGACAAATTTTCTTCTTAATTTTTCAGACCTGTATTTACATAATTTTTTGCACTTTGCATGAATTAATCCTACAAAACCATGTTGGACATTCCTTGTTCACCACCACATGTCTGCCTGTCCCATCTCTGTCTTAAGAGCCCTTCGAGACAAAATATAGGTCTTATAAACTCCACCCCTGATATTTTCTATTGTTCCTGATTAAGATGGCTCTGTGCAATATGCTTGTATTTTGTATTGCACGATTTTCATTGTTTTCTGAAATCTGAAAGGAGAAATAAGCTCCTTCAATTGTTTTCAGGCATCAAGATAATTAATTTGTGTTTCTTCAGAAGACTGGTGGATTGATCTGTGTTTCTGTTGTGACTACTCTTGTGAAGTTAAAGAGTTTAATCTATTTCCCAAGACTCAGTTTGGGAAGAAGTTCAGGTGTTATACTGCTTTCATGTTGACTTAAAGAACCTTCAGAGCATCTAGAGTTAATTCTGAACATCCTTATGCTAACAAACCCCGAATAAAGTGTTGTTATCTGCAGGGAAAATGGAAATGAATACCTTCCTAAAATAATGATCTTATTACTACTTATCTTGTTACACTGTGGTGAGGTTCCCCTTGTTAAGCCACCTGCATTTTGAGAGGTTTATAGACAAAAGCAGCATTATTAATTAATGCGACTGTGCAAGCTTTCTGCAAGCTATTATAATATTTTATTGTTATGGCTACTATTATTGTTATCAGATAGGCTGTTTGGGAGTTTGGAAAACATGCTGGCATTTTCTGTTGCACTAGCTATCCTTCAGTGCCTTTCTTCAGATTATAAATGCAGCTGTTTCTATTAAATTCTGGATGGAAAGCAAGATCCCATAAAACCTATCAGCAGGTTATTTTAGCCTCAAATCAGTATTGCTTAAATTACACGGGGAGGGAAATGGAAGTCTGGTGAAGGTGTTCCTATCAACAGCAGATGGGGATTTTTTGTGCTTGAATGTGACTTTGTGCTGAAGGTCACCCAGGCAGTGAGACAGGGTCAGGGCATCCTTTGGCCACCTTTATCTGGTTCCTGTGTGCCTGAATTTCTTCTCTAGTGAACCTGGCATCAAGAGTCATTGGCTGGTCACCTGGGAAGGGGTGGTTTGAGGAAAAAAGGAATCCGTCCTAGAAGTGTTATGAGGAAAATGCAAACCTTCTGGGCTCTGTTTTTTGCATTGTAACTCTACTTTCTGTCCTGTAAGAGGCCACCAAGTTCCAGGCATCAGTGCAACTCCTCTGTGATGCAAAGCTGTAAGAGTACAGTTCTGAGACCCCCACACCCACTCTGGCATTTACGTGGGTGTTTCAGCATTTTGTCACTCCAGAAGTCACAGTGAAATCCACAAAACTGTCTAGGAAGATACTAAAGATCCCAAACTCTTTATTTGCAGAGATTAAACTAAGGCCTGAGTATATAAAGAGTAGTGTTATCTCTGCACCATAAAGTTATGTCACTCCTGGGTCCTGTGGCCATCAGGGAACATTTCTGTGCTACTGCAGATTTTGCAGTCTTGGTCATGTCCCATTTCAGTTATCCCACTCTGCAGTGTGCTCATCTCTCCAGCTGGTCCTTGTGCAGGAGCAGTTCTTGACCCTTAAACATTGGCCACCACTCTTTGGTGTTCTTCCAGTTTAAGGTTTCTTCCAGACCCTACATCCAACCAGGACACAGGGCATCTGAGTCTTTTCTAATTCTGCCCCAAACATCCCTTTATTCTTTCTATTTCCTCTCTGCTATGGACCCCTGGTGAGTATCAAGGCTGGAAACTGCAAGGGCAGAATATCTGGGCCTGGGCATGGGATTTCAGCTTCTGGCATGTATGGCCTCAAGTTTGGTTTGGGACTTCAGTGGGGAATGGGTGAATCTTCTCTCCTTGCTGGGGTGACTGTGGCTCTGTGCTCACCACAGTTCTTCAAAAATTTCCAAATCCCAAGTTGTGTCTAGGAGCTGAGTTTTGTTGGTTCTACCTTTATTTTCTCTTCCTTTTGTTTTTGAGCAAAACTGCTTATGGTCAAGTAAGCTCCAGCCTCGCCAGAACTGCCATGGAGCAGCTTCTGAAATGGTCCAGGCTAAGATAGCCCCTAATTTCAGAAGCCTGCCCTGTCTGATGGTGCTGGTGAGTATTCTTCCACAGATTCTTCTACATTATGTGCAGTGGTGAAAAGCCTCATCCATTAACAGTGGCCAGGAAAAAATCAATGAGAAAGGTGATGGGGGGATTTCCTTTTTTAATCCTTCAGGATATCTCATTTGTTGCTCTGAAATCCTTCCTTCCAAGGCACATTTGCAGGACCCTCTTTGTTTTCCTAACGAGCCAGGGTCCGGAGAGTGATCGGTCCTACTCCTGGAGCCAGGGGGGAGAGCCCAGGTTGGGAATCGATGGAAAGGGAGTTTCAGCCCTTTCTCTAGAGGAGTTTGCATCCTACCGATTCACAGGTTCCTTTGAGTTCCTGCCAAGAGGAGCCGAAGGGGAAAGCCGGGGTTTAGGGGTAGGTGGGGATTGCCCTTAGAGACCCGAAGCAGGATTCCCGGGGGGAAGAGCGGGGTCGGGGGGGTTGCTGTTCCCAGCTGTTGAGCTCCAGCTGGGAGCAGGGGAAGGAGCTGGGTGGAAGCGCCCGGCGTGTGCGTGTGCGTGTGTGTTGTGTGTGGCGGGGGAGGGATGTGGATGAGGAGCGGGCTCTCTTTCTTTCTCTCGGGGCTGAGTTAATCCTGCTGCCAGGCGCTGCTCAGAGGCAGTCTCAGCGCTGGATTCGGAGCGGGGGAGACGCGCATCCCGAAGGCGCAGCGGAGGGGAGGCGAGAGAGGCAGCTAAAGAGAGCAGAGCGGGGGAAAAATCAAATCTATGCTTGGAACTGGGCTTCTTTTTCGCCAATGCAAAAGGGAATATGCAGCACATTTTTGCCTTCTTCTGCACCAGTTTCCTAGGGGCGGTGTTAGGGGCCAATTTCCCCAACAATATCCAAATAGGTGAGTGCGGGGCTGGGGGTGATGGTCACTGAGTGGGTAGGGGTGGAGAGGGGGTGGTGGGGGAAAACTGACCCGTTGGTGTGCTTGCAAAGGCACAATGTGTGTGTATGTGTGTGAGAGAGGGCGAGGGGCTGAGCTGCGAGGGCTGGATGTGCGCCTTGGTACCAGCTTTGCCGGAGCAGAGATGGATCAATTCGGCTTTGGGGGAGGGGTAGATTGGGAATAAATGCCTGCACACACACATACACACACACACACCGACACAGAGGGAGAAAAGTGCCTCCGAAATGGAGGAAGTATGAAAAAAAATCTGTTTCTTGCCCTGAGAAATGCATGGGCTGCCATTGTGTGTTGCTGCATTTGCAAAATCGGCGGTTGCATGATACATTTTTGTGAGGATGCTCTCATCTGTAGGTAACTGGGACGGGAGGTAACAAACAGACGCTCTCTGTTGTTATTGCCAAAGAATAAGGGCAAAGCTATTGGAAGAAGATGTTGCATTGAAGTCTCTTTCCATTCCATGACACTTGCTTCCCTTGCACACCAGCAGCGCCTGTTTGATTTCTTCCTCCCTTCCTGTAACTTCTCGGTGCTCCTCTCCTTCCTTCCCCGGGTTTATTATTACTCTCCCAATGATCTTTATTGGTGATCGTTTGTAACCTAGCCCCAAATTCCCTTCCCTCGCATGCCGGTTTTCTTTCCCGCCTCCCTTCTCTTTACAATGCCAATCAATTGCTAATCCACCAAGTTCAGGCAACTCCTGCCTGAGTCCAGCCGCACAATCAGTGCTTTTATTGCTGTTGATGCTGCATCCTTGTCTCCCTCCCTTCCTGTCTCCCCTTTACCCCAAATTTGTGCAAAATCCCAGATTTTTTGCCTTTCAACGAACGCAACTTGGCTACAAGCATCTGATTCCTCCGATATCCATGATTAGGCTGTGGGGTGGGAGGAACGGGGGAGGTGGGGGGATATTGGTGCACAAATATCCCTTTTCACACAAGGAGATGCCCCCAATACTAAAGATGTGCAAAGTGACGTTGATGGCAAGTCCTTGCCTATTTGTTTCTTCCTCGAGTCATCTTGGGCATTGATACTTTCTGCAGCTTTATTTTAATTCTCCCTTGTTGCTAAGTGCTTTGTTTCCCTCCTCCTGAAATGCCAATAGCAGCGCTCTCTTTAAATGCATATAGATTACAAGACAGACTGAATTTAATAGCATCTTTCTGGAGGCTGTGAAGGGATCTGCTGCAAGCCAAGGTTCCTGCTGGGGGAGCAGCAGGAAACTTTTCCTAGGGCTGGGCTATCGCTGCACTTTGTTCCAGATCCATGGGGGAAGAGAGGCTCTGAGCTTAGGTCCAGCCCAGTCCCAGTTCCTACCCTGTTTATATCATTCTGTGGTTCTGGGTTTATCTGTACTTCTGTATAGATTGATTCCTTTGAGGATCAAGCTTTAAGTTTCCTGCCCAGTTTGAGTTTGGCCACTGTCACCTGTTAAATTCAGGGGTTTTCTGTGCAACAAAGCTCCAGCAGCAGCAGCAGCTGTTTGGTCACAGTCCCATGTCACTCTGGCTGTCACAGCCCTGTCCCCTGCTGGGCAAGGCTCAGCCAGGCTGCCCTGTACCCCAGAGTCCCACAGTGTGGGGAACCCCTGCCACCCTCCTGTAGCAAACCTCTCCTCCCAGTCAGCAGGGCTGAAACTGAACCTCATTACAAGCGAGGAGAGGAAGGAAGAATCTCATTTTTCCTTTACTGAGGTAATACTGACAGCACTCCCATTCCTCATGCTGGAGTTACGGGGGATGAGGAGACTGAGCTGCACCCCATGGATTATCCCCATCCTGCAGCTGCTTGGCCTGGGCATGCATCAGGGCTCCTATATGTGATCCAGGGTTACATAACAGACATATTGGAAAGGTTTTCTGCTCCCAACCTGTCTGCAGTGGGCACAGAACCCTTGGGTCTTGTGTTCTGGAGGATTTCTGAGTTTAGAGGCACTCCCCAGGCTGTGGAGCTGTAGGCTCTGCTCTCAGGAATATTTTGGACTGATGATATTTCTAATACAAATATTCTTAAGATCTTTCTTCTTATTGCTCTGTTTTTCTCCCCAGGGGGGTTGTTTCCTAATCAACAGTCCCAGGAACATGCGGCTTTTAGGTTTGCCTTGTCTCAGCTCACAGAACCCCCAAAGCTCCTTCCCCAGATCGACATTGTGAACATCAGCGACAGCTTTGAGATGACATACACCTGTGAGTACCCGCCGTGCTCTGCCTTACCTCGGGCTCCTTATTCCTCACTTGAGTTTGATTGCTGTCTGAAATGTGGGACATCTTGGTCCAAATGTGCAGCTCACCTTTGGGGTTCAGGCAAGAAAACCCCAAACATATGGATAAAGGGTTTCTGGGTTATTTTGGTTTGTGCTAAGGAATAGGGGTGAGATAGTGCTGCAGTTATCCAGTGTGTCTTGTGTTTCCCCTTCTATTGCATCCAAAGTGGTATAAACCCCTCAACATTTCATTTCCTCTTGCTTCTCTAACTTGTGCCCAACTCATTACGTTGAGGTTTCATCCCCATATTTCCCATAGCTGTGATGCACAACAGAGACACCCCTTTCCACCCACAGAGTGCACAGAAGTCTCTGTTTAGTGTGAACAGCTTCTTCCTCAGCCCCAGTTTAACCATCTGTCCTTGTAATTTAAGAAAGACCTACCAGAAACCAGCAGCTTGGTGCAAGTGGAGGCTACATCCACAATAAGGGCATGACTAATAATGACAGAGAGGTAAGAGAGTTCTAGTTTCAAGAAATCCATTCACTGGCTCTAAAAACAGATATTAAAGAATGAGTTTGCACCACAGAATTGATGTCAGGGTATATCTGCACCCTGCTAAAGCACAGCACATTGGCTGCACTGTTCTCATTAGATGATATTATTGGGAAAAAAACCCCAGCTTGCCAGGTAAAGCCAAGGTTAGCAGCAACAAACAAGACCAGGAGGAGGAAAGCAAATGAAAGCTAAACCCATGACACAGCCCTGTGGTTGCTGTGGCAGCCTTTGCTCTTCTTGGAGCACAGGGTGCAGTGCTGTGGGTGAGGGGCTTGCGCCGGCGGGGTGTGATCCACAGAGAATTCTTTGGTTTGACCTGGTGTCAGACACTGCTGCTGACACTCTCTGAGCCTGTGCGTGTTTGGGGGCTGTCAGGAGAGGCTGGAGGGAGCCTTCCCTTCGTGGAGCCTGTTGGATTGTTGTTGGCTGGCGTCTGTAGTGTCCTCTTGAGTCACTGAAACATCCCCCCTGCAGTTTAGTTGTGTGGGATAGAGGTGAATACAAACTGTTCTCTCTGCTCAGAAATGCACAGAAGGGATCTCCTGGAAGAAAGAGCCAGGAGGAGAATTAATGAGGGTTTTTGAAGGAAAAAAATAAAGTTGTGATATTTTCTGTTAGAGGGTTTGCAAATACAAGATATCAGGAATTTCTTGCCCAGCATGATATAGGAGAGAGAAATAACAGTTTGGCCACACTTTCTTTGCAGTATCTAATGGCATATCTAAAGATTTTCTATTTTCCTTAATATCCCTCTATTTGCCAACTACAAGCTTTCCATCAAGGAAGAGCAACTATTTCAGCTCTATCCAATGGCATTTTCTTGGCAGGAAAACCAGACAAAGAGAAGAAAAAAGCCAGACCTCGTATCTATGAAGGGAAAACGTCACCCACCTGGGGTAGAGTTGCTGACTGTGGCTGGGGATGAGCTATTTCAGAGCTGATAGCAGGAAGAAAGCAGAAACTGCAAGAACATCATTCAAATAAATTCTCCATCTGCACATGGTTTTCCCTCCCTCTCCATGCCTGCCACTAATGGTTTTGTTTACAGCTTTGATGGCAAGACCATGACACCAGTAATGCTTCAGAAATCTGCCATTAGTACTGTGGGGGCAGGGGTGGTCTCACAAAAGCTGAATGGAAGCAAGGCAGCCTCCCAAAGGATGTTATATTTGAGCTCTATGTAGGGCACATTGTCCTAGATCAGACCAGCAGAGCACTCTGCACAGTCCAACTTCACTTGTCCTCGTTTCGCTTTTCTTATAATTAAAAACTTCCTAAGTTCCTCCAGACTATGGAAGACAGCATTTGTTTTGGAAGTACAAAAGAAGGTGTTATTCTATGTACCCCAGGGGTGAAAAGAAAACCCCAACCTAAAGAAAACAGGCCATTAGGAGACCTGATTTTAGTACTCTAGAGCCGAAGTGAAACTTTTGTCAGGAATTAGCTCATTCTTCATCTTCCAGCTAATTCCTTGCCTGGCTGCCAAGACTAGATATCAGCAGAAAGATCTGTTTATTTAGAGAGAATAAAAACCCTGCCCACACAGTGGTCCTTATCTTCTGAGAAAAGACTGGCCGTGCTACCAGTTAAAAGTACCAGGTTTTGTTCCCATGGAGATGGAGAACACAGCATTTCCTTGCCATTGGCATTACCTGCTTCTGTGACAGTGAAGTCAAGGGTGTTTGGACCCTGTGAACCTGATGCTTCACCTGTCTGGGTCTCCAACAGGACATCTGAGCAAGACTAGCAGGTCCCAACTCCACTGCAAATCCAGCCTCGTGTGCTAAATGCAGTCCTTATGGCAAGTGTGTGAAGCAGCATCATTTAAAACACAGAGCAGATATAAGATTCAGTGGTGACAGCAGGAGCAAAAGCCTTGTTGGGCGGCCTGTGGGGTGGCAGTGAAGTGGCAGGGTGAAGTGCAGCACAATGACAGCAGCCTGGCTGAGGAAATCGAGTGCAAAATGTACCTTGGCATCAGCTGTGACCTGCTCACCCCTGCCTGACACGGAGCTGCTGCTGGTGAGGATGAGTAAGCTGTGGGGTGACAGTGGGTGAAGTGACACTGCAAGCTCCGTGTCCAGGTGACAGCACTATTAATGACACCCCGGCAGTGAGCTGGTAACAGCAGCACCCATCCCAGGGAGAAACCTGGAGAACACCCAGAGGCTGCTGTGGGCTGTCACTGTGACAGCCCAGCAGTAACTTCCACATTTCTGGTGTTTTCAGATGTGCACTTTTTATGGTTACACAGTAACTGTGAAGACCTCAGTGTAGGTACTGCAGTCCCTGTGCTCAGCACGTCAGGAGATGATGATTTTAAGCAAGCCAGAATCGTTAAGCAAGCAAGAAGAGGTTGTAGATACGTGTGGTGGCTTCCTGTTTCATGTGCGGGGTTGGTGCTAATGTTGTTGCATCACTGAGGCACGGGCACATTTCAATAACTGAAATATCTCCCTGAATTCATTCCATCCCACAGAATAGCTGGTGATGAGCACGCTCCGTGGCTGCAGCTGGGTGCCTGATGGGGCTTACCCGTATGAAAGTACACACCTGCCACTCTGAGGGTTCTTAACTAAAGGTTAGCAGGCTTTATAGTGTTGTGCTGTTTCTTCAAAGGCCAAGGAAATTGTTTAGGGGAGGAGGGTGAATTGAGAGTCCTTCCTTCAGCAGAATTACACAGCAGGGCCAGGTGACTGTAAAGGGTAAATGATGATGTGGTATAGCTGAAGTGTTTGCCTGGTGACGCAGCAGAGCAAAATCCCTTCTGGCCAGCTTTAAAGGTATGTTCAGAGGTTCTGTCTCCATCCATGTTTGGAAAAGAGCTTTATGGCCCCCACACAGCATCTAGCAAACCTTGCCATGCTGGTTTTTGCCGTGTCTGACTGCTCCCAGGGCAGACCCAGCACAGCAGAGTTGATGCTGCAGGTCAGGGTGGAGAGGGGTGGGAAGGGGATGCTCCATGCCAGATGCGAGGGCACATGAGCTTTGCAGCTCAAGAGATACCTGCAAATTCCTGTCCCTGGAAGGTCCACAGTGGATGGGAGCACTGTGTGGTGTTGACAGTAAAGGGATGAGAGGTTTTTTGTTTGAGTCGACCTGTGCTGGGAGTAGTTTCCTCCTATTCTTCATCTCAGCCTCCAACTGTGCACAGTGTAATGCACATCCCTGTCCTGAGCAGAGCCTGGCTCCTCGGGGAATATGAGTTGTTTCAGCCACAGCTCCACAGCTTTATTTAATTTGTGGTGCAGAGATTCCTGCTTCCAGCCTGTGGCTGAGGTCCCCAGGTGAGCCTGGCAGCACGAGGCAGGCGTGGAGGATGCTCTGGCTGTCCTGAGAAGAGGATGGCTCAGCAGCAGCCTGTGCCCTGTGAGCAGGGCTCACACAAGGTGAGTCACCAGCTTGGTAAATCTGCCCCTGCAAAACTTAGGGCACTTTGCAGGGGTGACCAGTGACTAAAATAACCCCTGTTCATCACTGAGCCCAGCAGCTTTGCTGAGGAAGCCACCAGATTCTGTGTGTTTGGGTGGTGGGCTGCTGGCAAGGGGCATTCAGGAGCTGTCCACCTGAAGCACAGGGGTCTGCACAGGATAGCAACAGGATTTTGCAGCTCCAAGAAAACTTGTAAAGAGGCTGAAAATCAATGAATTATTTATCCCTCTCCTTCTCTGTATGCACAGATACAGTTACTGTGGGGTACTCACACCAAGTATATGCTGTGGGTGCTGCTAGAATATCAACAGTTGAATCTGTTCTGCAAATTAGAAAATGAACATGTAGTTTGGATTCTGTTCGTATTTTATTAAGGCCTCCAAGCACCAATTAGAGAGGGATTTGTAGTGATCACTCACTCTGTGCTTATGTTCTTATCAATAGCAGCAAGCTTACATCCAGATCAGCTATGAAATGAAGTCTTTCTTTTTCTTCTTTTCCTTGGATACTTACATATATAGATAGAGTATTTATAGAAATTGCTTTTTATCTCCTAAATTACCTCTCAGAGATAGGAAGGAATAGGCAAGCATTGAATATTCTCAAATGAGGATCTAAATTTGGGTTAATTAAACAATTATTGTGTGTTGAATTTAAAGGAAGTTTCTTTGTTGACAAACATATGATGGTCGCCATTTCTTGTAAAGGTGTTGCTGTAATTATTCCAGCAGTAATCAATTAGAATGCAATTTTTGTAATTAAACTTCCACAGTCTAAATAAGCCTAGACTTGTAATAGTTGTGTTCCTGCTAGACTTGTTTTTATTTTCAGTGTCAGAAATCTCATGTAAGTGCTTTGGGACACTTTTTTTTCCCTGCAGAGTTCAGGATGCTTGCTGTGCCTATTTAATGTGAGTTAAGCCAACAGAAACATGGATTTAATGATCAGATGCAATCTGATTAATACAACACAGGTACTACAAGGAGATACATCTCCTTGGATTATGTAACAGGAAAAGATGTGATTGCAGACAGATGAATCACGGAGCATCAACTCACGTTAGATCAACCTGAGGTTAAGGTTGTTCAGTTTCGGGCAGGGATGGGCTGTAGCTTTCTAGTAAGTGTGTGTTTGTTCAGTGAGATGCCAGCAGCTTGGAGTGTGCTGATGGGTGGAATCCTGCCAAACAGCAGGCAGCAGGTCCTGGAGGTGACACCAGCCCCTGTGTCCCAACAGGGCCCCCGGGGTGGGTGCTGGGTGTTCAGCAGTCACAGCCACCACTGAAGAGGGCAGGAGCTTGTCCCATATGATTTCCCCAAGAAGGAAAAGCATTTAGAACGTGATTGCTGAGCCATTTCCTCAGCTATGGCTGCCAAGACAGGGCAGGTTGTCTGTCTGCCTCCAGAGATCTGGGCACGGGGGGTTTTGGGTAGATGAGGACTGATACATCAGCAGGGGAACTGATGGGACTCCCCTTGTCTCAGCCACAGTTAGAGGCTGGCACCACACATCAGGGAAAATGTCCCCCAGTCTGGTGTGTCCATCTCTTCGAAGGCCATGGGGGCACTTATTCCTTGTATGACTATTTTTTCTGTGTTTAATTTTTTTTATCCTGGGTGGTGGGAGAGTTGCCTGGGGAGAAAAGCAGATATAACGCCACAAGGAAAAATCAGAGGGAGGAATAAGGGGAATTTCACACCTGCAAATCTATCTGCTCATCTGGAAAGGATCCCAGCTCTAGTGACAAGCAGAAAAGAATGAAGAAGTAAAATTTGGGCTCTGCAGTAGGCAGAAGAGGGGTTTGAGAAACAGTGAGCAGCACAGGCCAGACCTGTCCATTGTGTGACAGTCACAGCTTCCACTCACAGCTTATCTTTTCTTCTCTAAAAATAAAGCCTTTGCATGTGATAGGGATTCTACTAGGACAGAAACAGACAGGCTTTATTTTTTGACATTATTAGCAAGGTGAGAGTGGAAATCTTCATGTGACTGCAAGGAAAGCAGCGTGGGGAAGTGTGCTGCTCATTTCCAAAACTGGTGGGAATTTTAGATATATACATTTACATTTCCCTTAATAGGGTTAGGGCCCCAAAGGCAGCAGCTCTCTGCTACCAGAAATGGAAAAGGTCCCAGTTAGCTTCAGTAACACATGGAGCTCAGAGCAAACACAAAACCAACATGCTCCTTAAAGAGGCAATAAGTCAGGGAGACTTTAATATTCTGAAGATCCAAATTCTCCAGGGTGTGGTATTAACACAAGTCTGAAGAAAAAGATGCATTTATTTCAACTGCATTCCTTTAAAGAGAGGTTTTATTTCTCTTTAGTTGTGTAGAAATGAAACAGGGCGCTGTTTTTCCCAGTGAGAAATTCCATGTGGAATCCTTTGGTGACACCTGAGGAAGTCAGGGGTTAGGCAAGGTGCAGAAGCAGGGGGCAAGCCAAGCCATTTGCAATCCACCATCATTCCAGCAAAAAATGTTTCAAAATGGCAGTGAATTACTGGGACAACAACAGTGTGGCATCCAGCAGAAACTGCTCCCTGCTCACCTGCTGGAGTGATCACTCATTAGCTTAAACAGTAACGAGTCTCCAGCTGATTTTCTCACACTGCCCTTTTAGCAGCCACCCACTTGTCCCCTCTGGGACACTTGTAAAAAAACCCACCCCCAACAAAACAACACAAAAAGACAAAAACCTCCTGAAATGCTGATTCTTTTTATTAATGTAGATCAGTTATTTTCCCTGTTGTCTGCAAACCAAACTCTGCCAATCCTCACCCAGGGCTGTAGCTCAGATGTGCTTATGCTTCTCCAGACTGAGTGACCCCTTGAGGAAGCAGCAGTGAGAGGCAATGAGGAAGAGAGTGACAGCTAAAAATTGCCATATCTTGGCTTCTCTAAGAGGGTCTTTTCGTTCTTTGATTTTATTTGTTTTTGACAGAGTGGAGGAGTGCAAAAGAAAACAACTGATGTCTAAGATTGAGTTGTACTGATGGCAGGATTCTCGTGTGGATGTGGCATATGTGTCTGCATTTCTCTATATGCTACAGGAGTCTTGGCTTTGATTTTGTAAGTGAAATCCTGCCACCATGCTAATGGACATGAAGTGGGAGGGAGATGAAAGGTTGAGGGCTGGAGGGTCAGAGGAGAGAAACAGAAACCTCTGTGAGTAATCTGGATGCAGAACGTGGAAGAATCTCACATGAAGTCAAGGGCTATTTCTCACCTCCCCACCCTCCCAAACACTTTGCTTTGATCTTTGCTAGCAGTGAGTTTCAAGAAGCAAAAGACATCAGTGATTACACAGATGCAGATGTGGTTTTTCTCCTGCTGATCTGCCAACATCCCCCTGAACGCCCTGAGCCTTGTTGGCTTTCCTTCCACGCAGCACCCACATCCCATCCAGTGCCATCCCATAGAAGGAGAACAGCACTGCTGTTCTGGCAGGTAAACAGCAGAAAAAATTGCCAGCAGGCCTGGGAGCTTGTGAGGAAAGCACAGGCAAGCAAAGTCCAACAGAGAGCACACAGGGACAGAGGATGAAGAAACCTTGAAGTAGGAGACGTGACGTGGGAAAGGGCCAAGGCAGCAGCTCTGGAGGTGCAATAGGTGGAGTTTTCCCTTGTCTCTCTTTTCAGCCCTTAGATAAGCAAGGGAAGGTTTTTCTTTCTGAGGGCTCTGCCTCCTTCTGCTCAAATTTGAGCTGGACCCAATGGTGCCTGCCATTTGGTTAGCACCACAGCTCAGATTACTCCTGTGCTCCACCTTCATGCAGGTGACATACCATGGTCGTGTGCTGGGAGTGTTTGCCCAGGGAAAAGGGAGACAAATGCTGAGATGCAGACCACAGTGGGGTGACAGTGAGGTGGAAAAGAGGCTCTTGTCAGAGCATGCATGGCAGGGGAGGCTTTGGGGGTGAGCACCCAGTTGGTGCCTAGCAGGGACCCAGAGCAGCAGGGAAATGGGGGCAGATCTGAGCCACCTGCACTGTGCCTGCAAGGGCTGAGCAGCCAGCAGAGCTGCAGAGGAGAAAGAGGCCTGGCCTGCAGGGAGTTCAGGAGAAATGTCTTTGTGCAGAAGGTGATTAATACCTTTAATGAACTACCAAAGGAAGTAATAGAAAGCCAAACCACACACGGCCGCAGTGGGGGAAGGAGTGAGGAGATGGTGCTGTTGCAGGAGAGGAGGAGGCAGGGAGCAGTGCAGCCTGGGCAGCAATGCTGCTCCCTGCTCACTGTCCCAGAAAAAGAGGCAGGCACATCAGCTGTCCCCAGCCTGTCCCCAGCAAAGGCACATCTGAGTGCTTTTCACAGATTTAATCAGAATTTATTCAGTCTTCCAGCCTGTCTTCATTCTGGGGTCTCCTGCTCAGCTCATCATGGCTGTGCCAAAACCCACTGTCAGCAGCTTCAAGGTGTGGGGATGGCAATCTGGGGGTCCCTGTGCTCCTGTCCTGTGGGGACAGGAGCTGTGGGGAGAGTGGAGCCTCTGTGAGCGGACTGGACATTCTCCTCCACTGTCAGAGAACAGATCTGCTCAGGTCCCAGGAGTCTGGGACCTGGATTAGCCTTGGCTGACAGGCATGAAGAGTCATCATTTGTTTGGGAACCTGCAAGAAATGTGTGGATGAAGTCAGGCAGATTTCTAACATTGAGTCATCTATATCATAACATCCTCCACCTTAGCAGCCTCGTGGGCCAGACTCTGAGAGACCTCGGGGGGAGCAGATATCTGCACCTCTCCTGAACCCACAGAGCCCCAAGCAGTCCCAAGGCTTGCAGGAGGTCACCCATCCACAGCCACACACAGACTGGAAAATCAGCTCTTCGTGCTCCCAGACATGTCCATGTCTATGTGCTGATGCTTTGAGGGCAGTGAATTCACTCTGCAGCCCTCAGGTGGGATGTGAGACAGCTCCTGCATCTCCATCCTGCTTCCAGAGCAACCACAAACCTTCAGAGGTGAGCCTTTCCCCAAAAAGCTCATGCCATTTCTTGTTCTGGAGAAACAAGCATTGCTTTGGGGTACAGGCTTGTTCTGTCAAAGAGGAAACTCTCATTCAAGTACCATTACAGTTTTAGTGGGGCTTAGCAGTCACACTGCATTGGAAGTACCAACACTCAGCATCTCAGACAGCAGCTCTCAGTGACCATTCTCAAACTTCTCTTCTTTCTTTGACAATATTTAGCCCATCAAAGCTTGTTCTCAAGTCTTCACATGTGCCTACATGTCCCCTTTTCCTTCCTCTGTGAAGTACCAGATAAAGCAACAGAATTGTGTTGATCTTGGCTTATTTTACCACAAGACTTTGAGAAACAGGTGAGATGAATCCTATCCCAAATCATCAGCAGCTGCATTATGCTCTTCTGCTAATTCCTCAATACTCTGCTGAAGGTGACATCTCAGCAGTATCAAACATTTTGCTGCTTTCCCTGCAAGAAGCCTGTAAAGGCTTTGATAAAAGCAGGCATCACATTGCAAACAGGCTCTTCGCAGTTGTGCTATTCTGATGTATTGCTGAGAAGTGAAGAAAACATATGTTCATGGCACAGAAACTGCTCTGCTCAGGTTCTCCTTCTGTATTCTGGTACTGCACTGCAGTGGCCCCCCAAGGGCAGGGGCCTGGCATTGTCCTGTGATGTGCTTTTATCCTCCTGGCCTCTTCTGTTTCTCACTTTTCCCGGGCTTGCTGCTGGCGGGAGTGTTTGCAGTGCTCTAACAGCCATGCCTGGGTTTGCTTTTGCAGTCTGTATGCAGGTCTCTTTCTTCCTCTTCCTGTTGATCCACTCCTGGCTGATAGTGCCTGTCCCTAGGACTGGGCTCTGGGGGAATCATGGGGTTGGTATCAGCAGGGGAGGAATGCTTTCAGATCCATTTCCAAAACAGCACCCAGGGGTTTGTCTGAGCAACCCCCACTAGCTCAAATGGGAACACCACAGTCAAGCCTTGTGTAGAACTGGAACAAACAATTTTGTGGGAAAGGAAAAAAAACCCATTGCTTGGTCTGTAAAAAAAAAAAAAAAAAAAAGTACTTTCTACAGTGGCATCCTATAGCAGCTGAGACAAACCAGACCCAGAGCTTCAGATCAAAACACACCTGAAAATCTTGGGACATTCTAAGTCCCATCCCAATCTGTCATGAGTTCTAATTGCCATTTGGCAGCAATCTCAGAGGAGTTGGAGAGCTATATGTGTTCAGGTTTCCTGCTTCAAGCCTGTCTCAGGACAGAAAGTAAAAGTGTGAATCCAAACTAGCAAGTCGAGCAGAACAATTTTAAAAACAAACAGAAAATAGAAGGAAAAAAAAAAAAAAAAAAAAAAAGCCATCCCCAGGGCTGTGGAGTGAAATCTAGAGCAGTGTTGTGGAGCCTGGGGGTGGAGGGAATTGGGGCCAAGACAGTCAGGTACAGCAGCATCCTGTGGTGGGACCACGGGAGACTTTGGAGAAGGTGTGTTTGTCTCATCCAAGGTGTGTTTGTCTCATCCAAGGTGTGTTTATCTCGCCCAGGGTGTGTTGTCTCAGCTGTGCAGAGGAACGAGGTGTGTGGCTGCAGGACAAGGGGTGCCTGTGCCATAGGATGATTCACTTCCAGAGCACACGAGGTGCTGCAGAGGTGCAGCACACGGGTGAAGTTTTTTCCCCTAGCTATCCTTGCCTGCAGGCAATACAGCAAATTCTTCACTTTCAACAACAGCAAATTTACATTAAAAAAAAGGCTTCAACAAAGGGAAATTGCACTTGACAGTCTCCCTTTAGCCACTGGAGAGCAGCAAGCAGACAGACGCAGGAGGCTCGTTCCCATCCCTCTGTCTGGTGTTCTGTGGTTTTGGCATTGTGAAAGTGGGAAGCATCTGTGAGCCCTTTGGATCACAAATGGATCTGGGAGCCTGCTACTTCTGCTAACAACTCATTTATTATCAGGGAGCAGAGTTTCTTCTGAGCCTGTGCAATCTATCATTTCGTAAAGACGCTGTATGAGACTGAAAGAATTTGCTTTAGGAGTTGGCACCTGGAACCCAGTAATGAGTCCATTTTTGGGAAGAACTTTCCTGGCTCACTTCCTCACTAAGACTTCTTTTTCCCAGCTTCAGGAAGAAGGGAGAAGGATGTTCAGCAGCAGAGTGCTCTTTGCTGTGTGGAGTTCAAGAGCATCCCTGCTCTGAAAAATTCCTTGGGAGATGCTTCTCTCCTACTTCTCCTTTGCTTGTCCATGACAATAGAGTATTTTGCCCAAAATACTGATACAGGGAAGGCGAAGAGGCTGTTCCAGCCCCCTTGCATGGAACCCACCCCTGCACCAGGCAGGCAAAGTCTGCCATGCACAATATACCACCCACAGGCAGCACCTGCTGCTGCCTGGCCTGGATTTCCTGCTGCTTCAGCACAGAGCTGCATCCTCTGCCATGTCAGCCCATTTGTTTCCCCAATGTCTGGTGCTGCACAGTGGGCTGTGGGGCCACCCAGGAGCCCCAAACAAGTCCCTGCAGCCAAAGCAGCTCTGCCAAAGGGCATTTTCCCTGATGTCCTGGGCGAGGGTGCCATGGTGTTGTCTGTGCAGATGTTGAGTGGCCTGATGTGGGCACCCCAAACCCAGCTCCCCTTTCCTACAGACAGTAGTGACGTGATGAAAGCCCATTTAATTCTGTTCTTTGAAGCAGCTATGAGCTCACAGTAGTGTTTTGGGATGCTGTTATCTCCTGGCTGCTTAAAATCCTGGGCTCACAATATTCTTTTAGGGAATTTGCTGTCAGCAATTTGGTGGCAAGATGTGCTGGATGTGCAGGGTGCCCAGATGATGCAACTCTGTGACCCTCTGCAGACATTTTTCTCAGCTTCGATGTTCACTTGGTTGATGTGGTTTAATCATTCTTCTTTTACTAAGGAATTGTTCTAAGAGAATACGTTTATCTTAATTTGGTTTTGCATTTAAACATCTTTTCAATGTGATGGTGAATCAGGGCTATACATACATGGCTCTACACTATAAATTCCCTGGATTTTGTATCAAGCCTTTTCTAAAGAAGGTTCACTTGATCCAAAGAAACTCAAGGGGATTTGTGACCTGTGATGCAACTGTCTTTACCTTTCCTGCAAATTTTTCCCAGCAGTTATGCTCCACCTGATTTTAGCTCATTTTTCCCTTCCTTGCAGCAGAATTTTCCTCTTGGCTGTTCTGTACCAGTCTGTGCCTCCAACCCTGCCAAGCCTCAAGCTCAAAATGCTGTGACCCTCTCATGGCTGTTGTGTTTTCTGCTGTTCACCTGTTGCATCTCCCTCTTGTCAGGAGTTTATTAAGCTGTCATAGCAGTGTTTCAGCCTAATGTTTGTTTATCAAATATTTGGGGTCTTGATTGTTATCTTAGGCCTCTAGGTACCAAAAAATCAGATTTTTAAAGGCATTTTAGTGTTTACTGATTCCTCAAAGAGCATCAGTACCTAACTGTATATAGAATGTTCTGAGTGATGCTAAGTGTCCCTGTGAATCTGCTTCACCTGTAGCTCTAACAGGATTATTATTTTATTCAAATTACTCTTCGTTTTTTTGTTTTTTTCTTTTTTCTTTTTTTGGACGAGAGAGCAAGCCCAAACCAGAATTATAGCTCAATTATTCTTTTTCATGGAAGGCATGTATTTCTGTGGTGGTGCTGCAGGACAGGCTCCAACAGCAGCCAAACTCCCATGGTCCACTTTCCTCCTGCCCACATGTGAGTGAACCCCATCTCTGGCTATTTCTACTCTTTGGGTGACAAGGGGAAGGAGCAGTACTGGCAGGTCCCAGCCTGGCTGTGCTGTTCTGGAGGGTGCACTCAGCTGCTCCTCTCTGCCTTGGTTTGTCACAGTGCTGTGGGATATCTCATGGGGGAGCTGATCCCTTTCCACAGATCCTCATCTCTCCCAGAGAAAGATTTTGCCTCAGTATTGTATATCAGTCTTGCACCTTGTTTTCTGTTCTTTCAGAGATATGTCCTGCCAAGATCAGATGGCTGAGGAGCTCTAATGGCTTCTTCGTGTAATTTTTCTCCTCAAGAAGTGAGAGGAAAACAAAATGTGCAAGGGGATACACTACGACATCAATGGTTAAAAGAAAAAAATAAAAATCTTTAAAAGGGTGTATTGAGTTTTAGGCAAGAGGTAGAATCAGGCACAGATGATAAATGAGAGCTGAAGGCTTGTGGCAAGTGCATTAGAAGCAGCCTCTAATGTGTTCCTTAAACCAACATTTGTTGCAGCTCGGTGGCATCCCCAGACAGCGCTGAAGGGAGCAGTGAGACGTCTCCTCTCATCCCGCGCCCCATCGCCCTCACCGGGGGGCTCTGCAGCTCCTGCAGGCACCAGCACAGAAAAGCACAAAGCCTGAGGTCCCAAGGGAGCAGTGCCTGATGCTTTGGACAGTGTCAGCTTTTCTGCAAAGGGTGAAAGGCTAATCACTTCTCAGACATGTCCTAAAGTTAAGGGAGACTTTGACTACCAGGCTCAAGTGACCTACCTGTGCCTTTGAGGCCTCAGCTGTGCCTCTTGTGTGTGACACTGCATGTGAAGGGTGGCTTTAGGGAGAAGCTGTATTTTAAGGGGATTTGGGATACTCTCCCATCCTGTTGTCCAGTTTTAGGGTTGTTTGTTTTTGGGATTTTTTCCCAGTGAGACTGCACAGTGGTATTAATGATGCACACCAAAGCCAGGATGAGAATACCTGGATTCTTTCTGATTCTGCTGGAAAGGTCTGGATGCTCAGAAGGCAGGATGTGCTTTCTGTGGCTGCCAGTGTTGATAAATAGTTGGGGAGACCTGAGTGAGCACTTGCCCATAGGAGAGGACACATCCCCAAAATGAGAGGATCTCATTTTCTTGTATAGGCTCATATTTATAGTTTCTCCTCTCCTTAATGCATGTGATCCCTCCTTATGTAGGTCCACAGACCCTCAGCAAGTGGGGATGTCTGTCTGGTGGACACCCAGAGCTCTCCCATGTCTGCTGGCACATGAGCAGCAGCCTGTGATGTCTGGGAAGTGATGGGGGAACTACTCCTCTTCTCCTGGAAGTGCCAGGCAGCAGCAGATGGGTAAAGGTGCTCTGAGTGGGTGAGCAGAGACTACCTCTGCACGCAGGATCCTGGGGAATGATTTTCCCCAAGCAGACTGTCATGGAAATGGAAGTGCCAAGGGACCACGCTGAGTGGCCACAGTTCATATTTGTCACCCCTGCCCTCCCTTTGGCTGGATGACAGCAGGAAAATGTCCTTCACGTTGGCAGTGTAGCTCATTCATCTCCACTCCACTCCCCAAGGGATGAGAGAACCAGCATGAATCACCTGCTCATCTCAGCCCTCATCTTCCTCCCCACACGTGGCTCTGGGCTCCAGCCTGTCCAGCTGGGCAGGGCTGGGAGAGGGCAGTGCTGGGGATGGACAGTGCCATGGATAAGGCACCTGGGGAGAGGAGGATAGGAACCAGCTCTCCTTCTCCTACTGCCCACAGGGAAGTGTTTAATCTCCCAGTGGGAAGGAGGTGCATTTAACACTGACCCTTGCACAGGGGAGGACAGCTTCTCTTGAACTCACTTTTGTGCAGCTCCAGGCAGCACTGCAGAGGGTGAAGCTTTTCCATTCAGCTCAGGCAACGCACGCACCTTTAATTTCCCTTTTGGATCTTTAAGGCCAAAGGAAGATTATCCATAACTTTCTATTGAGTAAAGCCTTTATTTTGAAACTTCCTTTGGAAAAAAAAAAGTTGAAGGCCATGGATACTCTGCTTGTCTGAGCCAAAACTCTTGTCCCACTAAGATTAGGTCTTCTTTAGGGGCAAGTGGCTTGGCTAGTTTTCTCCATGTGTCTTCTGTGTCTCCTCTCCCTTCCATGTAGGGAAGGCAATTTGGGGACACTTCTCTCCCATCCAAAATGCTTAACTGGTTGTGACTGGAAGTTCATCAGGCCTTTAAGGAGTCTGAGTGGACCATGAGCCATCCTTAACCTAGAGAGGGTCAAGGAGATGTCTTCATGCCCATTCTAAAGAAATAAAAAAATCTCCATTCTTTTGAGCTCGCCTCTTCCAAGGTAGGAATTTCCACAACAAAATGACTACATGAAGCCCAAATTGCAAACTCCACCCAAATTCAAATTTCCCAGCAGATCCAGTGCAGATATGATGGAGGCAATTCAAATAAGGAGGAATGTATATTCTGTTTTGTTTTTCATGCTGTGGTTTAGTAGCTGTGATTGTGGCAAGACCCAGAGTTTTCCAATCTGAGCTTGGCAGAGAAAAGCAGAATATGTCTAACTACAGCAAGAATTATAATTATCACTAGGCATTTCTGTGGTTTCATCAAAGCAGGAAGGGAGTTCTGGGAGGGCTGTAAATAAATGCTTCCTTCCAGGATGTCCCCAGGTTAGATGGACCCTGGCACAAGCAGGTGCTTCTCAGAGGGACTCCCTCCTGAGTTGCAATCAATAACAAAAATGACTGTTGGGAAAGCCTGAGGAGCTGAAATCGATATACCTGATGCAATATCCTCATCATCCCTGTGTGGGAAAACAGTCACTTATTGCCTATAAAATTTTTTATTTTCTGAGGATATTCGAGGCTCCTGTGTAGGTGCAGGCATTAGCTTTATTTAAATGTTCAAAAATATTTATTGAGGACATGCTTTCTCTATATTCTCTCTTGATAGGATGCCCCAAATCCAGTGACATTAATTAGCTACTTAAACTTTTTTCCCCCCCAGCTATGGCCAAATCTCTCTGGATTTAGCAGCACAGCAAAGATTTAACAGAAAGTTTAAATGGGAAAAGCATATGAGAGGAGAAATTTAGGATAAGATTCTGTGCCTGTTAACTGATGGCATTTATGAATTATGGCTGAGAGATGTCATATCAGTGGAAATGGAAAACAGCTTAGTGGATTATAAAAATACCCTCTATAAACCATTTTAATGCCTAATTTTTTTAAGTCTCTTATGGTAGGTGTCATAAAAATGAATTCTAGCAGGAAGGATAAAATTTTTCCCTCAGTAAACTGGCTAGCTGGTGATTAGAAGCTGTCAGGGAGAACAAACTCTTGACAAGGCTGAGGTGGAGTTGGGCTGAGGACAGCAGTCTCCTGTTTCTGGGGAGGTGAGTTTGCGTGTGGGTGAAGCAGATCCAAACCTGGAGAGTGAAAATCCCTGTTCCCAAATTTCCTCCCGTCCCAAGGAGGCAGTTCCTGATGGCTGGCAGGAGAGGAACACTGAGGAGTGAGTGGTGAGGGCTCACCCATAGGGTAGGAACTACATCAGGGAAAGTTTTGGGGCAGCTCAAGAAGGGAAATCACAGAGAGAGGGGCCACAGCACAACCAGGATTGCTGGAAACTGCAGATGTGGATATGAGAAAGGAGGGTGCAAAAAGTTGCCTCTGGAATGGCTTGGAAAGAGCCATGAGGTGATGCTGGACAGAAAGATCCATCCTGGTGTCTACCAGGCTGCAGTGACTTTGATTCCACCACTTTCTTGAGTATTGAGTGTATTTAAAATTGAGCCTCTAAGAAAGGGAACTGCAGCTCTGCTCTGCCCTGTGAAAAAAGGTGTTTTAGTTGCCCAGTGACCAGTGTTTTCTGGTCATTTCAGAGAGGTTCCTCACTCCTCTGTGGCCCCTGGGTGCCTTCTGTCCCCTCCTGTGCCTCATTTTGAAAAGCTCAGCCAAGGCTCGATTCTGGGTTAGGATATTTAAGGCTGCACTGTTTTGCAGCACATATCCAAGCTGCTTGTGTAGGAAAGGGTAAATGACCTACCTCTCCCTGTCCTTTGACAGTCTGGTTCCTGGGATCCATTCAAAGGCTCTTATTCTCTTGCTACCTTTGAAGGCTTTGTGTCAGCCTTCCCCACAGATCCTTGTACCTCAGGCCTCTTTTGTGGCTTTTTTCCCAGAAAAAATCTGCATGTGGGATAGAAATGGCATTACCTTTCCCAACAGGAGCTCACAGCTCACAGCAGAACTGCGTTTGCAATGTGTCATTGGGACTGTCAGGCTGTTTCCACAGGGAGGCAGGATTTAGTGTCTGGGCTCCAGCTGAGCACCAGTGCAGGAAAGGCAGTTTTCCAAATTAAATTGCACAATCCAGGATGCTGAGCAGCTTACTTTTGGGTCCTGCTCTCTGCAAGGGACTTCATTGTGACGTGAGCTGAAGGGATGAGTAACAGACTTCAAACTGAAAGCTCACCAAAAAAATCTCCTGCAAAATAATCCAAGGGCAACCTGCAACCAAGTTCTCCAAGATCCGGTTGGGTTGGGAGTGTGTTTTCAGTCACAGACACATGAGCTGTCTTGCCTCTGGGCTTTTTCTGTTCTCTTGTATAAATCAACCAAGGGCTGACTATAAAATGAATTGGAGGGGGGGAAAAATGGGATTTCTCAGGCCCCTTTCCTTCCTTTCCCATTACCTTTTTCCTGTAGATGGCACAGGTATGGATCTTCATCTGTCCATCTTGCACCAAAGATACTCCCAGAGAGGAAGAGATCTTGGGGATTTTTGATTCACATATACATTTTCACAGAGAAAAACAGAGGAAAGAAAATGTGAGGAATGTCTTTTGATTAAAAAGCTTTCTTATTAAAATTTGAGGATGTTATTTGGAGACTGTACTGGAGTAGTGACTTTTTACAGTCCTGTAGTATCAGACTATTTGGGGGCTTTGCTAGCTCTGTAGTCAGGTTATGCTCTGGGAGACCATTTTCATTTTGACAGAGTGTTCCCAGCCCAACTCTCTTGTAGGCTTGAGTAGCCTGTGCCCCACAAACACAGCAAACAAGTACATTATGAAACTTATCAGCACCATTAAGCCCATTGGGTGTTTATTAAAAATCCGAGCTGCTGGTTTATTCAGATGGCTTTGCTGTGCCCGTGTAAGAGCCTGGCTCAGAGAGGAGGAGAAGCAGCTGCTGTTTAGGATTTCAGGGCACCTTTTGCCTTGTCATCACCTGGTGATCGTGATAAACACCCCCACTCTCTTTGCTTCCAAACGAATACACACAATACCCACCACTGCACATTCCCTGCT
This sequence comes from Trochalopteron elliotii, assembly GCA_024734555.1. Lineage (NCBI taxonomy): Eukaryota > Metazoa > Chordata > Aves > Passeriformes > Leiothrichidae > Trochalopteron > Trochalopteron elliotii. The sequence goes on from JANPWX010000095.1 coordinate 1,380,248, forward strand.
CTCTGCCACATTTCTGTCAGAACCTGAGTGGGTTGCAAAGTAATTCTTCTGATGTGCCCATAGTTGCCTACCAAGCCAAATAGGAATCCCTTTAGTACTTTTTTTTTGAGGAAGGGTTCCAAAATAATCCTGTGGACTATCTGCTTTGGAGGATTGGAAAAAGAAACCAAACTGTATTGTTTGGAATTTCTGTAGGAGGTTTCTTTGTGGGTTTTTTTGGTGGGTTTTTTTCCTCCTGGGTGCCTACAGTTCTCACCAGAGGCATGGCACATGTGTTTTACTACACATTCATGTTGTGCATTAGCATGCAGAGATATTAGAGGAGGTTCTCCAGTGTGGTGAAAAAGTGTAGGCAGAAAATTGATTCCTCAGGAGATTTCAGCAAAATGGCATCTTGGGAGCTGATCTCCCATCAGATGCAAAATTTCTTTACATTGATGATTTTGAGCCTCACTCCTTTGTCATAATAACACACAAGGATTATTACTGTTATTTTCCAAGATTGTCTTACCTGTTATAAACTCTGAAAAAAAACTGGGGGCAATTAAATGGGGAAACTACAAGGGTGGTGGTAGAGCAACTAATTCCCTTTGCTTTTCAGACATTTAATTTAACAGCTGTCTTAGAAAAGCTCTCCCACAGGACAGCTCCATCATGTGAAATTCCTAAGGGATATGACAAGTCAAATAAATAGTTCATCTGCTAATTAGGTGGCAGGTGGATAATTGCATTTCTTTCTGGGAGGAAGAACCTTTTGGGTGGAAGAATCTCACCCAGATGAGGGAGGGCATTGTTCAGGTGTGAGTGGAAGTGTCCATCTGTGTCTCCCAACCAAAGCAGAGCAGAACAAATCACTGATGGTTACTTTTGCCAAAGGTGTTTCAAAGGCATCATTGCACCCTTCTCTGTGGGGAGAGCTTGCTCTGAGTTCACCCCTGTGAGCAGGAAAGCTGAAAGGAAAGTTGGCAGCAGCAAGGATGCCAAGAGGTGCTGAGGTCCCAGCAGAGTTACACACAGTGGAGAGGAAAAGCCCTGAGGTGCTTGTATAATGTCAATCAGTTTTAAGTCCTGTCCTTCAGCCCTGGGACAGATATAGACCAGTGCATTATCTCTAGTTTGACCTACACTTTCATTGCTACTATTTTTTAAAGCCTCTGTACTTTGGGTCCTTTTGTACATCGTCATTCTCTTTTTTTTTTTTTTCCCCTCCATGTGCATTATTCCACCATGGAATTTGACCATTTCTTCAGAAAACACTTTCTGGCATGGGTTGGCTCCCCTGCAGATACCTGTGCTGGGATGACTGCAGGAACACACAGTGAGTCCAGGCACTGGGGTGCAGCAGGGTCAATCAATCCAGGCACATTCCTGGATTTCAGTGGAAGGAGCACATCTGCTGCAGGGCTGTCCAAGCTCTGTTAAAGCACCTAAATCCTGACCAGCACCATGTGCTGTCATTCCAGTCCTGAGCATTCTTTTGGAAATGCCAGTGCAGTTCACTGTCATTTTGCAGTACTGACTCCAAAGGAAGCATGAAAACAGGTAATCAAAAAAGGATAACATTCTCCTTTTTGAGGTTTCCAGTGTAGCAGGGCTCCAGTCTGCTTTATGGTGTGTGGGGGTTTTTTGTTTTTTTTTTTGATAGGTCATGGACAGGCCTCTGTCTGTCTCCCACTCAGAAGAGTGCTCTCCATAAATGCTCCAGCAGAAATGATGTTTGCTGGAGTCTACAGACAGCCTGAAAAAGAAAAAAAAGCTCTCAGAAGCATGATCCACATCCTATTCTTCCCTCTCCCCACACACTCATCACTGCATCTTCTCCCAGCGGAGCAGTGCTGAAGCCTAAGATACCACATTAAATATCAGTCATTTAACTACCACTTATTTTAGCAAATAAGAGTGGGACTGTCTCCCTGGGGTTGACTGAAAATTGTTAAAGGAGGGAACAAAAGGCAAGGAAAGAGAAAAGGAGAAGAAAGAGAGAAAGGAACAGAAAGGACAAAGGGAAGCACCAGGCAGAAGGACTCGTGATGCCGGAATCTGAGCGAGAGGAGTCGGAGGAAGGCGCCCCGGTGACATCAATGGGCTGGATCCCACCGAGAGCTTCAGGGGACATTAATGAGCCCTTTGTGATGTACCTAAATTACCCAGGCTCATCCTCAAGACTATGTTGTCACTCGGGTCTCTGATTCTCCTGCTGGTGTCAGCAGCAGCTCTGCTGCTGTCTGCACTCTGCCAGCCATTGATTTGGAAGGAAACTTCTCCAAGGTGGGGGGATGTTCCTGTGTTTGGGAGATGGCAAAAGAACTGCTGATTAATTCTGTGAGAAGGATGGGAATCCTCCTTTCTTTTGCCTTCCATCTTGCTCCACATCCCTTTCTCCTTGCATTCTACTCTGGAGTCCAGTTAACCCTTGGTGGAGCAGAAGTGGAGCTGATATCTACACCTTGCCTGTAACAATTGGGAGATTTTCTCTTGAAGGATCACCTTAGCACCCTGTGTTGGCAGTACAAGTTTTCTCTACAAGTAGAAAACATTCAGGGTGTATTAATAAGCTGTCATCTGGTTGTTCCCATGGGTTGTGTTTGTTACATTCCCTCAGGCTCTGGTGGTTCTGGCATGGAGGGCTGTATGAGTTTTAAATCTGGAGTCTGTCCATGCACGACTTTCAAATTCGCATTGGAGAAGAGTCGAGGAAGGAAAAAGCAGTTCTCAAGTCAGAAGAGCACTCACTGTTGGTGTGGGCAGAGAAACCCACAGAGCAGAAAATCCCTCCCAGGAAGCTCTGTTCTCATCCAGAATTAATCAAAATAGTCTTTTGAAAATGTGTGTATGGGCTGTGGATATCCTCAGTTACATCAGGGAATAGTCAGACACAGGGCTTTAAATGGCATTACTCCAAGTAAGCAAGAGCAGAATTGGCCCCTTGCTTCGGGTTCCCAAACCTGACCACAGGTAATCATCAGGAAGAGTGTGTTATTTCTGAGGATAAACAGGGAAACCCCACAGGAAATTCAAACAAAAAAAATGAACAAACCCAAACCGAATCCAACTTTCCTCAAATAATTGAAAAATACTGACTAGGTTATTATCTTTAAGATATCTCTATTTAATTATATTTTAAAAGGGACACCAAAATCTTAACTATGCAAACGATAAAGAAAATATCTGCACTTTGTGTGGATAGGCCAATTACAATGATAAACTCTCTCCTCTTAACATCTCATCTGCTTGTCATTTTTAACGTGGAAGAGGGAGGGCAGGAAAAGTGAATTTGTGCGTGGAGTTTGTGTAATATCCATCAGAAAAAACAATGCCTGACAAGCATAGCAGCCCCTTGAGAGCTTAATCATCATTGAAGCCAAGTACAAAAGGAGGGAATAAAACCTTTTGTGAAAGCTGGGGGCTTATTTAAAGAAATGAGCCAAAGCAGACTCATGCTTTGTCTGGTTTGAGGCTTTTCTGTGTAGATGAGAGCAAACTACTGCATCAGACAGGTTATTCCACACCATAGTCCATCAGGGTTTGGACTTTCAGTATGCTGCTCTAATATCTTTTACAAACTACCTGTTTTCTCCCAGAAATAATGAAAGGCCCACTCACGTGCTGTAGAGGTCAGAGTGAAAAGGAGACTTAAGTTGGCTCTAAGTTCACACCTTATTTTTAATACTGTGCTTGTGTGGATGAAAAATTTGGTTGAATGCAGTTGTTAGTGAATTAACCCTTATCCCCTCAGGGCTGAGCATGCAGAGCATGTTTGTAGAGCAATAGCTGAAAATCCCAGGCTGTGTAACACAAACGCCAAGTGATAAAAGTCATTATTTGCTCGTTTTACTTGTCATGAGCTATAGAGGAGGTGCCTCTTTTGGAACATAACATAGGAACACAAAAGGTGTAACAGTGAGCACAACCAAAGATCGGGCTACCCAGTGCACTGCCTGATAATTGGGTATAGAAGCCATTTAAGGGAGAATATAAAAGATACTGCCTCCTGTTTTGATGCTGTTTAATGTAAAGTTTCCCCTGCCAGAGTTTGCATCCAGAGCATTGTGTTAAACAGCCAGCAGCAGAGCAACCCCCTGAATATTAGTGGTCTCAAAATTCATTTATACTGAGACTCATCTGGCACAGAGCTCCAAGACTTGATGCTGCATCACTGGGGAAAATGCAGCTCTGCTTTTAAATCCACTGCCTGTTCATTCCTGGGTGTCCCCCTAAATCTTGGCTTTTGACAGATAAAGAACTTGTATTATTATTAACCTTTTTCCCCTCTCCAAACCATTCCTGATTTTATACATTTCTGTCAGCCCCCTGGCATTCATCTGTTTTTTAGGCTGCACAGTCCTGGTGTCCTCAGTGTGCCTGAAGTTGTCCATGACCCTGAAAGTTATTTTAACCTTTCGATGCCTTTTTGCATTCCACAGTATCCACGGGACATGTGCAAGGGTTTTATCTGCTCTTTGGCCCTTTTATGGGTTGGAAACCTTACCCCTTGCCGGGCTCGCTGTGTTCTACAAGTTCTTCGTGGTCCTAATTTTGAACGGCACACAGTTCACGTCTCCAGGATCTGATCAAATGGGCATGCAAAGGGAGACAGATGTAGCACCTGTAAATGGGCTGTTTGATCTGGAGGAATTCGTTTTTTCGAGGCCTCCTTCTCTCCCGGGGGGAGAACTGTTGCATTATTCATGGTCGCTATTTCCACAGTAAACTCTTGTCTCATGATTACAGATCTGCCATGCTTCCCTCAGTTTCCTCCCCCAGTTCCTTTGCCCTTTCATGTTTCTTGCTCCTTTGCAGAGGTAAGGTGTGCCTCTTTGAAGTCCTCGGGGAGAAAGTATCCTGTCAGGACAAGAACAGGAGCCCCAAGAGCTCCAACAACCCCTGGTGTATCTGATGAATGAGGCAGCCCTCCCTTTTCTGCATATGCATTTTGTCCCATCAGCAATGGAGCTGATTTTACTTTCATGTTTAAAAGAAAAGAAAAGTACATCCACTCATCTCCCCTCACTGATAGCCGAAGGGAGAGATTTGGTAGCTGGCTTGAATATCTTGTATCACAATTGCTTCAAATTTTATGCCATATGGGAGTAATTCAGATATCCTGTAGTTTCATCCTGGGTGTAACAAGAAAAAGAACTTTATAAGTCTCTTTGGATTGCCTTAGCCTTTTGCATGATTTCTTACTAAGTAATTGATTTGGAAAACAGCAGGAATGGCAAAATATGCCCCTAATGGGAGAGCACTGCATTTTCCACGTCGTTGTTATACATAACTTCCATGTGTATTTAAATGAGTAGCATCAGCAGAGAGCCAGGAGATATTATAGATACTGTGTAGAAAAATAAGTGTTCGGGGAGTATCTGATGAATAAAGATAAGAATAATTTGAAGATCTGACCTTGCAAACATTTAAGCACTAATCTGTTCCTATAACCTTGCTCAAGCCATTTCCTGTGGGCTGTTGGGCACAAGCTCATCTCTTCTGTGTGGCATCATCCCAAACCATCCTTCCCATCTTTCCTCAGCTCTGCTCCTGCTTCACTAACAAGACAACTCCAAACATTAAAATAGAGAGAAAAGCAGTATTATGGGAATGCGAGGGGATTGAGAAGAAGTAATTTTCCATTTCTAAAATGATTTTCATTCTGACATTTCCAGAAACATATGGCCCCATGTTCTGCGAGCGGTTTCTTAGGATGTGCTGTCCCTCTGCCTTGCTTCCCAGAACTCACAGTTAGTCCCCCACACACATGCTCACACCAACGTGCAGGGATGCCCAGCACTGCACTCCAGTCTGTCGGCAGCAGGGAGGAGGGATCTGTGCATCCATCCCATCCTCTGGGTCCCTCTGGAGTTCACTCCCTGGTGCTTCGGGAACAGGAGGTCGTTGAGACACCTCCGTGTGCCTCAACCGGCTTTAAAGGAGGCAGATGAGGGCAAGCAGCCCCAGTTTTATGGGTTTGGACACCTTGAATTCAAGACAGAGCTCGAGTGCCCCCAAAAAACTGCTCCTGTGGTGCTCTGGGCAGCTCTGCAGCCTGTGCAGAGCTGTGAGATGTCACCTCTGCAGCTGCTTGCAGGCTGGAAATTGGAAGAGATTTCACTGAAAACATTCCTTTTCCCTTTTCCCTTTTCCCTCATTTGCAATACGTCTCATAGGGCTGAGTAACTGAAGGAATGGTAATGGCAGGGGTTCACCAGTGTTTTATTGGTCTGAGCAGGCAGAACTGCAGATTCCATGAGCTGCTGGTGGCAGAGAGGGCAAAAACAGCAGCAGATCCTGCAACAGGAGCTCTGTTGCTAAGGAGAGCCCTGTGCAAGGCAGGAGAGAGAAGTCTCCAAAACATACACAGATATTCAGTTTCCCTCTGTCTGCACAGAGCTTCTGTGCCCAGCCACTCCAGACAAAGGGGTTTGGGGCAGAAATTTAAGCAGCTTCTTGGATCCAGGTACCTGTGTGATCTGTGCTTTTTGTGGCCCTCCTGGTGTAAATTCTTTTAGTCCAATTACCATGAAATATATAAGAAAATGCATGTATGAAAAGTCTGAAAATAATCAAACCTGATTTACTATTGATCATCCCAAGGAACATTCCATACTGCACCAAACAACTCCTTTTTTACATTCTTTTTTCCTGTCCATGCTGTTTTTTCAGGAAAAAGTGGTGTGGGTGTGGGAGTCAGAGCTGAAGGACGATCTTGCAAAACTGAAGGAATTGGAGGACAGGTGATGAGGAAGAAAAAACATCACTTGCACATCAGGGCTGGGGGATTTCCACGAGAGCAGAGAGTGCAGGGCTGCCTGTGAGCACTGGGGCTGCATCTGAACCAAATAATTATTCTCAGTCTGTGGTAGACAGGGCTCTGGCTGCCAAACACCCTCCCAGCAGGCATCCCAGGAGAGACCAGTTTGCAGCACAGCAGCGACCTGAGCCTGCCTCTGCTCTTTCCTCAAAATCCCCCCTCCCTGCCCCAGCAGAGGCACTTCCAGGAACAGCTTCTCCACAACCACAAAGCCCATTTTGTTTGAGGATCCCTGGAATTGGATGGAGGCATCCAACCTCGCCACGCAGTTCTGCTGATGAAGCTGCTGAGAGTAATTAAACACAGAGGTTTGGAGTTACAGAGCAATATTAGTTATGATATTTGGAATAAGCTGTGCTGAGGGGTAATTATGGCACTCAGCTCTCTTCCTCTGCCTGTGCAGAGCACCCCTGGCAGGGCAAGGAGCTTTGTGTGTGTACCTGTCATCCTCAACAGAGCCTGGGCATAACCTTGCTGTCTGTGCACACTCTGGTCTCCAGGAATGCTGAGATGAGCTGTGAGATTCAGTCTCAGCACCAGGGAGAGCTGGGGGCAGCTGTCTCTGTCTCTGCTCACCAGCACCAGGGCAGCAGTGGTGGGCTTCAGGAGGTGCTTTCAAGCCTGTAGGTCTGTGCCCCTGAATGTATCCATGATGCATGTCCAGAAATAAAGGGTCCAGGAGCAAACTGGCCCAGCACAAGGAGGGCATAGCTAATTCAGAGCCATTTCATGGTGGCGATGTGGCTCTGCCCTGCTAAACTGGCACTCTGTAAAATGCCACAGCCAGGACACAGCCCTGGGAGCAAACTGGAACAGCTCATCAGAGTCTCTGCTGTCCCCCTGCCATCAACTGCACCATCCCACCCCACATGGGCTGCAGTGACCTGTGCTGTGCCACCCTGTGGATTTTGCCTCTCCTTCCCAAATCCAAGAAGGTTTATTTTGAGATTGGAAACCTCAAAGGCTTCCCTCTGCTGCCCTGCTGCCAACAGTGCTCCCTTGCTCATCATCTGGCATGTTCTGCCTGCTGTTATCTCCATTATAAAATCATGGAAGTGGTTATGCAACATAAAATCATCCTGGGTGAGTTTTGATCGCATTTACACCTCTGTGAATCAGAAGTGAGTTTTTGGTTGTGATTCTTGTTGCTAGTCTTGCAAAAGGGTGGGTGATTTGGAGCTCCCCTGAGTTTTAAGGAGAAAAGTTTGGGGGTTTGTGTTTGAGTAGGAGAAAAAAGATGGAAAAAATGAAAGAGAATTCTATGAACAGAGGACTTCTCTTCCCCACAAAGGCTCCTACTTGGAATCTCATCCTTTAGGTGTGATCTCTTGCATTCCTTATTCCAAGTTCTGGCTCAGGTCAGTAACAAGCAATGCCAGATGCACTGAATCACAGAAAGTAAGGAAGGTGCTGATTTCTCTTTTCTCCCTGAATTCTTTGGGAAACCATTTTAATTTCTTCAGAGTCTTGATAAAGGAACATGGTAAGGGATCTTTTTCACATTCTTTTTTTTCTACATATATTTATGCAAATCAGGCTGGATACTTCAGAAAATCAGAGAATCTGACTGGAGAACACTAATTTAGGAAATCCTTCAGGTCAGTGCAGCTTGTCAAGGACTTTAGCATGGTTCAGCAGCAGTGTTTTTGTATCTGACTCTGGGCTGTGCATCTCAACAAAGACAGGCACCTCTTGGGGAGAGTCTGTGAGGGACCAGGTGTGTCCCAAGCCCTGAGCACATGACAGGGAAGAGAAAGAGAAGGGACTGGGGTTTAGTCTGGAGCATGGAAATGTAGCTGTTATTTTCCAATCTTTCTGCCAGCAATGCTTTTAGTGACCCAGGTCCATGGGTGGCTGGTGCAACCTCCCAAGGCCCCTCCTGGCCCAAATCTCAATGTTTTTGTGAAAATGAAATAGTGATGTTTCATGCCACACCAGCAGAAGTCTTCCCGAATTTTCGCTCTGGGAGAAAAGGGACTTGGCTTGACAGCTGTGGGTTTTGTTCAGGTCTGCATTACCAAGACATCTCTCAGGCAAAGTGTTTTTCTTTGTGGGGCCATATTATTGCCCAGTGATTATATAAATAACCATGCTTTCTTTTCAAGACAGCAAGTAATGGCCCTGGAGGTGCTGTGCAGCTGTAGAACCACTACAAACTCTCACAGTCCATCTGAGACTTTTGGTTTTGTCACTGTTGTCCCCCAGACACATTTCTTTTTAATGACATTTACAGCATTTAATAGGTAACTCCAAGTAGCCTTGATAAAGCACTTTTTCCTTCATGTGGGCAAATAGAGTTTTTTTGTTAGCCTGTGTGGATTATCCCGTCTCCAGAGCCAGTGAGAAAAGTGTGCTTCAATGCACATGTTTTCAAATTCATGGAGGTTTTTTTCTTCACATGATAGGTTGCATTTCTTTAGGCTGGGTGCTGTCAAAACCTGAAATCCACTGGCCCTTACGTCTTCTCTGTGAGAAAAAAGAAAAGAAAAAATCAGAGGGAATTCACCCAGCTGGAGCAACACATGGATCACAACCTTTACACCTCTCTGTGCATCCAGGTGTGCTGGTGGCTGACTCTCAGCAGGCAAAGGTGCTGACCTCACACCACAGGCAGGGTGAGGTGCTGCAAATTGCTGAGCCAGGACTCGGACAATGGGATGAGTTCACAGGGATATGGATATGGCTGAGGAGCCTTTTGTAGCTGCAGCAACTGTTCTCTCTCCCACCTGGAAGTGCTGTCTGAAAGCATCCAGTCAAAAGGTATCAGGTTCCCAAAACCACAAGCTTGTTTTACGAGTCATGCATTTTTAATACAATGTTGAATCTGAGGCTTCTTTTTAATAATCTCCCCCTTTTTAGTACTGGTAATTCATATTTCTACATTATTTTTTCCCTTCTGAAGCTGTAAGTCAGTGCCTTGCTGAAAAAGAGATATATGACTCAGTCCAATTACTCCAGGAGGGAGGAATTTTTAGACCTTAGTCACCCTGTGCTGAGGCTACAAGATCCAGCAGGTCTGTCCACATCCCTGATTCAGAAATGAAACCTCATGTGTTGATTTTTCAGTGAGAAAAGTCCCTGGGTGCCACTGCAGGTGGTTTATGTAAAGCTCTGTCTCAGTCCCTACTGCTGTGAATTTGGGCCAGCACTTATGGCAGAGGTGGAGGGGCTAAATCACTGGAGACATTCTGTTTCTGTCTAAATGATTTTATGGCCATTAGGAGGTCTGCAGTTGCTGTAACACCACTTTAGGAACAAATCCTCTTAGAGGGAAGCTGATGGATGCTGAATCATGGAAAGGAAGTGGCAGCCTGTGGGATCCCAAACACACAATCTGGGGATCTCCATCTTGCAGTGAGCTGCAAAATTACTGTTCTCACACAGGGGATGCAGTATCCTATCAGTTCAATCTGAATTTCTCTCTTGCTGCCAAGACATTCTCCCTTTAATTAATATTTCATCCTGTTGATGCAATTTGTCCACTTATTTTCCCAGTTGTTTGCAGTGCAGATTTCCCAAATTGTTTCCTCGGGGCACTTGCAAAATCAAGATCTCACATCTGAGGAGTTCCTTGCAGCTCAATTATTGAAATTTCTGGCTGAAAAATGTATGCACTTTTAATTTAAAGAAAAAAAAATTACCCAGCAAAACCAGCCTGGAGGTGGTTTGAAAGTAAAAGGAATTTTTCATTAAAAAATGAAGGAAAAAAGGTCTCAAGCCCTGAGCAGATTAATAGTTACAGCACTACATGTCCAGAAATTATCTGAGACCTTTCCTGAGTGATGGATAATGGGGAAGTGCCTGGGATTGAGCCTTGCCACCCTACAAAAACACCAGAAGTTGAAACCACCAGAGATAGGAGTTGCTGGAGTGAGTTCCAGCAGAGAGCACAGCATCCTCCTTCTCAGCCCTGGGGCAGGTTGTGTTTGAGAAGGGATTATTCCTTGGGCAGACCAGCAGAAAGACCTGGTATTGCCTCTGTTTGCTCTGCCTTAAGCTGGAGCCTGAACCAGTATTAGTTCAGATTCTGCAGTTTACGTAATATTAATCCTGAAATTAATTAATCTCCTGAAATGGAGAACTCTGATGGTTCCCAGAGGGTTTTAGCTCTGTTTTCCCTCTAACTGCTGCCAGACCAGAGGTTTCTCCCAGGTTATTTCTGCAGCCTGGAGAAGGCAAACCTGCACATCTGTGATTTGCAGCACTGCTGTGAGGAATTCCTCATCCCTGGTGTTTGCCAAGGGGAGAATACATTCACCAATACCTGCACAGGAATCCCAACAGGAAGAGAACAGGACCCACTTCAGGGACTCTTTACACAAGGTTTTGGCAGAAGGGATCTATGTGGAACTGTTGCTGTGAAATCTGGGGCAGCTGCAGTCTGTGCCTGACGTGTGTTGAGCCCCCTCTGCTCACCTGCTGTGGTGTCCCCTGTGCCACCAGGCAGCCCTCCCAAGCACAGGCCATTCCAGCAATTACCCAAGTGCTATTTTTGCTTTTTCTTATGGCTCTGTCCTTTGTTAAAACTCTGGATACAGACACAGGAGCAGGCTGTAGATATCTGTGTGCATTATGGCAGGTGTGGGGTGTCCCTGACCCGAGCTCTGTGCATTCCCAGGGATGGAGAGAGGCTGGCTGCAGGGTCCGGGATCCCAGGGATGGAGAGAGGCTGGCTGCAGGGTGTGCATTCCCAGGGATGGAGAGTGGTTGGCTGCAGGGTCTGGGATCTCAGGGATGGAGAGAGGCTGGCTGCAGGGTCTGGGATCCCAGGGATGGGGCAGCCACGCACAGCAGGACCCTCTTGGGACAGACACAGTCCCTGTGGGCAGAAGGGCTGTGGGATTTGCTAGGATACAGGTGGAGGATTCCCTGTGCAGAGCTCCCCCAGTTCCATCTGTGCTTTCCTGATGCAGAGCAGCCTCCTGGCCAAACCAGGGGGGTGTAAGCATGAGGCAGGTGCCTGGTTGTCCTTCCTGCACATGCCAGATTGCTTCACACAACAGCCTGGCAGTGCCTCCCACCCTCCCAGCTGTCATGCAAGAGGCTGACAGGACCCAGCTCGGTCACTGTGACCCAGCTTGTGCCCTCAATTCTGTCCTTACTGCCACCTTTATCCTGAATGGACTTGTTGGCCTCAGTGGGGTGACTGGTGGGACCAGATTTACACAGCAGAATTGTGCCTTGCAGGAGGTGAACCTCAGCTGTTTGTGTGAATCCAGGAGTTTTCTTCCTACCACGTTGTATTTTTGGGAGGAAACGATGTCCTGGGGGAAGTGTGGCACTGCTAATTGGAAGGTAGGACAAATGTGAGAACCACTCTATGACCAAGTGGCTCCAGATGTGACAGCAGCTGTACCCAGGGACATCAGAGCACTCTGATGGTGGCACTCAGCCATGGAGGTACCATCCTGCTCTAGGAGCAGGCACTGGGCAAGTGGGCCTGGCTCAGAGGCAAGAAATCCTCCTGGAGTGAGCAAGGAGCTTCCCAGGTAGAATATTCTCTAATGTTTATTTTTGGTTTGCCAAGAAGCTGGAAAAGGAGGAAATGGAGGTAAAGAGAGAAGTTCTTCTGCCAGTGGCTGCTTGGAAGCAGAGCTGGTATTTTGAGCGTTGTAGAAGACCTAGAAGAAAAGTTCATGAGTTTGAATCTAAGCATGTTCTAAGTGGGAGAGGGGCACAGCATGAACCCCACTCCTCCTTGTGTTCTCCCTGTAAAGATCAGAGAAAACAAGGTATGAGAAATGGGAAGAAAAATGATGAGATGGAAATTCAGGATAGAGGGGTTGAGGGTGCACATTGATCAGCAGGTCCTTTCCTGGTGGATTTGTTTTTGAGGAGAAATCATACAGGGCAGACCATGCCCAGAGAAGGTACAAAGGAGCTACTGGCTGGTGTCCCTGAATTTTCTCTCAAGAAAATCTCTGGACTTTGCAGCATGAGATGCAGGATTTTGCACACAGAGAAAATTTTGGCTGATCACAGTTTGTAGGGAAGCCCTCATGTTTTTGCTTCTCTGCCAGCGTCTCCCTTGAAATGTAAATAAATAGGGTTGGAGACACGCATAATGAGGCCCAAGGGTAAAGGACTAAAAATCCAACATCATGTTTTCTTTGGCTGAATTTCTAAAAAAAAAAAAAAAACGGGGGGGGAGTGCGGGATGGAAAACAGAAAAATAAAAACTAGATGAAGAATGTTATAAAAAGAAATCTGACCAGTTCAGCACGCAGGAAAGCTCAGAGCTGCTGTAGGGAAGCCGTGGTGTGCAAACTAATGAGTAAACAAACACAAAGAGTGGTGCACACTGCCTACAAAAGCCTCCTTCCACCTCAGATTTGAAGGCAGATTGTCACCCACACCTGGGCAGAGCCAGCTCTGTAACTTCATGCTGCAAACTGCAGTGGCCTCCATCATCAGTGGGCAGAGGATTTTCAGCAGCCCTTGCACAGCCTCCCCGAGCCTCATTTCTTCCCAACACTCAGCAGGACAACGGAGCAACGCTGGCTGAAACAGGCATTGCATTTTGGAATAGATTACACCTACCAGGGAGGAAGGCAGACTGCAAAAGCTGTTTTCTAGGCAGAGAATCTCCAGGAAGGAAAACCAGTGGTGTGATTCTTTCCTGACGTCCCAGTACCTGGGACAGGCACCTTGTGCCATATGTGGGAAGCCAAGTGAATGTGTCCCTCTGCAGGTGTGTGTGTGCTGAGCAGCAGCAGCAGGTCTGCACTCACCAGCAGGGAGCTGGAATTAACTACTTGGGAAAAGGATCAAAGGGGCATCTTGTTACATCGTGTTTCTTCACGAAGAATGTTCTTCTGTGATCGGTGCCCCTTCTCTCCAGAGCATTGCTTTTGATGTGGCAATCTGCGTGGTATCAACGGGAGTGCAGATGGGCTTTCCTGCCAGACCAGACGGGCTCGCCAGTGAACAGGGGGAGTTTCAAGGAGTATTTCAAGGTGTGCAAGAAAGGCCACCCTCTTCCAGTGTGGAGGGGGAATTCTGTGAGGAATCCTGATCACAGGACTCCTGCTTGGAGCAGTCCCGCAGTTCCCCTCCCAGTTCAGAATCAGAATCAGAATCAGAATCAGAATCAGAATCAGAATCAGAATCAGAATCAGAATCAGAATCAGAATCAGAATCATTAGGTTGGAAGAGACCTCCAGGATCATCAAGTCCAACCCAACCCTAACCTCAACTAAACCATGGCACCAAGTGCCACATCTAGTCTTTTCTTAAACACATCCAGAGATGGTGAATCCACCACCTCCCCAGGTAGTTCCCTGAGCAGACAAACACAAACCAACACTTTGGATTTCCAGCTCCTTGCTGCAGTGCAGTTTGCCTCACCTCAGCACCAGTGCCTTTGCCTGGGAAGGAGGCAGGGAAGCAGTGCTCTACTCCATGGCAAAGTCAGCTCCAGCCCTGCTCTGCCCTCCTCCTCCCCTGGACACTGCTCCGAGCTCAGGAGCCACGGGAACCCTGCCTGCCAGTGCTCAATTAGGGATGTCTTCTGGGCACCGAGCAGCTGACATCAAGCAAAGCATTGCTGCAAATCAGTGTGGCAGCACAGAAACCCCTCTTGTTAGGAAGAAAAGAAATGTGAAGCAATTCTTGTTTTACAAAAGGGAAACCTGCAGAAGCTATTTACACATTTCAGGGAGGGCTCTAGTGCTGCAGCACTGGGGACAGAGGGGCTGTGCACACAGCAAAGGTCACACACAGTGAAGATCGTGCCTTTGAATGTGTCACCCACTGATCCCAAGTGCCTGTTCCCAATTTGTTCAGTTTGATCAACAAAACACCTGAGCATCTATTCAACTTTTCCTTGGTTCAGAGAGAACAGTGCTGCTGCTGCTGGCTCAGCCCTCTCCAAAGGAGCACAGGGGCACACTGGGAGCAAAAGCCAGCAGGCAGAGGGGGAATTTTGAGTGCCTCCAAATGTGCAGAGCATGTCCTGGGGTGCCTGTGCTGCCCCACACACCTGGCCATGCTGTCCTCCCATAGCTACTGCAGAAAAAGATGCTGCAGACCCAGACAGTGACCTCTCAATCCTCATTCATGTTTGACATAAAGCACATATTTTCTGCCTTGCTGTTCAGAGTTATATTGTGTCTGTACCTGTGTGTGGGCAGAGGGTTGAATGGCAGTGATTTCCTGTGGATAATTGCCCTGCCTTCGTTTTTTTTTTTTTTTTTTAGGATTATTTGCAAAGATTTGAAAAGAAAAAAAGAAAATCCAGACAGAGGCAGTTGCTCAGGAGAGACTTTAAAGTCAGGGGTGTGAGTGTGGGTCCACAGACTTTCTATTGGTCCCCTCCCCAGCACCACAGTCCAGCAGCCACAACAGAAGCAAAGCCTGCACTGCTGCTGGGGATGTCTTCAACTCACTGAGTTCCAGTTTCACACCAAAAATGGGCAGGCAGTCTTTGGAGCACTGAAAGATGCCTCTGCCCTTTGCACGGGGTAGAGGACTTAGCTGAAGTTTGGGAATTAATTTTGCCATTGAAACCACAGGGGTTGTGTACGGCTGCAAGACATCCCTTGGTGCATCAGGCCCCTCTGCCCACGCAAAGTTCAAGGTTATTGAACAGTCCTGTGTGATGCTGCACTTGTGAGCAGCAAAACTCACACTGAATTCATAGCTGGGGAAAGCAGATGTGATTTCTTACATAGCCTTCTGGATCTTTTTAATAGAGCACTATAAACGAGGCTATTAATTATAACAACAAGGAGAGTAACACCAGGTATTTTCCCTGGTGTTTCACAGCTTGCTGAGCTAGAACAAATCCTCCATGCCAGCAGCCTCCAGTGGATTTGAACACGAGCTGAGAAGCCAGGAACACCTGCTTCTTTCATCAGCTTTGATACGGGCTCATTGTGTGACATCCAAAAAGTCCCTTGAAGTTTGTTTTTGGGAGGTGCTGAGCGATTGCTGCTGCTCAGCACATCTGAAACCAGCCCAGCCTGGCCCTAAGTAAAACACAGCCTAAAGCTGCTTTGAGCTCCTGGAATGAAAGGCACATTATGAATGCAAAGTTTATTATACATCCACCGTGTAATGTCATGTGCACTCGTAATGTAGTAAACACTGCAGATATTCCAAAGGCACAGTATCTTATCTGTAGTAAACACATTCTGAAGCTCCGCACTGAATTACTCCAAGCCTCTGATGTGCCTGGATAGATTTTGGTTGAGTTTTGGCCCTTGAAGGTATTTGTAGACTTCTGCCATATTCCTCTACTGAATATCTGCCAGATCCATCCATTCCAGGCCCTTCTGCTACCAACACAGCAGATGCACTCAAAGTTACGAAGCCCAGAGTAAGCAAAACTAAAGTGTTTAATCTATTATTAATCAGTCAGTTGCAGAAATGATAGGGCTCTGGGGGACCTCAGAGAGACATCAATATTTATGGCCTCGTTAGCAAATGCCACCTTTTTTTTTTTTTTTAAGAGGCCACAGGATTATGGAGGTTGTTTATGTTTCCAGTCATTCCATAAAGAGCCAATGTCATGTTTTGGGACAGGATGGTTCAGAACAAGATATTCAATATTTATCACAAAATATTGAGATTTCCACCATGCCTCTGTTCTTCTTGGTCTTGCAGTCAAGATTTCACCTTCTCTAGAAGCAATGGCCCAAGCTGAAATCTGAGTCCCAGTTACTCTAAACTACCACCCAGGGAATTTTTGAAAATTAAATGATGAAATTTCCCTAATTCCATTTGCTGAGA
The DNA here is from genome assembly GCA_024734555.1 of Trochalopteron elliotii. NCBI lineage: Eukaryota > Metazoa > Chordata > Aves > Passeriformes > Leiothrichidae > Trochalopteron > Trochalopteron elliotii. The sequence continues at coordinate 1,396,785 of JANPWX010000095.1, forward strand.
TAAATGATATAAATTCCATAAAAGAGAAGCAATGAAATATGATTTCAGTTCCCAAAGAGCTCCACCCATTACTGGCAATTTTTTCTGGATTAGGCTAAATTTAAACTGGACATTAGGAAAAATTTCTTCACTGAAGGGATTGTCAAGCACTGGCACAAGCTGTCCAGGGTAGTGGCTGAGTCACCATCCCTGGAGGTATTTAAAAGACATGTAGATGTGGCACGTAGGGATATGATTTAGTGGTGGACTTGGCAGTGTTAACTGAATGTGTTGAACTCAATGATCTTAAAGCTCTTTTCCAACCTAAACAATTCTGTGATTCTGTAAACAACTCATCCTGCAGTTCTTGTGCTTCACAGCTTTTTGCAGTTCTTGCCAGAGTTTGTTCCTTGACATTTTCAGCACCAACCCCAATGATGCTGATTTTAAAATGACCTTCATCCCTTGTATCCAACCTTCTTAGCTCACTCAGTTTCTACCTTTAGATACCATGAGTTGTTTATTTTACACGCTATATTTTGCTTTTCTTTTTTGTTTTGTTGTTTGGTTTTTGGTTGGTTTGGTTTTGGTTTGGTATTTTTTAAGTTGCTTTTCTTCTTCTCACAATTTTATTTTCATTGATATTTTTTTAGTCCTCTTTGTAGTTTCTGGATTTTTCCTGGAGTAGAAGAACAATTTCTCTTATCTCAAGAACACTTCAATGTCACCATTATTGAAGCAACCTCTTGGCTGAACATTATTGTTGTTTTCATGCTAGAGATGTTGAGGAAGAGAGCTTTGGAGCAGAGAGACCAAAATCCTAGGGGGAAGGAGAGAATAAAGTAAATTAATGAGAGAATAGGGCTGTGAAAAAACATAAAGTTAATGAATGAGGCAAAGAAAAGAGAAAAAGAGAGAACATTTCAAAGGAAAGAAACAGTGATCAGCCCTTAGTGACTGCAGAGTCACCTTCAGGTCACTGATCTCATCATTTATCCCTTCTCACTCTTGCACTTGCTGTCTCTTGATCCAGTCACTGATTTCCCCTCTTTCATAGCAGGTACAGATTTTGTAAACAGGAAAATGAGGTATCCTACACATCAATTCACCTTCTAAAAAGTGTGTAAACAGAGAAACCACCAACCCAGGCTGAGTCCAAAGCCATTATGAACCGAGGGAGGATTTATCCCCATGCAATTTGTGGCATCTCCAAATTATTTTACAGGATCTGACAGCTTCTCAAGTGCTTTAACCCCTGTCCCAGGAGCTTGAAAATTTGTTCTTCTCATACATGTGAGGCCTGTAATCACTGTGGCAGGAGACTGGTTCATTGTGCTCCTTGTGGCTAGGAAATGAGACAGTTTTTACCTCCCTAGTTTAAATGGTACTCAGGGCTTCCCTTGGTTTTCCTCCATCCTTTAATTTGGATTGGCTCTTTTGACTTTGTACTGTGGTTTTGTGCTCACTGCACTGCATTGTGGGCAATGCCAGTGCTCCACTTCTCCCTCAACATTGGGTTTTTTACCCCATTGCTGCACCCCAGACCACTGCAGATAATCACAGGTTTCTGTCTAGAGGTGGTTGAAAACTTGCAGAGAATTTTTCGTTCAAGAGGGTCTTTACCATAAAAGATTTTTTTCTCCCTTTAAGGAAATAGTGGTTTCAATTGATGTTTACTATCTTTTTGCCATTGCAAATCTGAAATAAAAGGTAAACGTGGAGATTTTTCTATGTATGCTCACACTTTTTTGCCAGTTTGCCACTTACCTCCCACCTACCAGTTGGAAAACAGAAAAAAGAACCCCAGCATGTGATGACAATCTCCACCTATTTTCATATTTCTCTGTTTTCCCATCGTCTCTCTGCAGAGAAAAGTAGTAAAGAAATAAAACTATTTTTATCAGTTCCTCTGACCAAAAGGAAACTTAAGGCTACTTGAACCAACACAAAAATAAATATTCTTGTTCCATTCTGATATTTCCAGAAGGAAAAAAAAAAAACAAGAAAAATTGCTGCTTTCTTTGGGGGTGTGACTTCTTAAGAAGAGACATTGGTAGCTCTATTTGCCAGATTTCCCTTTTAGTTCTCTTCTGAGTTTTATAGCAACAAAAAAGAGACCAATTCAAACATACAGGTGAACTCCTGTCTGAATGGAGGAGGGCATCTTCCCACCTTCACCCCCTCCTTTCCCCTTTGCTGGGTTGGTTTCTGGGAGAATCACTGAAGTCGCTCCTTGAAGCTCTGCCAGATGCTTTGTGCACTTCCGGTCTCCTCCTGCCCTTGCAGCCCTCTCTGCCTGGGGGGCACCTGCTTGCCCTCACACTACACTGTAATAAAAGGCACCCACACTTTGATAAATGCCACACTTTCAAAAATTCTTGGTTTACCAAGACCTCAAGAATTTTTTTTTAAGTCATTGACTCCAGCATAAGCAGAGTTGTCTCGGTCCCACAGAGCAGAGCTCCACGTTTGATAAGGTGAGACACACAGAAACTTTCAAATGTCTTGGCTTCCTCTGCCCCTTTCCAAAGAGATTTTTTCATCTTTATGCAGATGGTGAGGATCTCTATACCTGCTGCTTCTCTCACAGTGCTCAGCCAGCATCTCCTTCATCTGCTGTACCAAGAGTAGGGAAGGAAAACATCCAGCACACTTGCTCCTGGGAGGATAATGGCTCAGGCAGCAGTGTTTGCAGTCCACTAAATATTCCCTTCCCTGTGTTTTTTTGTATCTGTGCTACAGATACATGGTTCCTATCAGACATGTCAGGTGCCCCGTGTCTCTGGAGACAGGCAGGCAGTGGAGGTGGCTGCTCCTGGAATGCAAACGTACACTGGGGAAATGTGAGTGTGGTTTGTTTGCCACAGCAACCTCAGCACATCCCTGGGTGCTGAGCCTGCACTTCCCCACCCCACTGCTGCAGATGAGGAGAAAAAGGCAAGAAACAAAGTGCTTGTGCACTGTTAACCTCTGCTGATACAGAGTGTGCAGGTGCAGCGGGGTGTGATTCCAGCACAGGAAGGGTCCTCGGGGTTGTGTGCTCAGACAAAAATGATGCCACGGGCAAAACCCGCTCTGCTTTTGCTCCAGTGCTCCCTTTGGAAAGCAAAACCCAAGCTGCTCTCCTCCCATGGTTACAAATCTCTCCGTGGTTCACAGCCTGCATTTATTCATGACTAGTTTATTCTCACTTGTTCTCATGCCAATGTTGTCCTCTAGCATCAATAGCTCTTCTCTAGTGTTTACCCCTCTGACGTTTTTATAAGCAGCAACACATCCCCTCTCAGCCTTTGCTTCCCTGCACTGAAACATGCCAGATCCTTTACGATCTTTCATGTGACAACACCTCCATTTTTCAGGACAGTTACCCAAATATCCAAGCTTTCATCCCCAAATATCCCATTTACATCGGTTTATCTTGCTTTAAAAATATGCTGGTTTTCCTGCACCAAGGGCAGATTCACATGCATGTGTCAGACTTAGGAAAAAATAATGTGTTTCAGGCGGGGGGGGTGATGGTGTGTGTGACACAAAGGAGCTGCTGTGTGTGTGAGGCGTGCAGTGGATGCTGTGGAGGGAGGGATGCTGTCAGCAGCATCGTGTGCGCGAGACTCCGAGAGGGATTACTCAGGGTGGAGGGGGCGTCCTAAGGAGGATTTTGAGGTGCATGACACTGAGAAGGATTAGTCTCTGTGTAAAAAAGTATGTTTGTGTGTGTGTGTGTGTGTGTGTGTGTGTGTGTGTGTGTGTGTAGAAGAGAGGGAAGATAAGCGGGTGGCCGTGCGTGGCACAGGGAGAGAGATTAGCCCAGGCCTCTGTGAGCAGGGTGATAAGGAAGGGCTTGGTGTGAGAAAGGCACTGTAAAAACCTGGGATTTAGCTAATGGGAGGATTTGTGTGTGTTTGTGTGTGTGCACGGGTGGGGCGTGGAAAGGAGGATTTGGGAAGTGTGTGGCAGAAGGGATTTGGGAATGCTGGAGGGGCTCCATGCAGGAGTGTGTGCTCCTGTAGCTGCAGCACCACGGGGTTGCTCATGGCCATGCACTTACAGGATGCAGTTGTGCTCCCAAAAGGGAAGGCTTTGAACATGGGTCAGGCCTGTTACTTAGGCTAAGTAGAAGGGAATTATGGGAGAGTGGCTCAGCTGGAATAGGGGTAGAGAGACGTGAGAGATGTGAGATACATGAGAGATGTGCTGTGTGACTGCTACATGTCCACATCCTGGTGTATGGTGGTGGCTGACTTGGGCTTGTTGTGCCTTAAAACTATGTAAACTGCAAACCAGCTAACTGCTTTAAAAAGCTGAGGTTTTGGCAATAAAGAGCTCTCCTTTGCACCTGCCTGGGGTTCCTGTGATACTCATAATTACAGCAGTGTTGGGACATGTGGAGGGCTCCTGCACCACAGGGACAAGGTTGTGGAAAAAAAAGCCAGCCATGCCCCATGCGTGGGAGGGACTGTGGGGTACTGCTGAGCCTGATAAGGAGGTGCTCCAGGGCAGGTGACAAAGCAGGGACAGAGCTGAAGCATAGGGAGAGACGCAGCTGTACCTGTTGGAGCACTCAGGGGCAGTGGGAAGTAGAGGGCTGAAGGCTCAGACACACTGTGGCACAGAGGGAAACATTCCCCTGTGAGCAGGACAGGACAGAGGCTACATGCTGCACTCAGCAGAAGTGGTCTGGGTGCAGAGCAAGTGCACATACACACAGAAATAAGTGTGAGTTTCTCAGGAGAGGGAGCTCTGGGAGTGGCTAAACATCCCACCTGCAGCAGAGTGTGAACACTGCCAACATTTCCACTGACCCCATATTCTCCACCTCTCACCTCAGATTTATCCCTGCTGCTCTGGTTGGCTGCCCTTGCAGCATCACTTCTAGGGGGAAAGAACATTGCCAGCTCTTGTAGAGCAATTTACGATCCAGAGCAGGGGAGGAGGGTTAATTGTGTCCCAGAATTTATCTTTTAATGTTCTGACTTAACAGTAAAACTTTTTCCCCTTTTGTTTCTCCCTGGGAAAATCAGGTTGTTTTGTCGAAACCAGCAACTTCCTGCTTTTGATCAAACCTCAGTTTTCATTTGAAGGGGAAAAGAAGGTGATGAGAAAATTCAGCTAGCTTTGTTGCCTTTCTTCATTGGATCGGTTCCACTGGCACTAGTTTTGTCTCAGAGATGCTAAAAGTAAAGCCTGCCAAAGCTTTTATGGTAAAATTAACCAAAATAACTGAGATGTCTAGGGTAACTTTTCTTCAAATAAATTCTTTCTTGTCCAATGGACCTTTTGAATGTTTACTTTATGTTTAATGAAAGATCATCAAAAGCCTGGCCAGTTGCTTTGTAGCTTTCAAGAATGTATTTATTTTTTTAAGGGAGAAGGCTAAAAACTGAGTAGCTACAATCTGAAATTCCCCTAGGTGTTAGGTGCTGAACAAATATAAGATCTCACGCCTAGAAAATAAAGTAGGAGACTTTCAACTGGAAAGAAAGAGTCTGTAGAAAATTTCATTTAGAAGCATGATCCTAAAATATAGATTGTCAATAAAATTGGGTCTTTATATCTTTCTTAAAGATTCTCTGTTTTGTAACAAAGGGTATTTCAGTGTGATGCAGGAATAAGACAAGTTTTGTGGCGAATGTGGCTGACTTCTCCTTCTACTTTTTCATTTAACTGAGATCCACAATCCATGCTGCACCCACCTGGCAGAGCCAACAGGAATAATAACTCCACTTTGCTCCACTGAGGACTGGAGATGGGATAAACTTGAATTGAGGTCCACAGAGCTGCTGGTCCAGACCATCCCTGCCCCACAGGGACAGATTTTCTTCTCCCAGAAACCAATGCCTGGCAGTGACTCTTCTCAAAAGCCACCAGCTGGGCACCCAGTGCCGTGCTGAAAGTCAAGCCATTAGATAGGCCTTGTGCCTTTTGAAAGCTAATAAACCATGAAATCACACAGAGAGAGCCAAACAAAAGGCATTGGAGGGGGCATGGCTTTGTTCTGGGAAGGTCTCTACTCTTTCAAGCCAGAGGTCATGTTGTCCTTCTTCCCTTCAGGCCAGTGTGAATCAGTGGGGGCTGGGGCTGAGCTGTGAGAGGAATTGCAATGGGTTTAGTGCTAAAGCCAGTACATGAGCTCTGCTGCAAAGTGCCCACTCAACAGCTGGCCACAAAATTCCCCAAGCCTGGGGTGAGATGCCAAGTCTGTGTGTGCTGGGAGAGGAGCATCACAGCTTTGCAGAGCTGCCTTGTTCTGCTGTCAGCACCTTCCCCCCTCCAAAAGGGAGGGCAAGAGGAGCCAATGGGGACAGGACACCATCCACTGGGAAAGGGCTTTGCACTGGTGAAACGTGAGCATCCTGCTGGAAAAGCTGCACTGGGCCTGATCTTCATTGTCTGACAAGGAGGTGTCCATGTGAGGGCACTTGGGTCCCACCCCAAAATGGTTGTGTGTCTTTGCACAGGTGGCTGCCTCAGTCTGCCCAGCTGTGAAATGAGGTTAAAAACCTTAATGGAGGGCAGACTGCCAGGCTTCAGGCAGTGAGGTTTGGAAAAACTCATCTTAGCTAAAACTTGTCAGCTTTAAAGAGGGAAAAAATGTTACTTTTTCTATTCTGAAGAGGAAAAACACTGACCTGGAGTTTGATGCCCATTTTCCTCCCCCATCTGCAAGGAAAAGGCACCTGACCCTTGGATCTCTGAATGCACCAGCACTCAGCCCCCCTTCACATTCTCTTTCATCCTTGTTTTTCTCTTTCAAAGCTCCAATTAATTTTGAAATTAAAATGGCTGTTCTCCCATCAATGAACCTCAAGCTTGCTTCTCCTTTCCCCCATTCCTCTCTCCCATCCAGCTTTCACTATTCCTCAGGTTTCTGTTATTTCCCATCCATTTGCTTTGAAGGACTTTTCCAATAAGGATGTCAAGAAAAGTTTCTCAAGGGTCTTTTATCACAAATTCCTTCTGGTTTCATGCCTGAGGATGCTTCTGAGGAGGACCTGGTGACCTGTGCTCAGGCAGACGTGAAGCAAGCACACTTTACAAGCCAGTCACAGCTGAATGCACCCACAAATCAGGTCCTGTATCCCTGCAGCCTCCTGCAGGAAACATGATGTGTTTCCCAAATGACAAAACTAAACCATAGTTAGACCCAGTGTAATTCTGTTGGCCTCGATGTAGTTACCAGGGAAACTATAATGTAGACAACTTTTCTACACTGAAATAAAGGTTTTCTTAGCTGTCTTGCTTATATTGCACAGACTAATATTTCTAACCAGGCGGAAAGCTGATGATTTCCTCAGCTCTCATTACATGAGCAGTTCAGAAAATAAGTTTGCAGGAGGAGGCAAGTGGATGATAGCCATGGATTTACAGCTGCAACATCAAGGTGCACATGGACATAGGACCCCCTGTCAGCCAAACCTGCACATGGCGCCCCAGTTCTTCCATTGCTCCTCAGACAATGCCAGAAAAGCATCTTTCCTCAGGAGTGCACTGGTAAAAGTTGTCACAGGAGAAAAGTTTTCAGTGTACATTAGCAAAAGCCTAATTTTCAGAGGTTGCATGCACCATATGGCTTCCTTACACACCCAAATCACCTAAAGATCATCCCAACATCTCTTCTTTAAAGAGACACGGCAGCCACCTCAGTAATTTAAGCATGTTTTGGAAATGCCACCAAGGCTCTCAGCTGACATTGCTCCACTGTCAGGACTAGCAGTGCAGAGGGATGATCACAACAAATTCTTTGGAAATATGACTGCAGATGCTCACTGCCATGTTAAATACGGGCAGCCAGAAAGGATTTCTCTCACAGGGAAATGAATCTGAGCTCCAGCAGGAGCTTCAGGAGCTCAAAGTGAAGGCTACACTGCACACTCCTCTCTGCCACGTTCAGCACTGAAAGTGGGTTGCAGTACAGAGAGAAGAAAATCACAGCCCTCACAGGTTAGGTAGGACAGTCCCAGAGGTGTAAAATCACAGGTTTTATATTGCACCTTGGGCTTCCTGCAAACACCAAGAGAAAAAAAGCTGTCCCAGGGATGTTTCTTTTTGCCTGTTCTTCCACACAAAGTTTTTATTTGGGTTCTTCCCACCAGTGGCAGGAGCCTCTGCCTTGCCAACCTTCCCTTGTAGCTAGAAGTTCCACCTGCCTTTTCCCCAGAGGCTTCTGGAATAAATGATGCCTTAATTAGGTTAATTATACCTTCAGCCATCCATGTGCTCCCTTTAGCTGAGCAGTTAGAGTCCAGTATATGGTGTTGTTTCCCCAGTTTTGCTTGTGGGAAGCAAGTCCAACACCTGAGGTGTGAAGGTTTCCATGGCTCAGCTGTCTTGCACAACATTTGTTAAATCCAAGGAATGTTTCCACTCCTTGAGAAGCCGGTGCCTCTCTGTGCAAGACCTGCCTGCCCCTGGCTGGTTTCATGAACAAATGGATTTCATTAGAGGCATTTCTCTGTAATATCAACAGAAGTGTTGAGCAACACCTGGTGAATAGTGAAAGAGTCTCTGATGCCTGTGAGAAGTTGGTACAAATTAGCATCCCCCAGTCTGCTGCTGCTTTTCTGTCTAAATAATATTTTACAGGTAAAGTTTCTGCTGAGAAGCAGTGGGGTTTTCTCACTAGCTGCCTACATCATGTCATCAGCTTTGGTTTACACTGAGTGACTGCTTGAGACAGAACCTGCATTTGTGTGTGCAGTGTCACTGCTCTGGAATGATGAACAACCCCCAGGTTTGCAGCAACTCCCCTTCCTGTGGGCCTCCCTGCAATTTGCATTTATGCAGAATGTTTTACATGATCTCTCTTGCTCTCTGCAGCTCACTAGAGAGTCTCTTTCTGAAACAGCTTAAAAATTCTCCCAGAATAGAAATCAGTAGGGAAGGTGTTTGCTTGTAAGTAGGCACGTCAGGAAGGGATCTCAGTGTTTGCCTAATGTTAAGGATGCTCTAACATTCCTCTCCCTAAGCCACACATCCCATTTTCCAGGTTATTTTCTCAGTCCCACAACAAGATAATTGAGAGGCTCCTGGTGTCTTCACTGGCCTCTGTGTAGAGTTGATGATTTTTCATCTTTCATTAGCATAAATCTTTACTGAGGCATACCAAGCTCTGCAAGTAAAACATCCAGTTGAAAAGCCTTTCCTGAAGTTTTGCTTTGTATTCGATAAGACCTGTCACTAACATTAAAGGGATTTGATTGCCTAAAGATCTTTTAGGCAAAAGATGTATATCTAAGGTCATTTTATACAACGGATGATGTGCTTTGCAGCTTCTCCCACATCTTGGTCCTTTCCTCAGTCCTGTGAGTCTGCAATGGGAGATGATTTTTGTGGGTCCAAGTGTAGGTTCAGGAGAAGTCTGTAGATGTAAAAGTCCCCTCTGTCATGCTGGTAAAATAACACAAATTTAATCTAAGGTTTTTTAGGAAAAAACCTCAAATTCTGTGTTATTTGTGCTGAAGGTCTTGCTGGTAGCCAGGCTCATATTTAGTATTTTAGGTCACATTCCCAAGGGGCTCCAGGTCTACCCACAGCTTTGTGGGAGCAGTGGGGCAGGGAAGTGTTCTCCCAGCTCCTGCATCCCCATCATTCACATCACTCAGAGGGATGGATGTCTTCACCTCCCACGAGAGGGAACTGGCCTCTGGAGCTGCTTGCAGCCCTGGTTTCAGTATCTCCCCTTTGCAGAAGCTCCATCTGGGCACCCTGACTGGATACACTTCATGTAAACTGTTCGTTCCACCACCCACAGCGAGCAACTCTCACAGAAGTTTCACCACAGACCATAAAATTGCAAACCCATAGGTCCAGATCTCACCATCTGCCAAACTGCTGCCTCCCTGCTCCCCAGACAACACAGTCTCCCACTGGGTTTAAAAGATCTCGAGCTTAAACTTGTTTGTTTGGGATTTTCCACGAAACCTGGTGCTCCGAGGCACTGAGGAAATCAAAATGTTGTTACTCTTATCATTTATTGCCCTCGCAATGCAGACAGGATTAAAGCTGTTCTAATGACAGGGGAGAAATGGTAATATTCCCCCTGACATTAAGTAGCCCTGAACAAAGCAATGAGCACAATGGAACGGAACATTAATGTGAAAAGGGAAAATAAAAACCCTACAAGAAATGACTATAGCTAAGAGCCACCAAGGGAGGCACTTGAGCCCACAAAAACCAGCACTCTCAGATGTCAAAGGATCTTGTCATTCTGCATCAAACTCAGCCCTTGCTGTGATGTTAAATATGTTTCAAAACCACTGGTCCTTTCACAAACCTCAGGTGAACACAATGTGCAACCAGGTAGCACAAAAGAGCTGTGCTCTAGAGATTAATCCTTGTGTGCTGAGAGTGGTTTCCTGGGTTTGTGCCTTTCTCTCCTTTTTCTGGAAAACTAATGGCTCCAGTGACTGCAGAAGAGGTGGCACTTTTGGGGCAGCAATAGCACATGTAGGTTTTGGAGCATCTGCTTTGCTAACTCAGATACCTGAGATACCTCAGATACCTGTAATGTAGCCCTGAAAGTGGATTGAAAATGTGAACATTTATAAATAACATGTCAGCTGGTGGGTGTAGGTACCACTTGCCACTTCAAGCCCCCAAGGACATGCTGTTCTGTCCTGTGTGTGAGAGGTTCTGTTTGAAGGATCTTTGTCCTTGGTAAATATAAAGTTCTGCAGACAGTTTCAAAACAGGCCCTTAAAAAATCTCCACCAGAACCTGAGGCTTGCACTGAAGACAGTCTGAGGCTTTAATGTCTAAGAGCCAATATAATGTATTAGGGAAAGAAAAGAAGCTATTGAAGACAAAATGCATTTCATCTGCAGCAAGACCTTCTCTATGAGACACATTTACTTTCTGCCACTGCTTATCTTCCCCCCTCCCACTGCTCACTCCCCTCTTTTTACTGTTTTAACAATTCAGCACTTACAGCCCAGAATTAAATGCTGTGGTGAACTGAGAGGTGTGCTGGGTACTGTATTAACGTGCTGGGGCTTTGGTGCTCTGTTTTTTCCCTCTGTTGTTGTTCAAGCTTCCCAGCAGAATCTACACCATGATCCTGTACTTAGTTTTCCTTGTATAGCACTGTCTTCTGAAGGACCAATATAATACAAAAGGCCATCTAATCAGAAAGCAGAAGGAAAATTGGTTCAACCCTCATTCCTCATCTCCTTTTACAATGTCACTGTCACTTTTTCATTTGTAGTAATCTTGCTTTAATATTTATGTCTCTGCTTCAGACACTGAGAGTTCAATGAGGACAAATTACGAGTTCTCAGTTTCATTGTGGAAGGTCAGATGAGAGCAGGGATCTCTGGTCTTCCTGGGTCCATGGGTCCCATAGGAACATCCATCTGCAGCTGGGGGCCCTATGAGGGGTCATTCCTTCCCTCTAGAGCAGCTGCAGGGGAGCTCGAGGTGAGAGTTGTGGTTAGGAGAGTTCAGCTGGTTTTGTAGAGCTCCTTCCAAGGGAACCCAGCACAGCAGCATCTTCTGTTGGGTTCTTTGTGGACACAGCAAAAAGCCAGACTGCCCAGCAGACCTGATGACAGTGTCAGACAGTTCTGGCACGCCTTTAAGGTCCCTTCCAAGCCAAACTATTCTATGATTCTACGATTTTCAAAGACAAAATGTGCTGCAAAAGGCTCTCAGAAGACTGTATCACAAATGGGTTTGTTAGCTGTCCCTCCAGACTGGCATGGAGGAAAACATTCCCATTTAAACAATGAGACAAGGTGGAAAGGTCAAATCTTTTATTACAGCTGGGAAATGCAGAGTTTTTCTCCAGTCACCAGAGCCTTTCTGCACGTCTTTTCTGTTTTCAAGTTATGAAAGCAGGGAGTGCTGTGGAAAAACTATGGCTCTGGAATGGGACACTGGAGAGATGAAGGCAGTAGACAACAAGAGTCTTACAAAGCTTGAGAGCATGGCATCAGTGCTTCCAGCCCAGAAATGGGTCTTATTTTGGGTCTGTATGAGTGTGGTGCAAAAGCCAGGCTCTGACCAAAGGGACTGGAACAGATGGGCTCAGAGAAAAGCAGTTGCCTCACAAGCAAAGATCCAAATAATGATTGAATAACAAACCTGACACAGAGATGGCAATGGACCCATTTCTCCTTACACATAATCTGATCTGTTAACCACAGGACCCTCATTAACCAAACTGTTCCTATTAGAATAATAGCCTAATTCTACCCACAGAAGAAATGACACTCTCTTAAGGATGCTTCTGATCTCAGTGTCTTCTGCATAGGGGATTTGCATCTAATTCCTATTAAAAGTGCTCAGAAATAGTTTGTGTTGACTGTAAATCCTTCAATATATTTAATTCTTGGTTATATATGACTCAACAAAGTATTAGCAATCCCAAAGTAAAAAAATAAAGCAAGCAAGTAGAATCTTGACAAACATCATCATTTTCCTTCTTTCCTTATTTCAACAAGTTCGGTGACCTCATTAAGACCTTTGATATTTGGATTTTTTCCTTCTGTTTTGTAGTCACTCTGGATAAGAACTGCATTGGAAGACTCTAGTAGAAAAATAAAAGGAGTTTTCAGGACATGAAGTACACAAGTGGAAGAGTGAGGACCTTCAACTGGTCCCTTAGAGAGATTAAAGTCAACTCTTCATGACTGTATCTTCCACCACCACGATTTTAATTCAAAAGTTCACTTAAGTGACTGAGAGTCCACGTTGTTCATTTTTGCTGACCAAACCACCATGCCCTTTCTGTTTCCTAAAACTCAGTGACATGTGAGAAAAAAGTACCCAAATCCAATTTGATCTCAAAGGAAACTTATCGTTTGCCAGCCAGGCAAACTAAGACTTATTTCTTAGGCAAGCAAACTTAACTAAAAAAAATTGAAGCTATCAGCATGTGCATTTATAAGCAGCTCTTCAGCCACAGATTATTGTTTAAATATGAGGGAAGGAAAGCAGATCTTTATGTAAAAATCAACACTACTTTCCAGCTTCCAGGATTATTAGAGCAGCAGTGCAGGGAAATGATGGAAGGGAGCACTCTTCTGTGCCTTTTATGCATTTGAAAGAAAAACATGGATTTTTTTATGATAGCACATCAGCCTGATTTGCAGTTGATCAAATATGTGGGACATATCTGCTGTCAGCTAAATACATGAGTGGAACAATGGGGGAGTGTGGAATCTGTTTGGCTTTCCCCTGCTCCAGAAATCTGTGGGAACATGCTGTCGTTGGGATGTGCCGAGGAGACGCGCTCTGGCACCCACGCCGCAGCGGAGAGCTGTGAGGACAAACATTCAGGAGGAGAGCTGAGCTGATCCTAATTGCAGCAGACACCAGAACTCTCTCCTTGGAGCTCCACCAGCTCTGCCAACCTGGTGTCAGGTTCTCCATCGCCTCGTGAGGGTCGCCTCCAGGCAGGGCACGCTGAGAATTAATTATGCATGCATATCCTCCCTCCTCTTTCCCACATGTGCACAAACACACTCCAAGTGAGCAAAGGGAAGCATGTGGGAGCTGCTTCTTGACACCACTGTTGTCAGTGAGTATGTTCTGCTGCAAGTGAGGGTGTTGGTTCTGTGTCCCAGGAGGTTTGGGCACATGAAGGTTGTATTGGGGCTGCAGGCATTGCAGGGTTCATCTTTAATAGCTTGCAGAGGATAACTGACATAATTAAGATCAATATTTTATTAACCTCAGAGTCTGGCCACACTTACCTTGCAATTTTTAAAGGCACTTTTTGGTGTGTGTTGTGTTGAGTGGTTTCAAAGATTTCTTCCTATTCTGGAATCTATATTTTCTCTATTTTTTTTGTTTGGGCTCTGGGGAACAATTTGGCCACGTGTGCAGCTCAGCATCATAGGAACAGATTTCCTGGAGAAGATGCAGTGTCTTCCCTCCTAGATGCCATGATATTATCCAGGGTCAGGAAAGTCTCTGAGACCTGGCAGGGACCATCTGGGGTGTCTGCCCCCTCCTACAAGTGAGAACATGAGTCATTTGCAAGGAACATCTGGGGATATTTCATTTAATCAGGTTTTTTACCGCTCTTGTGGCTTTGCGTATTAACACTGCCTCTGCTACTTCTGTTCTCTGACTGAGGCACATGCAGCAGCTGAATCTCCTAAGAGCCAACTAAGCCATATTATTGGCTCCCTCCAGGGGTAGCTGGGTGAAACTTAATAGTCCATGAGATACAACAAGTCAGTAGAAATGATCTAATGTCCCTTTCTAGTCTTAAACTCAGTGAAATGGTGAAAATTCTGCCTCTAAAGGAGATGGCAGATGAGCAGTTGCCAGGATCTCCTACCAGGCTTCCTCCCCAGCTGTGTCTCTGGAGAGCAGTTCCCTTTTTGCAGTCATGTTTGCAGATTCTCAGCAGAATGCACAGTTTTCACTGTTGGAGACCAAATCCTCATTTCCATCCTTCTGTGCAGCCCATTTGCCCTTCCTCCTGCTTCAAATCCTAAGATTATTTCAGTCCTTCTTTATGGTGATGGTTTCTCAGAGAAACTTCTTGGGCCACTTTCTTTAACCAAAACCTAAAAGAGTTATCTCTGAGTTTTATCTGACACCTTTCACCCACGACAACGTGGGTCAGGTCAAAAACCCACTTGCAAAATACTTCTGACTCCCCTAATGCAGAAATCAATCTTGTTCATCTACTCGCCCTGGTTAAGAGTTGCAGCCAAAAAAAAAAAAAAATTCTACCATGAATTTTTACAGACTCAAACACCTCTTTTGCTTTCCTTTTCCGCAGAGAAAATGTGCAGTTTAAAGTTGTGAGTGTTGATGTATTTACTGATGTATTTTTCTTTTTCTTGAAAGCATCTGCAAAGGTGGCCGGAGCTGCCTCTCTTCAGCTCCCAAATAGGTGTCCTCTCCTGTGTGTGCTTTCAGCAAAATCAGTGTTTCTCTCTGATGTACATTCTTTACCTTGAATATTTCCATATGAAAAGAGAACTTTTGAGAAACACTTCAGGACTAGAAATCCTGGATTCCAAGTGAGTGAATCACAGATGCCTTTTCCCTCATCTGAATTCAAGGACACATCAGCTCCCTGATGGCTACCATTCCACAGGGGGAAAGGGGCAGCCTCCCCTGCTTGTTCTACCACATCAGTCACTTTTTAACTAATTTACAAACTATTTTGATTTCTGCTGTAAGTTAGAAAAGTTTTTAGAGCAGCCAGATGAGCTCTCCCCTCACAAGCACTCTGCAGAGAGCGGGTGGTTGTCACTGGATTGTCTCTTCAGCATAACCAGGTGACAATTTTGTTACTGCCTCTGCTTTTATCTAATTTTCCTTGTTGGACAGCACTAAAGATGTCAGGGAGAAATCCTGTGCCTGGAGAAGGAGGGATATGGGGTGTCCTGGTGCAGCACAGTGGGAATGCTTCAGCCACAAATCCCAAAGTGATCAATAAACAAGACTGATCAGGGAGAACACAGTAGTAGTTGCCACGGTTATCAATCATTATGGATTATATTTTCACAGGGGTACTTTAGAGGGAAACTTCTATAATAAATTACAAATTCAGTGTAAGACACAAACACAGGTACAGCCCAGAAGTGACATTCTCTGTCCTTTCCCATCCTGCAGCCCAGAGGCCACCAACAGCACATGCAAACAGCCACAGATGTCTGCATTTGCATCCAAGCAAACCCTCCTCACTCCTGCTCACATCCTGGCTTAGGCAAACATTTATGCTGTTGGATTTCACCCAGATTCCTGCCTGCAGGGGTGAGTTTGAGGTGGAACTGTCCAAATCCAGCTGCTGGAGCTGGTCTCCAGGCTGACTGCAGCTCTCCTCTGCAGGAAAAGCTGGGCTGAGGCCAGCCAGCTGCTCACAGATAGCCAGCACAAGGCTTGGAAAGGCTGATGGTGTCACCAGCCAATTGACCAGAAGAGCTCAACTCCTTGGACCTTCCATTCCAGCACCATCTTCATCCCTTTTATGTTTCTTAATCTTTTTAGAATTTCATCAGTCAGAGGACTAGTGGCTGCTTGTCACTACAAAAACAAGAAGAGCTTAAAAAATTTGCTTCCTCTACTTAAGGTTTACAATTCTTAGTAGTAGATTATTAGGGAGTTGTAGAACAATCAAATGAGAACAGAATAATTAATGAATTTGCTTCATAAAACGATTAAAGGAAATGTAAAGAAGTTCCAGCAATTTCTTAGTGTATTAAATAACAAGCAAGTAATTTCTTTTTAGTTTTCCTGTGTAAATTCATTTGGAGCCTCTGTAATTTAAAATAGCCCTGAGATTTACACAATTTTGCAACCACTGCTTTTTACATTATGCCAAGTTCAGTCCCAGAAAGGTGGCTACAGCTCTCACTCTTCATTTTTCCAGATTAACTGACACAGGAGTTTGTTTTTCTTTGGGAGATAACTCTTGGCAAGCCTTTTTTTTTTTTTCCATATTATCTGCCTTGTTCATGGCCCCTCTAATCCTGCAAGTACAAAACAAGTGAGTTTTTTTCCAAACTTACTAATGATAAAGAGTGTTCACTCTTCCAGTTGTCTTTGGTACAATCTGTTTCAAATGCTGGCACTGATGATGTCTCAGAACAGTGTAGGAGGGATGCCTGAGCGTGACTGAGCCACAGAGTTAAAAAAAAAAAAATAAAATGAAAAATGATAGATTCCTTTTGAATAGAAAAAGAAAATCAAGGGAAGCCATGCCTTGTCTAAAGCAAAACAAACCAAGCCAGCTAAGTTTATTGTCTGGATTATTAATTGTGCTGGATTGTTCAGCTGTCCCAAAAACGTCTCTTTAATCATTCAGTGAGGCTGAAGCCTGGCTCTCCAGAGATCACGTTCTGATCTCTCACATATGGCACCTCGCACCCTTCATTAGACCCACTGCTCCAGTCACATGGAAACCATGCTCAGACTATTTCCATCTGTATCTGCTACTTTTCCTCCTGAATGTGTCAGTCTCATGATGAGGGCAGTGACTCCAGCTGATACAGACACAATTGCTGATTGCAAAGAGAGGCACTGCTGTGAAAATAAAGAGAAGAGCGGGGTTATTTCCGTCTGGGTTCAGGCTTTCTGAGGTGTCCCTGCCCTGCAGAACTGCAAATTCCCTTGTGGGAGGGAAATGCTGAGATCACAGGTGCTAATCAGTGAAAAGAGGATGAGTGACCCTGTGAACAAACTGTGGGACTGGGATGCCCAAAAACTGGGCTCAGCTCCAAGACAAAGGAAAAAATTTCTTCAGTCTTACAAGATTCCTTTCTCAGCTCTCAGCACCACCACAATGCCTGGCTGCTTCATTTGGGGGGTGAGATGGGAGCAGGGACTTGCTTTGCACAGGGGAAATAGGATATCTTGCTCTTCCCTCTGAATGTTTGGTGCTGGCACCAAAGTGAGGAACAAGACAGTCTTTTCCAGGATGGCTGTAAGGCAGCCAGGATTGACTTTGGGTCCCTGCTGGAGGGGCAGAGCTCACATGGAGCCCAGCTAAGGATCCAAGAATCTCATGTTTAGGAGCCTGTCTCCAGCCACACGTGCAGAAAGGTTGGTGCTGGCAGTTAGCAGCAGAAGTCAGGTCAGGAGATTCCCAAGCAGCAACAGGGGGACCCCAGAATGTCACATCCAACTCCTCAGTGCTGGGAGAGCAGGCGAGTGATGTGTGAAGTGTCGAGTCAGAATAAATGTCACAGCCAAAGGTCTTCAGAGTCAGAGTGGCAAGAGGAGGAGATACTAGTGCCAAGAGCTCTGACACAGGAGAAGTGCTGTCACTGCCACCACCTCCGGCGTGGAGATTTATTGATGGTAACTTGGGATGTGCCATAAACAGTTGTGATATTAAATGAGTCTGACTGTCTCAGGGGCTAAGTTTTACAACCCAAAGTGCGAACTCCCTCTGTCTCGCTGAGATCCTGAGGCATTTTCCCAGCAGCTCTCACGATCTCATTAAGTGCTCTCCAGAGAAGGGCTCCAACCCCTCCCTGCACAGCACAGCACCAGGGGCTGAGGACAGACAGACACCTGCAGGGAACCCAGAGAGCCCTCCTGGTGGAACCTCCCAGGACACTGCTGATACCTCACTGGGCTCACAGCCCTGTCTCCATGGCTTTGTGAGGAAGTCAGAAATTGCTGAAGTTGTGTTCCCAAGTACCAACACAGATCCCAAGTACCAAGGACAGATCCCCCTGGAGCTGTGCTATGGCTGCGTTGAACCTTGGTGAACCTTTGCTGAGATGCCCTCTCACAGTGGTTTTCTGAGCTCCCAAGGTCAAACCCATGGTTTCCCTCTGGAGTTGTTGGCCACAAAGGGCTGTGCTGCTGTGCAAAGGCTTTCCTTCTACTCTGTGAATGCATCCAGGGCTACAGTAGCCTCTTCCTGCTGAGCAGTTCTCATGTTCAGATAACTCATTTTACCCCAAAAGCAGCAAAATCACCACCAAAACTGTGGGGACACTCTTTTCATTCTTTTGAGTAATTTCTTCCTATGAAAAGTAAAGCAAGTCTGTGGAGGACAAGGGCAGGGCACTCCATGGCCACAAACCCTGTTCTTCACAGGTTGCCTTCACCCGCCCACCTGGGTGAAAATCATCTAGTCCAGAGAGACCCTGCAGCTTATCTCAGGGAAAAGGTTCATTTTGGTGACATTGCTGAGAAACCTCCTTGATTTCCTGCCCTCACGACCTTTCCCTCTGCTCCTGCAGTCTGCTCCCAGTTCTCCAAGGGTGTCTACGCCATCTTCGGCTTTTACGAGAGGAGGACGGTGAACATGCTCACGTCCTTCTGTGGGGCCCTCCACGTCTGCTTCATCACCCCCAGCTTCCCCGTGGACACCTCCAACCAGTTTGTGCTCCAGCTCCGCCCGGAGCTCCAGGATGCCCTCATCAGTGTCATTGAACACTACAGCTGGCAGAAGTTTGTCTACATTTACGATGCTGACCGGGGTGAGTCACAGCACTGTGGGAAGGGCTACCAGGCAGTTAAAGGCAGTGGTGTAAAAGGAGTTTTTACCTCCAAAAGTTGTGTGTCAACCTATGCCTTCCCTGTTCTCTTTTTCTCTTCTAAATATCTCTTTCTGCTGAAGGTAAGCACTGATCTAAATGAAGCATCAGCCTGACCCTGGGGGGGGTGTGTGTGTGTGTGTTCATGGGGTCAGATCCGAGCCCCATCAACACAAGGGAAATACCTTCGAATTTGAAATGGGGAAATTGTTTCTATTCAGTAGGTGCCATATTGAGCTGGGCTGTCAAACTCAAGGCCACTGAGTCCTGAGTTTGTAAGCATGAACACTTGCTCAGGTCTCAGCTAAGCCCACAGTCAGGTGTGAAATGTGTGTTTCTGGCAGATAGCTTGGAAAACTGCAAATTCCTCATGTTGGTGCATATCAGTTTTCTACATAAAAAACCAAAAACTTTTGTGGGGTAATAGAAGATGTTATCTAACATTCTAAACTGCAAACAGAGCTAGAGAGCTCATTGCTCCATGATTCAGTTTTTCCAGCTCTCAGATGCCTTTAAAGATCCAGGCTTGGAGGCTGCAAGCAAAGCAGACTTGTGTTGGATAGGGCAGAGGTAAGGTGATTCACATCTCTGTCCTGGAAGTTATAATTATCCCCTGAAGGGACAGGATGGGCTTTAGAGACAAGGAGAAGGTATGAAAGCATCCCACCTGCTTTCTGTTGTCATGAGGCATGGGCACACTGAATATGCCACAAGCACAGGGTTGTTTGGGGTTGTCCAGCAGGATTCCAGAGAATTGCTATGTGTGTCTCCTCTAGAAAGCCGTGCATGTAATTTAAGCAACATAATTCTAAAAGTAGTGGTCTCCTGATGAGGTGCTGTCAAGAGAGAAGGATGTTGAGTATGACTGTGTGCTGTGATTGCTGAGGGTGTCCCTAACACAGCCTAAGCAGATGAAAGATGAGAAGGAAACTGGCTGAGAGAAACCAAGTTATTTGGGTAGTTACAGACAGGAAGACGGGGATTAGAGTTCTTACCTGAGTCTCACAGCAGGATTCAGATTCAGATCAAGGAGACTGATCTGCCGATTACAAAGGAAAATTAGTCCTGGAATCATCTGTGCTAGGACAGAAAAAGCAGGAGTCATTAATTCCAGCCCAACTGGGTTTGGGTCAGATCTAAACTATTAGCTGCTCTCTGTAGCTCTGCTGCACTCTCATGACTCTCTCTCCAGCCTGGCTTGAGGCAGATACACAGGCTGTCAGGAGGGTGGAAAGATGCCATTGCACAACTAAAACCTGCCTTTCCCCTTTCTCTTCCCACCTCAGGGTTGTCAGTCCTGCAGAAAGTGCTGGACACTGCAGCTGAGAAGAACTGGCAGGTGACAGCTGTCAACATCCTGACAACAACAGAGGAGGGCTACAGAATGCTCTTCCAGGAGCTGGAGAAGAAGAAGGAAAGGCTGGTGGTGGTGGACTGCGAATCTGAGAGGCTGAACATCATCCTAAACAAGGTTGTGTTGGTGTGGGCCTTCTGGGAGGGATCCTGCACTCAGGTTGGGAAGGGTTGTTTCTCCCTGGAGAAGTTCTCTCCATTCTTGCCTGATCTTTGTCTGCTTGTGGCTCTCACTGGAATTGGGGTCTGTGCTTTGCAGGTGACAGGCTTGCAGGAATTTCTCTGTTGTGTTATTGTAGAAACAGTAAAGCTGCAGGAACAGTGCAGGCTCTTATGAATTCATGATGAGTGAGCTCCACTGCTCCATGTTGCCTACTTGTCTGACTCCTTTGCTGAGCCCTTTACACCCCCTTGCTCCCCAAAGAGTTTGCTTTGTGCTAGTTCCTCCAAGCAGTGTGCACAAGATGTGGCACCTCCTGATTCTGCTGGGTCTTTCTCCAGTTTTTGAGTTAAGGTGGAGGTGTGAATTGGCACTGCCAGATTCCTGGTCCTCCAGCCTCCATGTGCTGCACCAAATTCTCACACCTGTGCCAGCAGGACAGAAGGATTACGGTACATCTGTCCTGAATATGGATTTCTGTGGACAGGAGGCAAATACAAGCCCAGGGGCAGGTTGAGTCCACACTTCAACTCCAGCCACAAGACCTTTCCCTCTCACACCTACAGCCAAGTCCTTCCCCACCACTGGAAGGGTTTGGAAAGGGCCCTGCAGGCCATGCCCTGCAATTTCCACTGCTTTACTCCTCATTATCAGCTCGTTCTTACCTCCTGCTTCACACGCCTCCTTATCTAAGGTACCTGCCATCTCCTGTCTCACAGTTCAGCTGCTCCCTGTCTGGGACAGGGACTGACATTTCACCAGATGCACAGCTCAGTGAGGAGCACAGTCCATCCCTGCTGGATGTCTCTGGGTGCTCCTCTGTGATGTGTAATAACAAAGCAGAGAGCAGGTTGTAACCTCAAACCTAAGGTCATATTCATGAAAGAGAAAACAGGTTATTCCAGAGGGTAAAATCTTCTCTCTGGTGATGGAGCAGCTGCAGTTGAACAAAATTTGGGAGAAGACCTAGGCAGTGAATTTGGCTTTTCTTTAGAGTAGATCAGATTTCTAGGATTAATAGTGTCGGGTTTTTAAGCCTAGTTTGTCTAACAGAGTGTTAAGTTGTATAGTCAAGTATTATCTAGTCATCTTGATATGAGCAGAAAAATAAGTCTTTCTTTCAAATTTCTTCACATAACGGGAGTAAGAGTTAAACCTAGATATAGGAAAAGCTATTTGTAAGAACACTAAAAATCCAGATACTGTGATTATTTGTTTTGCAATGCTATAAAAAATATCAGTTCCCAGGGAGAAGAGGTACAAAGCTGTGTTTTACTACAAAAATTACAGAGCAATTCCAGCAGACATCTCTGCCTGGGAGGTAACACTCTAGTGAGGGATAGGGCTGTGAACAACTTTTTCAAACATGTGCAGTCCATTTTCATCCTTTTTTATGTTCTTGTTCCAAGTCCACCAGGATTTCTGAGAGCAGAGGTAGTTATCCAGTGTGAGAAAGTGATGCCAGCTTTTTCATAGTGTACAGATGACTGGAGGGATTCAAAGATAGTGTTCAGCTCATTATCATGTGAAATTCAGCTGGGACTGCAACTTGGGCTCTAACTTGGGCTGCTGGCTGGTCTCTCAGCTCATCACACCAGCAGCCTCTGTGGGAATGTCACTGTGCTCTTTGCCCTGTCCCTCTGATTGTCTGAGGTACTCCAAGAGTACTGCCTCAGCCTCTAGGGGACATTTCAATGCATTTTTCTTCTTCTCTGACAGGCCTGTCTCTGTCTCCCAGTGGCAGTGGATTTGTGATTTGTGCTCCATGGTGAGCAGGAGAGCTGGGGGTGGCTGTCCAGCACCTGTACCTCTCACACCCACATTGCTGCTTTTCATTTTTCCTTCGTACACAAAACACAAATAACACCAGTGACTCCAGCTGTGGAGGAGCCAGTGCTCTGTGTGTTAAAAATTACCTGATTTCTCTCTGGGAGATTTCTCTGTGTCATGTCTCAAGGGTTTGATTTATCTTTGCTGAGGTAGCTGTCATTTGTGAGCCAGGCCTTGGCTCAGGGTTGCCGTGGGGTTGTGCTGTGTAGCCTTAATGGGATAAGTAGTCAGTGGGTTGTGTTCCATCAAAGCCCTCTATTGTTTCTTCCTTGTCTCTCATTAAAATGAGTAACTGGAATTTCTCCTCTGCCAGTGTTTCACTCCGAGAGGATTTCTCTCTAATAGATGTCAAACTTGCCCATTAAGAAGTGGGTAATGAAACCTAGGTGGCCCAAGTGAGCAATCAGCATGCAGCCCAGCACAGCCTCTCACCACAGTCAGGAGGAGTGATAAATGCTGTTATAACCTCAGCTTGCTACTGCTGTCCGGACACATTAGGACTGAGCAAGCATTTTAAAATAAATTAAGATCACAAATAACTGTGTAAAACACAGGAAACGAGCTTCATAATTCAGGTGGATGGGCTGTAAGATTAACAGCTCAGGGAGAGCTGGATGGCAGCGCTCTCCGGTTCATCGGCTCTGACACCTCATAAAATAACAAAGGAGACTTGGGGCTGAAGGAGCCAATGCCAGCTAGTGTTGACACTGGAGAAAAGGGGAATTGGATCATAATTCTTAGACATCCCAGTGCACCAGAGATTCTCCTTCCTCCTACAAGGTCTGGGACTTACTGCAAAGGTCAGTCTCAGCTGATGGATGGAAAGGGCCAAGTTTGCTCTGGGTTTGCTTCTCAGATCTGGCAGTAGAAGATACTCAGAAAACCACCCATAATGAGGTGTATATCTTCATAGCTTTAGGTAGACAGAGGGGTTTTTTGAGAGCTCCAGACACCTCAGCAGAAGCCACACTGAGGGATCTTGTGCAGGGAAGCTGGTGGAGCTGGCATTAGCTGTGTAAGGAACTGCTTCTAAATGAAGCCTTCATTGGAGTTAATTGCCACCCCCACGTTAATGCTGAGAACCAGATGAGTTTTATTATGCATATAAGAGCACTTCATCAGAGAAGGGCTAAGGCAGACGAACCAGTTGCACAGAGCAAGTGTCAACTCATTTATAATCCATTTGGAAATCCCTAAATGACTGCTCATGATAATCTGGGAGTGCTGTCCCATGGGGAGGATCAGTCTCTGCCCTCATCTGACACTTCTCAAGTACCTGCTGCCAGCCTGGTATCAGAGACAAGTCCTGGGTAGGCTGATTTCTGGTTGAATCTGACACAGCAGTGGTTTTATGATCATTCTGGCTGTGAGGATCTTTCTGTCCTCACTGCAGTTTGTGCAGATTTTTCCTGTGTGTTGGCAATGCAGGCAGCAATTCGGAATCAATTCATATGACAATGGAAATAAGAGGTCAAGTTGCCAGCCAAGAAACCTAATAGAAACAGCACAGTTCTCTCAGAAACTGGCAAATCTTGTGTTTGTACAGGCTTTGAGGGCTTGTTGGTTTGGGCCTTTTTTTTCCACTTTCTTCTTTCTGTGGCTCAAATGCAGATGGTATCTGACTCCAGTAAACTAGTAAGAATTCAACAGTGCTACTAGAAATCAATAGAGGGGAACTTCAATGAAAAAATGGAGTCAGCAAGAATAATAGACTTTTTAGATGTATTCTTTCTGTAGCCTTTTCAAATCAAGGGAGAAAAAGACAGGGGCCATCTGATCAGTGTCTCTGTTTCCCCCAGTCACAAGCAAATGTGCAACCTGCAGAAAAGGAAGAAGAAAGGGAAACTTTTCCAGCTAGCATATAAAAACTCAATTGTTACAGATTGGTTAGCAATTGTGTTGATAAAAGAAAATAAAAACCTGACTCTGCAGTATCAGGGACAAAGGAGTAAGAGGCAAAGCACATATATTGGGACACTATGCATATGAAGCTATAAATTATCTCAATGAACATGCAGGGGAATCCTCTGTGACTTGGCCAAACAACTTCATTCTGGAGATGCAATGTGAAACTACACTGGTGCACTGAAGCAGAAAAATTTACCCACAACCTAAACTTCCAACCATCTCCCCCAGGCAGGCGTTTGCAGCAGGGGCTGTAGCTTGGAGGATGTGCAAGATTGCTCTCTAGTTTTGCTTAATGTTTCATTTGCATTCGTAGGACACAGAGACTCCAACTCCCCATTTGTTCCTTTGGTGTCTGAAATACAAATCTTGTTAAGGCTTTTTCTTTTCTCCCCTGAGCCTGCAGGAAACAGGTTGGTTTGGTTGTTTTCTCTCCCTGCCTGTACAATGTTCCTGGGGATCTTGTCCTGTCTAATTTCAGATTTGCTGCTCAGATATCACGTGTGAAAGCTCTGACCATCTTCTAATAAGATTGTGAACTTTTCTTTTGCTATGTCTTCCTCCTCACAGCTGAATAGTCTCAGCAAGGAGAAATAAGAGTGAGAAAGGGCACTTAACTGAAGTTCTTCTTTCTCAGTTGATATCTGCTAATTATCCTTGTTTTTTTATCTTGCAGATCATCAAACTTGAAAAAAATGGGAATGGGTACCACTACATTCTGGCAAATATGGTGAGTTACCCTAATTGGTGGGTTGTTTTTGTATCTCACAGTTTTGTAAAGCATTATATTTATAATTACTGAGCTGTACATCCTTTTCCTCATCCACTTTTTAGGTAAAAAAAAAATACCAAAGTTTTTGCTGTGTTCTCCTTGTGGAATTTTCTCTCTTGAGCCAGCAAGATT
Organism: Trochalopteron elliotii; assembly: GCA_024734555.1. Lineage (NCBI taxonomy): Eukaryota > Metazoa > Chordata > Aves > Passeriformes > Leiothrichidae > Trochalopteron > Trochalopteron elliotii. Next base: position 1,421,875 of record JANPWX010000095.1, read on the forward strand.
ATCTGCAGGATATCTCCAAGTGTGCTGGGGTTTTGTGATGGTTTGACCTTGGCTGGATGACAGATGCAGACCAAAGTCATTTAATCACTCCACCCTTGGTGCTAAATGAAATCTGACTGTCATAGCTCTAGGGAAAGAATTAAATGCAAAGATTTCTTCAAGGGAAGGATTCTCCCTTTAATGCAGGGAGGTGCTGCCTGAGAACAGAGCAGCATTGGGCAGTGGCAGGACCATCTTTCTGGAGCAAGTCTCACAGGAGGATGGAAAATTTCTTTGCCTAGGGAGATTAGGGGAGAGGTAAGAGAGGGAAATGGAGGTTTTCCACAGCAAAGCTCCAACCCCCTCCTCCCCAAATGTGTCCATCCACCCAGGAGGATACACAGCAGAGGCTGGGCTGCTGTTGGCAGCCTGGGGCTGAGGCTGCTCCCCCTGGGACTCCTGTGTTCCTGTGGGATGAGCCATGTGCAGGCTCTGGACTGGTTCTTTCAGCACGGAGCTGCATCTGGGAGGCAGCACGTCAGCCCTGGGGTAATTAAACTTTAAACTACCAATTAGTCAAGCAGTTGCTGCCCTTCTCCTTTTCTCAGTCCCAAGAGAACTCTGTAATTTACCAGGCAAAAATGGCCACATCATTACCCTGCAGTGCCCTGTACTGACCCTGCACCCTGTGCTGGCTGCCTACCGTGTAATTACAGAGATAAAAATGTTACCTTGTGCAGGGGCAGACATGCAAAACCATAGAGCAGCCAATAACTTCCGTTGCTAATTTAAACAAAAAAAGTTATTATTTGCCATAACCCAGGTCCTGGATGTTTATGAAAGTCCCTTCATTAAAGTTAAGCAGGAAAGTGAGCTGGAGTCACTGGAGTGAGCATGTCTGTGCAATTTTAAGTACACCCACATGGAAGGCTGAATGAGAACATCACCTCTTCCCTCTGCACAGTTGCATAAGGATAAATGCATGAAAGGCATGAGGTGAACTGAGCTAACACTCAGGGTAGGAGATTTGAAGGACATTTCCCTCTGTCTTAGGATACCACACTCTCCCACCCTCACCCCAAGTACACTTGTGCCATCTTTAATGTGTTTTCTCAGCCTTTGCACAAATGCTGAGAGGACAGAGCTGGCTGGAAGAGGTTGCATACTCAGCCAATACAGATTATAAATAATTAACTTGGAGCAAAAGGCTTTTCATTTCTCCAGCCCCTCTTCAGGGACATTCTGCCTCCCACTGCAGCTCAGTAGAGGGGGCTTTGGGTCTGATACGACCACCAGAATTCACTGGTGTGCTTCCCAAGCAACTTGGATTCCGGGGAGAAGGAGCAGAGTGAAAGGAATTCAAGCTTTACCTTTGGTCTTTCCTGCTTCTTAAAACCCAGCATCACACAAAGGCCAAAAGTCAGAGAGGGGAATACTTTAAAAATGCAAAAAGATTAGGGGATAGCCAGACAACATGGGAAAATTATTTTTAAAGTTATCCTGGAACCTCTCAAGGTTAAGAAAGTGCTTTCCAGGGCAGAACAATGTGGGCAGGTTCAGGCACCAGAAGAGCCAAAAAAGTTCCTGTAATGTGCTGCACCCACATGAGAGCTATTGGATAATGGGTTCAGCACAGAGAATGACAAAAAGGCTCTGAAGATCCCATGTTTCTGAGACCATAGGTCAGCAAGGAGGGACAGCAAGCTTCCTTCAGTGGGGCTGGCCAGGGATTTTATAAGAGATTGCCAGAAGCTGGCATCTGGCAGGGTTAAACCCTGGTACAAATACTCTGATCCAAGAGATCACAGTAGTTTTACCCTCTTCTGAGGACATCTCATCGCTGGATTAGAGCCTTCAGAGGGTGTAGCATGCTGTAATTTATTCCCACTGACTCACACTCATAGTGGTAGACCTTAAACACCCCTCATTTTCCCCTGTAGACATGTCCTAGGATGACAGGGCTGCGTTGCCCACACACACACACACACACACACACACACACACACGTACCCTCGTGCGCACCCGCGTGCCTGGAGAACAGCCCTGCTCTGGGGAACTGGCTCATTCTGGAGCACTGAGTCGTCAGAGAATAAATTAGGAGCTAAAACCTGGAAGTGTTGGGTTTCCAAATGAGTTATTTTTTGTGCCCGGGGCTGGCTGAGGCAGTCCTGAGTTTAGGACTGTCACCCTGTGTGAAGATCAGGTCAAGGGAATTTTCAGCTGGTTCGTGGCCACCGAGTTTCCTGCACTAGCTGGAGCAAGGGGAGGAATTTTCAACACCTTTGGGCATGGAGAAATGGGGACACAGTTAGGGAAATGACACATTGGAAGCAAATACTGTGAAAAATTTCTGAATAACTGGAAGATCAGAGAGCTGTAGAAGTGGAATTAGATTTTCTGACCCTGGTACAGTGGAAGCCGTGAGAGAAATAAATTCAAGGCAAAAACAGAAGTGAAGACATCATGTCTGGTCACTCTGACCCTCTGATGCTGACCATTTTGATGAAAGAGAAAACAAAGGACATTACTAGTGTAAGAAGAATAATCAGAAGTTTTTGTTTCTAAAGGGGACTGAGACAAAGGAGTTGGTATGGAAAATTTTGTACAAACGTAGTGACCTATAAAATACTACTATAAATACTAGTAACATAGTGTAATGAACTGGCTTTGCTTTGCTGCCATAAGCAAAGTCCCTGTCTTCAATCCCTGCAGATAACCCCACTTAAATTCCTTTTTTTTAGCTATATGCTTGTTCAGAGCTATACACAGCCAAAAAGTCCAAGCAGCAGCACACCACTGCCCAGTTGCAGCAGCTTCAAACTGTTGTTCCATCAGGAATGCAAAACGAGTTTGCAAGGCAAGGCACAGGCTGAATAAGGCCTAAAAAAAATCATCCATAGGCACATTTTGGAATGGAGGAATTCCCTGTCTGGCCACAGCCAATCCATGGGCAGAGTCACTGCCTTGCATTAACCTTGCTGTGTGTTTGCCCAGCAGGTGTTCTGGGTGAGCTGTAGTAAAGTGCTGAGCAGGATTTGACAGCAGCAAGTGAAAGCTGGTATTTCCTAGCAGGAACAGCTTTCTTTTTCAGTGAAATTGCTGTTGCCAAGGTGAGACAATAATATTTCTGTGTTCACAAACAAAATGAAACCATTCTGCACCTCAGGCTATGGGCAAACATCCTTCTCTGAACCTGCTATCCCTGCTAAAGACACAACCTGTCTTGTCTCCCCAGCCCTGCCCATCCCATGAAGGTCTGACTGCAACATTCCTGCCTGGGGAAGGGTTTTTGTGAGCATCTCTGCCTCTCCTAGAGCCAAATTTGGCACTGTTCATGGCTTTTGCTGATGAAATCCCAGTCTTTAACCAGTACCCATCAGAATTATCCCAGTTAGCTTTTGCCAGAGCTAACCTGGATATTTGCCAGGTGCACTGGCATTGGGGGTTTGCAGTCATATTCCTCTCTCTCTCATCCCCTCTGGAGCTCAAAGAGATTTGGCAACTTTGAGAAGTGTTTGTTTTTGTGAGTCTTATTTTTCTAAGCTTTGTTCTCAGCCTTTGAGATCATCAGTTCTAGCAACTACAAAGAGAAAAAAACCCCACAGTCAATACTATCAGAGGAATAAGCTTAGAAACTTCTGGGATTCCTTTCTTTTGAAGTTCAGGCTTTTTGCCCATAACCTTGGCTTTGTGTATCTGTTTGTCCTACGCCATGGATGTGAGCTGACTACTGTCAGTAGTGGGAGAGCATCAGCTCCCTTGGGCAGAGAAAAATCCTTGTCATTAAATAAGTGACATTTGTGTGACCTGTCTTTAAAGGAAAAGTATGAAACACAGCTGCCACATACAGCATTTTAGCCCCTTTTTTTCTTTCCTGGTGCATTAGTCCAAGTTGTTCTTTTAGGAAATGCTCTTTTTTTTGTTTGAAGATGAATAGATAAGTGTACGAGATTGCTGATGGCAGGGGAAGCAGGGAAAAGTAAAGATAAAAACAGTGTTGATTAGTGAAGGTAAGGACTTTTTCCTGTGCCATTCTATGTCAGCCTGTGTCAGCACTGAGTTAGGCCATGGGCAGTTTCCCTTTGCTGGCAGTTGTGGTGCTGGTGGAGGTTACCAGTGATGCCTTAAGGAACCTAGAAATAAAACAACACACTTTTGAGAAAATATTAGTATAGGAGGTAATATAGAGGTTGGTCTTTATTGGAGGCTTCCAGGGACAGATATGGAAAAATGTCCACAAATTGCCCACCACCTTACGGAGTGAATACAGTGTTACAAGTTTAGCAAATTAGCATAATTGATAAAAATCACCCATAAGGAGCACAAGAGGTGATGTAATTTCCCCCAGTTCAACTGTCTCTAAATCCTCTCCCCTCAGATGGAAACTAAACTTTATGAAAATGTGACTCAAAGAGATGTTTTTCAGCCTTGCTTCCCAGAAAGAACCAAGATAAGACTGAGGCCTTGGAATGTGTTTTGTCTTTCTGCCTAGGGAAAAGGTAGGGAAAAGCACTGGGAAAACTAGCCATGGATACAATAGGCCAAATAGGCCACAGATACAATAGGCCACAGAGCTACAAATACATCTGTAAATAATATAGAGAATATATAGAAGAAAACAAGCAAAAGTCATTCGACATCATCATTTCCCCCAGCACAGCAGCTTTGTCAGCAGAGTGGCTCGTGCAGGAATCAGACCAGATGTGCTGGGTTTATCCAGTTCACCTGTGGGTTGGATGGGCAGCTTTGATATTTTTGCACCCAAAAAACAGAAGGAAGAACTTCTGCACCACCAGGGCTGAGACTCAGCAATGTGAGACCCACACCGGGTGCAGCGAGTGGAGAGGAACCCTCCCAAATTTGCCATCCACAGGCAGAGAGCAGCTCCCCTGGAGCAGTGCAGGACACTCACACCTGCAGCACGTGCTGTGGCTGTGTGGGGAGGGCCTGTGGTGCCAAGGAAGGTCTGTACCTGCCCCAGCACAGTGACACCCGTGGCACTGCCCCAGCACAATGTGACCTGTGCCACTGGCAGTGTGTCAATGGCTCCATTCCCTGCTTGCCTGGAGCCAAAATGATGTATTTGTCACCCATCAGCTTGAAATCTGCTGTGTTTATCTGAGTCCCTCTCAGTTCTCAGTGCTGTCTCCTGCCCCCTGGAGTGCTGCTGACTGGTGGCACAAACAAGGTCAGCAGCGCTCAGGTGTGCATGGCTCTCTGATTTAAATCTCTGCTTGGTGGAGTTTCCAGAAGGATGTGTACAGCATCTCCTTCTCATCCTGGCAAGATCTCAAGATGCCTTGTCTTGCAAAAATTATATTCTTCTATTGGAAAAAATTGTCCTAAGTTACTTTCAGGGCTCTAAAGTTATGCCTGTTAGACCTTTCTTCTTCCTGAGAGGTTGGTGCAAGCACTCTCATGAGACAAATTCATTTTCTGTGCAGAGAAAGACAACAAAATATCTCAGTGAAAATTCCGCATTTCACTTCCAAACAGCTTTTCTGTCCTGACTCAAAAATTACCAAGCAGAAGAACCCCATATAACATTATTTCATCTGAATTACTGATAGTAAAAGACACAGCAGTGCCCTGAATTAAATTTTACTTAAACTCGAGTGTCTCATGTATAAGAAAATTATCTGGTTTGATACAAAAATTGCGCATACAGGAGAATATGAACAGCAACCTTGGGAGGATTTTTGCAGTAGTTAATGAGGGAAAAACATGAGTGACTTACTGTGGCTTAAAAAAATCAGAGCATCAGGTGAGTAACTGACAGCTTATATTACAGCTATTGGAAGGGAAAATGTGTTTGCTTAAATTTCAGCAAAATGGTGTTAAACTAACAGGTTTCCTCAGCCATTTGCAGTCTCCTAATCCATTACCCCAGATCAACTGGCAAGTGGTGATGTGTAAATCCATAGTATCTGCCTCATGGTGACTTCATTTGCACTCTTTTCTAGTCAGAACATGCTTAGTTTCAGCTTCCTCCACCAGATTTATGCTTCTGTTTGCTAGACAAAATATTCCATTACTGATGTTTTGGTCCTTCTAAACTGTGATCAGGTCATCCCTTAATCATATCTTTGATTGAATTCATGGCATCTGCTGCTGCACGGCACATTTCCCAAACCTTTAAATCAGTTTATGCCCTGAAAGCTCTCTAATGCACAGACATCCACCTAGAACATCCCTTCCCCTGCCTGGACTGAGCCTTCCAACAAGATGTGTATGGTCATTAATATCCACAATGTGCTGCAGCTGCAGGATTGGGAAAATAACATCACAAAGCAAATCTGCAGGGCTGCACCAAGGAAAAGTTGCTGTACATCTCTAACTCCTCATGCTTAAAATCTGGATTTTCCCCTGACTTGGTTTGTTTTGTATCTACAGACAGGAAAAAACACTTTCACCAAGCTGCAGGGTTGGGAAGCTGTCTGATAGTGCCCCCTTCTCCTGTCTTTCTTTTCCCTTTCTTCACTTATTCTAAGTCACAGTGAGGACTCACATGTTTTGCTGCCACAATGGGATTTGACACATTAATAACTCTGCAGAGGAGAAGAAGCCATGTCCCACTGGAAGGCACACTGGAACGAGACTGGAGCAGATGGGCTCTTTTTTTACACACCCTCCTTATTAATGCAAAGTGATGGGAGTGAGGAATGATGCTTCACTGGAGAAGTTAAGTTTGAAGATAATTTGGTGAATTAGAGATGCTCTGTCTGGAAACGCTCGATTTCTTGCTCCCTGCAGTAAGTCACTGGTGTACCTTGGAATGACAGGAGCCACTTTGTATTCACTCAGCTGATCTACAGCCATTCAAAAGCAAAAATTTTGCTTTGCAAAGTTTCTTATAATCGTAAAATCTGCTACGAGGAAGCAGTCTGGCATTGCAAGGCATGCATTTAAACAGAGCTGGGCCAGTTTCCCAATGCTGCCACAGGCTTCTGTGGCACCCACCCAAGCTCAGGGTGAATTGTTTAAATGCTTTTGGCTTGAAAAGGAATATTTCAGTATGCAACCTATTAAAGAAAAGAGAAAGCAGACTCTAGTCTCTTCATCCCAGACAGAAAGGGATTTAAAAAATCTAATACTCCTTCCTGGGATGAGGGGGATCTGTTAACTTCAGCCAACAAGCCTTCTCCAGGCAATTCAAGAGAAAAGGGTGGTTTTCCCTCTCGTCATTCAGAGATGAGTTTGCCAGTCTCAGGGGGACACCTGGAGAGCTCAGAAGAGGCAGCAGGAGGACAGAAAACAACACTGCTTCTCAGGAATGTGTCTGTCTTCAAGGAGATTCTCTAATGTCCTTTATCCCAGGAAGAGAGGAGGCCTGGAGCACAGGCAGGGAGGTTTTCAGTGGAGTGGTTTTTGAGCTGCTGAGCTGCAGCCTGCCCAGAGCTCAGCCCGTGCTTCTGCAGCTTCAAAGGCATCACAGGAGGCACCTGCAGGGAAAGGGGCAGCAATTAATATGAGCTCAGTGAAAAACAAAGAGAATCTGGAGGCGTGGGTGCATTCCCATGGGCTGGGATGGTGTCCCACAAGCAGCTGTGCCACCAAGGGTCATCAGTGTGAGGAGGCAGAGCTTTAGGACAGTGAAATATGAGGGTAAAAGGAGAGATGAAGAGAAGTCAGTGATGCTCCAGATTTGAGGAGGGTCGTGCACAGAGGGATGAGGTTTTCCCTACACTGACAGCTGTCTGCACTGCCCACTCAGTGTTCTGGCTCCTCAGAGTGTCCAGGGTATAAATTAGGAGCTGGTTCATTTCTGGAGGGACTTTCTTTTCAAGGCAGATCCTTCGTGGACCACTTAATCAAGATGGATTCATGAGGCCCATTTCAAGTCATCAGTCTTCCTGCATTATGCATTTCCTTTGATGATTGAGCCCACAAGCAGTGGAGAGGAATATAAATGTGTGACTTGCTGACGCCTCTCCCAGCAACCAAGGCAGAGAATGGGACAGTAAAACAACCTTTGGCTGAAAACTGCTTTCAGTTTAAGAACAGCATAAAGAACAGATGCATCAAGGAAAGCACAGTGAGGGTAAACCCCTTCCCAGTACTGTTTTCTATCTGAAGCCACAAAGGTCTGTAATAGCTGCCCATATTATTTCCTCACAGCAGCACCCTGCACATAATTGCTCTGCGAGGTTCATTAATGCAGAGAGGAGCCCGTGGTATGGGCTAAAGAGCAAGTTCCCTCTTTTGAACCCAGCCTGGCTGCTGCTGGAGCAGTGTGATGCAGATGCTGTGAGTCAGAGCAGGCTGGAGGAGGGAGCTGCCTCAGCCCATCAGCTCGAAGGGACCAGATTTTTGTGGTTTATTGTCAGCCTTCTCATTCCGTGGCATTTGGAGAGAGCCAGGCGTTTTCCAGGCATGTGCAAGGCAGGAGGCCACGTTCTCTGGTTTGCTGAGGTGGTTTTGTGGAGTGAATTTAAATCAAAGGGACAGCTGATCCTGCCATAGGGTGGCTGACGGGATGGCTTGATGGTTCCCAGGGATAGCTGTGCCTGCAGGAATGTTGTTTCCCCTGGAGCACCTCCATCCTGGGCACTACTGGCCCTGCTGCTCTGTGCTGCCTCTTGGTCCCTCTGGGCCTGCTTTTCCTGGGGTCTGGAGTGTGAGTTCCTGTATTCCTGCTCCTCCTCCCTGGGGGATTTCAGTGCTGTGTAGGGAGGTGAAGTCTGATACCTGCATATCCCACAGACACATCCCAAATGCTTTAGGTGTCAAGAGTTCAAAGCAAGTCACACACACCCAGATTCCAGGGGCTCAGCTCATTTCCCTGACCTGTGCTCCAGACACGGCTCCTAAGTGGGTTTTTTCCAGTATTCCCTGGCAAATTTTAGAAACTGTTTCAAAACCATTTGATCACTCCATGGGACCACATGGAGTGCATCCTTCCAGCACTGTTCACTTCTTGCTGTGCTTGGTTGGATGACAGAGGGAAGCATTTCTGGGCTGGTTCTTTCCCAAACTGGTTGATGCTAAACATATTACTTCGAAAGCACAGCTGCTGCCCCTCAGTCATGGGTTACAGACTTTCCTTAGCCAAGTTTTAAGAATTTATTTTCTGTTTCCCATATAATTAGTATATGGGATTTCAATTGGCTAAATAAATAATCACAAAACTAAATACAAGATTTCTTCTTTTTTTTTTTTTTTGCAATATGAATCTATAGTTAGTACAAAGTGACAGATGATTGGGGATTTCTTCAGTCGCAAACATTGTAATTCTCCTGTTCTCCTGTTTCCTACAAGCACTGACTGATATTCCAGAAAGACAGATAAGCATATTGAATTCCTGCTACCACTCTGTCAATAGAAGCATTTTCAAAACCCAGTCTGCATAACTTTTGATGGCTTTTTGTTTGTATGTTTGCTATCAAGAATTCACCTGCTCTGGGAATTATTTTCTGAAATATTTTACCTTTGGATTTCCCTGTTCATTGGCTCTCATGTTCCCCAGACCTGCTCTGAGCAGATTTCAGTGTGGTGATTAAAATTCCTTTGTAATTATGAGCATTCTTATAATGTCCTTGTGCTGGGGCATGTGAAGGAGGGATAACAGGTGAAAACAATTATTTCAGCCCTTGATAGCAGCCAAAATGCAAAGATGTCTTCAAGGTTAATGATGTCCTCTATGGTCCCAACTGCCTTAAATGATTGGAAAATCTTCAGAGGTCTCCACACTTTTTAAAGAACCTGAATGATGTCAAAAATCAGTGGGGAAAAATAAGTACCATCTTCAGGAAGAAATAATTCCTGTCATCTATTCAGATTATTTTGAAATTTTATGCAAGATGAATCCCAATTAATATTGTTGAATATTTGCTTCAGTTTCAGAATGGTTTTGTTTGGGGAAAACAGTGAAATACAGTGGTTTCAACCACCGCTGTCTCATCACTGCTGTCATAACTTTTCTTTTTTTACTTTTCCTATTTAAATCTGCATTCTGAGGAGGCTTAACACACCAGTCATCTTATTCATACTCTGCAGTCAACTTGGACTTTTCTTCATGCTTTTGTAGGTCTCCCAAAGAGGAGCTGGTTACACAAACTTCAAGTTGCTCTGCGATAGTTTCTTTTGACAGATTTTTTTCCCCTGAGTACCTCCCAGGAGCAAAATGTCAGTGTAATTTGGTCCTAGCCATGAATAACCAGTTGGCAACCTGTGAGGTCCCCCTTACTGAACCTTAGGAGCCCTACGTGTCAAAACCCACTTGGCCTGAAATGCATTAAGATGTCAGGGCCAATTATCCTGCTGCATTTCCTATTCATTAATCACAGCTCTGGCTTTCTGGAACCCCTACGCCAGCAATTACCAACAAGATTGATGTGGGTTTAACCAGCATTCTGAGGAGTACGTACACACAAAATACCACTTTTTTTCTTTTAACCTAAATCACCGTACTTTGAAGCAAAACAAGCCATCTATTTAGAGCATCTGTACACCAGAATCCAATCCTCAGCCTTGTAAGTGGATGCCAAATTGCCTACAAAATGCTGGAAGAAAAAGTGTGAAAGCCTTTAAAGTCGTTTTTGAGTCACTTACGACTCCCTCAGTCTGACACTTTTGTGAGAGGGCAATTTAGTCTTTTCCTGGCAGGGTCTATTCCCAAAACAGTTTCCATCTAATGGCTCGATCCTGACTTTGGAAGTTGATCAGCTAATTAGCTCCCTCAGCCTGTGAACAGAGAGCATCATTTTGGGAACCTGATTGGTGTTTTCCTGAAAATGATGCAACTTGGCTTTTTTAGCTCACACCATCGTGGTGCGTCTGAGAACAAGCAAAGGAGAGAAACCCAGGGGCAGGCTGAGGAGGAGCCTGCAGAGAACAGTCAGCAGCAGGGCAGGGGGAAGGCAGAGCTCAAACCAGCTCTTCTGCTGCTCAAACGATGGCATTGTGACAGTCCTCTCTTTCATCTCCCCTCATGCATTAAGGTTCCTGTTGTTGCCAGTGCCAATAATTGAGCACATCTCTGGTGCTTGTGTTCCTAAAGAAAAAAGCACCAGAGCCTCAGCCTGTCCCACACACAGCAGGAGGGCACAGCCTCTGTCCAAGCATCTCAGCAAGGAGCCACAACAAACAGTTCTGCACAGCTGCAGATTTGGGATCAAACCTGGGACACCAAGAAATGACCCCTTCCTCCCTATTGCAGTGTGTCTCTAATGAATTTTTCACCTCTGACTCAAGGGAGTGACTAATTGTGCAGTGCCACCCTGATCAATACACACGTGCATTTGCACACGTGTTCATCACATGCAGAAAGACAGAGGCAGAAGAGAACAATAAGGAAGTGAAAGAAATGTATTTCACTAGTAATCAAAAGTCTAGAAAAACACTTTCTTTTCTCCCAAATGAGCAAATTCTATAAACTGGCTTTTCTAATAGCAATACTCCTTTAAGAAGCTGACCAGCCAGTTCCTTCCTGATGTGCTGAAAGGTCATTTCTCACAATTTGTTTTTCCCTATGAACTGTGATTTGAAAAGTGGTGACAGAGTCCATGAAAGTTAGGGCTGGGTGAACAATTCCGTATAAAATTTAGAGCTGGTTGACAAATACTTTTTAATATATTTTACAAATTTTGTTCATTTCATCCAGAATTATTCAGGAGACATTTTTCCATTACTCTTCTAGCTTTCTTGCAAGTGAGCTGTTGTTAATACGATTATTTGTCTCCCTGGGGTGGTAACTGCAGGATATGGCCAGCTCAGAACCCGTGAGAAAACCAAGTTCACACCATGGTTGGGGAACTGGTGCCTCTCCTGAGTTGGACATTTCCTCCTAGAGGGAAGATACTTCTCCTCAGCTGTCTGCCATATTCATACATAAGCAGGATTTCTCTCTCCCATCTAGATATGTCTTCCTCTGATAAGCTTCTCCTGTTTCTCTCCTGTACCAGGGATTCATGGACATTGACCTGACCAAATTCAGGGAGAGTGGAGCCAATGTCACTGGCTTCCAGCTGGTGAATTACACAGACACTGTTCCTGCCAGGATCATGCAACAGTGGAGGAATAATGATGCCAGAGAGCATCCACGTGTGGACTGGAAGAGGCCAAAGGCAAGTGGTATAAAAAACCACATTTCATTTGGTTCCATCTGGCTCAGTTCAAGTTATGCTCACCTCTTTGTGATCACATGTGGCTCTTTATTCTCACTTGAGAAACTCTCGATATAATTATGAACATTATCTGTTCCATTTGCCTTAACATGGTCTGAATTTTACTAGGCTGTGGTTAATGCCTCCTAAGAAATACACAATTTAATGTATTCACTCGGTCTCCCAGTTTTCACCCCCTCAAAGCTAAGAATTAAATATCTCATAATGTTCAGTATATAAAAAACAAAAGCCTCATTAAGTCCTTAACCTTTGACTTGTTTACAAGATATCCAGTGATAATAAAGTCTTTCCAGATGTTCTTTTTGAGCATTTCAAATCAGTGTGTACAACAGAGGGAAAAAGTATTTTAAATTCTGACAAAGAAGGCCCTGAAGCTGTTGAGGGCTGAGTGGAGGGAGAGGTTGTTTTTTTCTGTTTAATATTTGAAAATGAGTATATTTGAGACAAGATGAGAACAACTAAATCAGGTGATCATAGAAAAAAGAGTTAACACTGATGGTTCTTGCCAAGGGTTTTACACTGCTTTCTGTACCAGTTCCTGCTTGAATAAACTCATGTTTTGCAGATTTTTTGCTGATTGAGAGGGAATTTTCTGGTCTCCATCTGTGACCAGAAGAAGTCCCTTGTTTAGTGATTTCATGTAGCTCACATTTACACAGTATAATGTGTTCCTTAAAAGTTCAGGTCAATGCTTCTAATTAAACAAAAATGCTTGGGTAACAGGTGAATGACTTTTAGGGCTGAGTCTTCTTCAGGGAGTGAAATCAGGAGCTTCTCCTTCACTTCCCAGCTGTGAAAGTCAAAACCAACTGTTAGGAGTCAACAGGGCAGTGGAGATTACAGGGAGAAAGATGTTGTTGAATTTCACAGACAGGAGGTGAGCACAGAGTGTTGCCTTTTTTTAACCTGGAAATTAAACTCAAGATAATTTCAGTAAGGAGGTAATAATATAAGAGCAGATTTTTATTTGAAGGCTGTCAGGGGTTATTATGGAAAGATGTCCACAAAAGCTTGTCACCACAGAGATGAGTACATTTTTATAGGTTTTAGGAAATTAACATAATTGATAAGAAGCACCAATTAAGAGGACAAGTGGTGATGTAATTTCTTCTCAGGTCAAGTTTCTTTTTTGGAGCCCTCCTCTCAGCACTAGCTGTGCTCTGTCCATGAAATGTATCTCAAAGAGTTGTTCTCAACCTTGATTCCCAGGAAGAACCAAGATTGCATATGGGCTTTGTATTTCTCAGGCCTTTGAGGTCTGAAATTTGTTTTGGTTTTTTGCCTAGGGAAAGGCTATGGAAAATTACTAGGAAAATCAGCCACTAATATAATAGGCTACAGAGCTACAAATATATGTGTGAAGAAAACAGGGAATATATAAAAGAAAAAAAAAAGGTATAAACCAAATAGCATCAGAGCAAGTCACCTGAAAAGTTACTCTGAGTTACATTTGAAACTCCCAGGGGTCTGAGCCTGGACGATCAGACCCTTTGAGTTTCTTCAGGACTCTGCCCTGACTGGCAACTTGATAGAGAGAGGCAGCCTCGATCCAGTTGTCCAAAAAGGAATTTTAATAATACATAAACAACACACAATAAGGTGTACACTCTATAAGAGAGAACTGGAACAAGGCAGTAACAAGCTGCCAAAAAGCACAAGCAGGGTCAGACAAGGGTATTTATTCATCCCAGTGAGGGATGGGAGTTAGAGGCGGGGTCTGAGGGAAGGGTCCAATAGGGGAGAATGATTAGGAATATTAAAATCCTGCACCAAAAATCAACCTATGGCAACACAAAGAATGAGGAACCTTCCAGTAATGATTTGCATGCTTGAACTGAGGGAACATGTGAGTAAGCCTTTTACTTGCTGCACTTATAACAGGGTTTCCCATGGAATTATTCCAGGGTTTTCCTCTTCCTCCCAGGAAACTGATGCCTTAAGATTTAGCTTTCATATTTGCAGATTCTGTGCTGCCTAGGGATGTAGTTCTGAGCCTCATATTAAGTGCCAGTAAGCTCTCTTCACAGAGTAGGTAGACAAAACAAATCCTTTTCTGCTGAGAACCAAGGACAGCTTTCAGGCCCACAAGCATAAACAACGGTGGATTGAAGGGAGGAACAAGAAGGATGGGACCTCACAACCTGAAGCTGTAATTGGACAATTAAACCTCAATATGCAAATGGACCAAAACTGATAAAAATGTAAGATCTTGTGACCAGTCAGCCATTTTGTGTGTGACTATTGGTAGTGGACCCTGGGTGTAGCCCTGGTCAGACCCTATCCTGGCCAAGGTGGATCCTGGAGGCCTTTCAATAAATCCCTACTTTATCCTCTAGCTCTGTCCAGTCTCTGTTTCGGGCCAGCCTTCCAAGGCATCAAAACCACAACCTACACACCTTTCTCTCTGCAGTACACGTCGGCGCTGACGTACGACGGGGTGCGGGTGATGGCCGAGGCCTTCCAGAACCTTCGGCGGCAGCGCATCGACATCTCCCGCCGTGGCAACGCCGGCGACTGCCTGGCCAACCCCGCCGTGCCCTGGGGACAGGGCATCGACATCCAGAGAGCCCTGCAGCAGGTGGGCACCCCGGGGTGGGCTCTGTGTGTGTGCTGGGAGCACAGCCCGGGGCTGGGGGAGGACGGGTGGGCAGCAGGAGGCGCGCCGACACAAAACCGCTTGGGATGAGGAGGAGCTCTGATCCTTCTGGAAAGCTCAGGGGTGCATCCAGCAAATTGCTTTTCCTGGCCCTATCTGACGTGTCCTTGCTTGTTCTAACTTATGTTTTTGTTCTAAAGCCAAAATATTATCCCATAAAATCAAGGGTCCCTATCTTTATGTTCCCCTCCCTAAGAGGGGCCTGCTCAGACTGTATTTTCCGCAGATTATTTGACTCTCTGTGAACTCAGCTTCAGTTCCAGCCTGCTAATGAATGCATGTGAATTTTGCCTTATGTGTTGGCTGTCACCAAAATGTTCTCAAAGTGCAGATTATAGCTTGTTTCATGCTGTGAGGACTCATAAAAGTCTTAAGAGCAGCCATTTAGATAGTTTATTCCTCAAATCTGATAGTCTTTCTTTTTTTCCTCCTGCATAAAATTTAGATTTTTGAATAAACAAAAATACAATGTGAAACTTAGAGCAAGAGAGAGAAATAATTCAGTCTTATCAAAGACTTACCAAGGTAGAATAGTTTAAAATTTCATTAAATTTCAAGACTGACATTTACTTCTAGCACTTTTCTTTCTTTTCCTGACAGAAATAGATGGATTCTTTGCAAATACTGCTAGTTCAGTGTTACCCAAATATAGCTTATCCCATCTTCTTTCCTTAACTGTGAAGAAGGCAAGAAAAATAGAATTTATTTGGTTAATTTGTATGATACGTAAAGTTCCTCAAATATTTTGTTTTGATTTGGTTTTGGCTTACTGGTAAACAACAATTCCTTTAAAACCAAATCTTGCATCTGATTTGATTTTATTGCTTGGATTCAATTTGTTCCCAAGCCTGTCACTGACTTTCTGCATGACCTTGGGCAAATCACTGTCACAGCTTCTCCAAGCCCTTATAATAAAATCAGCCTCCCTGATGCATTAGGGAGATAGGTTACCTAATAAACATGAAATACTTGGAAGTCTTCTGATGAGCAATAGCTGCTGCAACATTTTTCTTTATTGAATTTATGAGAATAAGATACCGAAATTAGACAGCTAGAAAATACAATTTTGTGTGTGTTGGAAAATCTCCTCTGAAGTTTCCTTATATCTTCATTAAATAATTTCAAAAGTCTTAATTTTTCAGCTGGAGTGACTTTGGGTGAAAAACACAAAGACCCATTTGCAAAAGTTGCTTCTTTACAGATGAAAAATAATAATTTTAAAAAGGCTTGACCAGTTCAGTTGTGATGGTCAAAATAAAAGACTGAAACAGGCAGGGCAAGAAGCCTCCTAGCAAAAAATTTAACTATGAATTTGATAATCTTCCAGTATTTAGTAATGTAGCAACAATAAGGCAGATGGAAATAGAATAACTTATTATAAGATTGAAGGTTTGAGTTATTCTTTCTGTAAAGACTCACAATTAAGGCAATTATTACAGCTGTTCACAGTGTGCTTTTTCTTCATCTTCCATTTGTCAATGTCTAAAATTTTATAAGCTTTTTAAAAGCAAAAGGTTTCTCTACTTGCTTCTACTCAAACATCTGTAATAAGCTCCCAAGTTGCCTTATTTCTGTTTAGTATAGGAAGGAAGCACAGAATCGTAAAAGACATTTCTGTTGGAAGATCTGAGATCATTGAGTCCAAACGTTATCCCAAGTTCTCTAAACCCCTAAACTATGGCCCCATCACTGCCACATCCATACATCTTTTAAATCCCTCCAGAAATGGTGACTCCACCACTTCCCTCCCTGGACAGCCCATTCCAATGTTTGACAGCCCTTTTGGAGAAGAAATTTTTCCTAATGTCCAAAATAAACCTCCCCTGACACAACTTGAGGCCGTTTCCTCTTGTCCTGTCTGGGGGAATAGACTGACCCCCTCCTCACTACAGCCTCCCAACAAGGATCCATGGATGGCAGGAGCAAAGATGAAAATAAATATGAAGCATTCTTCATTTTTTAAAAAACAGAAATCTGGCATGTTTCAGGAGAATGTATGTTTTTATTAAAGATAATTACCTTTTTTCTTTTTTTTTTGCAGGAAAAGGCCCACAAAATATTGCTCAAAACCACTACACTAGGGTTTCAATTGTATTTTGAAAATGTTATGATACTTTTAAATTAATTTTTTTTTCACTGTTATGTGGTCAGCACATCTAATAAGCAGAAAGCTAGTCCCTAACTGCTGGCTAACCCTGTAAAACAGAAGGCCACCACAGCATCTTTCTGCTCCAGATGTCCCAGCAAAGAGCCACATGGCCATCCATGTCTCACACACAAATGTGCTTAAATGCTCCATGTCTCCAGTTGACTTGACTGGTGCTTAGCACTGTTGAAGTCAGTCCTCACTGTATTTTGCACTGCATTTTTGCATTCTGCATTGCATTTTTGCATTTTGCGTTGCATTTTTGCATTTTGTGCTGCATTTTTGTATTTTGCATTGACCATCAGAGGATGGTGAATGACAGAAAAGTTGTGCTGCATCCTGCAGCATGGATAGCAGAGATCCCTTTTGCCGTTTCAGTGCCACATGGATATCACAGGATTAAGATTTCATTCACTCAGATAGAAGAAATTGATGCTGTAAACCTGCCTTTTAGTGCACACAAAGCTACAAAGCACAAGCACCTGTGACCTGAGCTTCAGAATCGGTCAGAACCTGAAAAGAAAACCAAGGAGACGTGAAAAAAAGCAGGCTTGGGAGTGCTTAAGACAATGGTGCTTTTTCAGCACATCTATTTTTTATGGGCATGTTGTGTCTTGTGAATAGGGAAAAGCATGTTTATCCAAATGTCACCAGGAATACCTCTTGGTTTGAAAGAGCTTCAGAAAACGCTGGCAGATGTTCATTTTCATGAAAAACCTTTGTTGTAACAGCTGGAAAACAAACACGGTTTAACCAGATTAACAACAGGTTTCCTCTGTAAGGATACAGCCTCATTTCTTCACCAGGGGTCTATTCTGAGGATCTCAGGGTATTTAGAAGGGCTGTTAAGTACCTGTCCCCATTTTGCATGTGGGAAGACTTCAGTTACAGGGACAAGAGTTTTGTCCAAAGCAAGTGGAAAGGCAGAGAAAGAGCACTTCTCTGGGTGGTCTCCATAGAACCCCAAATCTGCACTCTTTTTCCCATGTTCCTGGTCCCCACTGCCTGGTCCCCACAAAATGTGTGATTCCAGTCAGGAGCTCTTCTCCATTCCAGGCTGGGCACTTCTGCAGCAAGGGGAAGTTGAGGATGTGGGATGTGATATTTGCATCACTTCAGCTGTGTTATCAGCAGAGATCTATGGTTCAAAGTTTCCTATGCAAATGTCAATACTAAATTATTGGATTTTATTAATCTGGTGCAGAGGTAATTAAATTTGCTTGATAACTAATAGACTGCTCTCTATTAAAAGATGACGGCTGGGAGCTGTGGCCATGGTTTCATATTTCCTCCTGATTTAAAGTTCCTGATTTGAGCTGACAAATTCTTTACCGAATCCCAACTCCAGGTCAGATTTAGAAAATGCAAAACCCCACAAACTCAAGGAGTTCAGAGCTGATTTAGCTCACTGTCACATCCCAAGAGGTGATGGGCTCACATTGGTGATCTAGCTTTTAGGCTGTGCTATGTTTTAAACCATTGAGTTTTAAGAAAAAGGGTTTTTAAATGAAAGAGTTCGTCAAGAGGATGGCTGTGCCCATGGCCAGGCATGCTGTAGAGAGTGAGCCTTAGTGAAATCCCAACTACAGGCAGATGTGCTGTCTCCCCTGCATGGAATTGAGAATAAAGGCTGCACTCTGCACCCTTCTTCCCCTCCCCTCTCACTGCTGCTGAATCACCACTGCATGAGAAGCTGACCAATTTGCTGTCTTCATTGATATTTATGTATTTAAGGTCCGTTTTGAAGGATTGTCTGGCAATGTTCAGTTTAATGAGAAAGGACGCAGGACCAACTACACCCTCCATGTGATTGAGATGAAACATGATGGGATCAGAAAGGTAAAGCAGAGAGTGACCCAACGTCCTGTGTCAGGTTCCAGCCCATGTTTGAGTGGCAGTGCGGTTGGGTCTTGATGGGCATTCCATTAATTTTCCTGTGAAAGTTTGTTTGTGGAATCACAAGGGGATTCCCAGCTCTAGGCATGAGCAAAGCCAAGCACTAGGGAGGACTTGTGGTATATTGCCAAAAAAATACAACATTTGGAAGGTTTTATCAAGAGCAACAAAGTATCTCAAGTGTGGCAAAAATTTTCCAGGGTGCTAAAACTTGGTCAGCTCAACTTTGCTATTGGCATGGTACATTGCTGCAGGCCCAGCTATAGGTCTGGCTTTGCCCTTCCTCTTTTCCAAGGATATACAAAGGCAGAGCCAGGCAGAAGCTGTTTGCCCCAACCATTGTAAGTGAACCCTTTATGTTGACCTAATTCTGCTCTCCTTGAAGTGACAAAAGCTTTACCACTAACCACATCCCAATAGCTACACAGACCTTTGTGCTCTTCTGAAGTCTTGATCCCTCTCTGTATCCCAGGCTCTTTGAAAAATTTGGCCTTGTTCAGAGATGCCAAGCCCTTGAAACACTAATCCTTTTGAAAATCTGACTCTAGGTGCTTATGTCCCACTTTAGATACCATGTGTTTGAAGAACAGAGAATAACTCAGTTATTCCTTGATAAAGAAGAGCAACTACGTATTTTGGAAAGGGGCATTCTCTGCATGTCCTTAGTACCCTGTAAGATAACAAACTTGTTTGGAACTAAGAAAAATGTAAATAATGAAAGTTCCATATTTACAGCCCCTATGTCTAATTTATACTCACACCTGAGAGAAGCAAGTGTGAGATCAAAGCCCCCCACAGCCAAGCAAAAAAAGGCAAATTTTCTTTGACAAATAAAAGAAATGTAATTTTCAAGACGTACAAAGCAGTCTTCCTCCACGGTAAAGCATTCATAAGAGGACAAAGGCAGCATCATGCCCAGTTTGGGTCTCAACTTCAATAAGTTAGCAGAGAGTCTAGAGGAGATGAAATTAAGTGGCTGAATGTCATGATTTGTCTATGTATTTACATCAGAAATAATATTTGTTTGGAAGACATGTAGATCACTGCCATGATGCATATTGTATTTTAGATCCATCAGGTTAAAGGTGCAAAGCAAACATCCATGTCTCCACTTTTGTTGCCCTAGGGCAGACCTTTGAAAGCTCTTTCCTGACTTTCTGCTCTTTTTGTCATGCAATGAAGAGTGATTAGATGCCTGCATAGATTTTTTTTTTCTCCTCACTGTTATGATCTCTAATCTGCCATCAGCAGGTTCCTGGTCATGCCCTGGTTAATACCTTTTCCCATTTACGGTGATAAGAAATTCCTTTCATATGAGCAGAGCTCAGGCAGCTTCATACTTACATGAGGTGATGGAAAACCTCTTATAAAATCAAACCCTCAAAGTGGATAATGTCAACCATGGACTACCTAGAGATATTTTCTGGCACTCTGCTTTACCTGCAAGGAGTGATAGAGCTGCCCAAATCCCTGATTATTATTAAGCAGAATTCAACCTTAGAGTTCTTCCCTTTACAAGTGCTCAGTTTATTCATAACCCCAAACTTTTTGACACTGGGGCAGGACTGAGGAGGGTGGGTTCTGACTTGGTTTTTTGTCCTGTTGCCTCAAGATGTCCCAAGAGTCAGTCCTATATTCATGCAGGCTTTCAGCTGCAGGAAAATTTTTCATCACCCTCTAACACCTGCACCTGCAGCAGGCAAGCTCACCATTAGAATAATTTTTGGAAGTCACACAGGAAAAGTGTGAACTCTCGTTGTAGGAATGGCAAGAATCACCAATACAATGTGATAAGCACTGTGCTACTGTAGTACATCATGCACATTATTATTTTCAGGCTGGAGGCACAGTGGGATGGGGAATTTGTGTGTCTCCCTCACCAAAGACATGAAAAATCAGGAGAGGAGATCTCTGGCTGGGTATGAACATGCAGAGAAGGCTGATCTGGCTTGGATGACCTTGTTACTGTATCTTGGTTAATATTCCAAAGAGATATTAATCTTGGTTTTGTATTGGGCAGATTGGTTATTGGAATGAAGATGAGAAGCTGGTCCCAGTAGCCGTAGATACTCAAAGTGGCAACGAGTCTACGAGCCTGCAGAACAGGACCTACATAGTCACAACCATTCTAGTAAGTGCCATGACTTCCATCCCAGCTCTCCCTCTCCCCCATCTCCCTGATGTGCAGGCTCCCTCTTCCCACCCGTGTGCCCTTCTTTGTATTATATCATTTTTATAATAGCAATAATAATAATAATAACAATAATAATGGCACTTACTGTTTCCTGCTGGCTCCATAAAGGTATCTGCAAATTGCTGTGGCTAATTAAGTATGTATTAAAGAGCTCTCATGCTTAAGTGAAGAAAACACAAAAGATTATGACAAGATAGTAGAGGCATCAGCACGGGTAAATTAGGAACATTGTACCTGTGCTTTGTATTTATCCCCCAGAATGGGGGCTGCAGTTTTGGGAATGATAAGGTGTTTTGTTCAGAGAGGCTGAATCATTGCTTTAAAAGCAAATCTCCACTATAATCATGAAGGAATAATAGGTACCCCACAATGTATGGTATCATGTATTATGTCATTGTATACACTTACCCTGCAGAAACGTGAAATATTACTGATTTGTTTGTTGATTGCTTACTGGGAGTCTGCAGAGAAGACATAATACCCAAACTGAGTCAGACACTTTTAAGGCTCTCTGTCCAGCAGATTTGATTTTCCCTGTGCCCATACAGGCAGGCACGCCTTTAAAAATTCACAGCTCAGATACATTAAATGCCCCTTGCAGAACTACACTGAAAGGTTTGTTGCCCAAATCCTGCCAGCTACTCCATTCCCCCTCAGCTCCATCACTGCAGGAGCGGCACACAGATTCTGCATGAATAAAAAGGAATATGCCACAATAAAAAAAAAATCCAGACTTTGCACCTTCTAGAATAAGCCCACAGCTGTGTCCCTTGGCACAGGAACACAAAGCTAGAGCTTTGCAGGGTCACCAGAAGCAGGTCTGCACCTCTGGAATGAGGAGTGGTGTCGCAATGGGACACGAAATAAAGATGCTTGACTCCAGTTAGAAGGCAGCAGAAATCAGAAGGATTTATTTACAATTTATTCAGCCCTTTTATAACATGCTGTGCTAAAAAGGCACATTATTGGTCCATAGGGCTGACACCTCTCCCATTGGCTAAGTAACAGAAATAGCAAAAAATACCTGTTGTTACAGGAAAGGAATATTGTTTACACAAGGTCGTTTTGGGAAAAAGAAAACTGTTGAAAAGTTTCCCTTGAGAAGTGCTAGTTCTTCTCAAGCTCAGAAAATATCGAGTCCACAGAGTGGGTGTTGC
Organism: Trochalopteron elliotii; assembly: GCA_024734555.1. Lineage (NCBI taxonomy): Eukaryota > Metazoa > Chordata > Aves > Passeriformes > Leiothrichidae > Trochalopteron > Trochalopteron elliotii. The sequence continues at coordinate 1,444,028 of JANPWX010000095.1, forward strand.
CCTGACTTTTCAGCCTTCTGATGTTTTCATTCTTGAACTGGAGTTTCTCATGCATTGTAACATAAACAAAGTAGATTGTTTTCGCATTCCTCTCTGTGATGGACTTTTGGCTTGGCCAGTGGGGTCGAAGAGGTGTCAACCTCATCCCCCAATCACTGGTCAAAGCCCAAATCCTATTTAAACCCCAAACCAAAATAAGCTTCCTCTTTCTTTCTCGTCTCACAACCTGACGGGTGCGTGCAGTTCTTTCATGTCCTCTGGTGACAAGTGGGGCTCAATGTCACTCTTCTGTGTGCCAGGAGGACCCGTACGTGATGCTCAAGAAGAATGCCAACCAGTTTGAGGGCAACGAGAGGTACGAGGGCTACTGCGTGGAGCTGGCGGCCGAGATTGCCAAGCACGTGGGCTACCACTACCGGCTGGAGATCGTGCGTGACGGCAAGTACGGGGCGCGGGACCCCGACACCAAGACCTGGAACGGCATGGTGGGAGAGCTCGTCTATGGGGTGAGTTCCCTGTAGTGATGCAATCCTCACACTCCAGCAGGTGCTTTCAAATAGGGAAAGAGGTTCAGTTTACTTCTGACATATTAGAAGTTTACATAGAATCTTCCATACCCTCCTGAGAAGGATTGGCTCAGTGCCAAGAAAGAAGCATCTCTTGGATCTTGTCACTGTTCTTCAAACCCTGTATCCCTTTCTATTGGCTGCAAGCCAAGTTATCCCTCCTAAAACACTCAGTATTTAAGAAAGAGCACAAAAAGAAAGAGGCTTTTCAAGATGTCCTAGCAAGGTGTCTAAGGTTTTCTCAGACATCTGTGCGTGCTTTATTATTTGTTTTCTGGAACATTTTGTTTACTCTGTTATTTTTTCCTTATTAAACCTTTTGATTTACAAAGCATCTTCGAGGAGCGGTCTCGCTAATTATTATAGCCATTTTCCTGCAAGGCTGGACCCTCAGAGTGTGGAGTTAAACCCACAGTTCCCGACCTGCACATTTAGCTCTTGGCACCTGGGATCACGTTTGTAGTGGTTTGAAAGCAAAACCAGTGAGAGACTCCAAGTCGGAAATACAATTTAATAGGAAGAATAAAAAAAAAGTAAAATAAAATAAATGCATAATACAAAAGACCACTGACAGAGTAAGAATACAGCCTGAGCAGGGTGATGGAAGCAGTCCAGATGAGGTGGTCTTCCTGAAGCTGTGATCCCATAGAAAGGTCTGTCTTCTGGGAATCCAGTGGGTAAAGGCTGCCTGTACTGTCCCAAATCCCAGATTATATCCAGGTGGGAATTCTTGGCTCCTCCCCTTGGGTGGACCATCTCACAATGGGATGATATCTTTCTATGAGTTATGAAGTGGGCCCTTGATGGCCCATTAAACAGAGATAGCTCCCAGAGGGAGTTACCTATGAGTCATCAAGGCATTGATGGGGCCATTAACAGAAGATAGCCCAGAGGGAGGGGGCCTGGGAAAACACTGCCCCACCTGGTTTCAACAGCTCATGAAGATGGTGATAGAATAAGTACTTTGTGCACATTCTACACTGCAACCCAGGACAGCGTTCAAGCCCCAGAGTTAGAAGCTGAGTCCTGCCCTCACTCAGCCTGAGCTCTCTGGAGGGCTGCAGCTCAAACAATCAGCCCAAGTGAAATGTTTTAATTAAGGGAGAGATGGCACGTTCTGCGCCTATGGAAATGTCAAAACGTTTCCTTTCAACAGTTCTAAGATTCCTTTTTCTTTACATTTTTAGAAGAGCAAGTATCGAAAGGTCATGCTTTCCCATGGGTAGAATCTCCAAATTTTACTCCATTTTATATTTGCATCGTAATGGCAGGATGAAAGAAGAAGATTTCAAACACTCAGCACATGAGTGGTGAATAGAAGGATGAGATTACTTTCTGTCCAGCCACTCATTTCCATCATCAGGGATGTACACCTGCAGCCTACACTTCTAAACCTGGTTTGGTCTGGTAGTTCATACTCTGTGAGGTTTAGGTCATCCCTCAGACAGACAGGTCTAATTTCCCTTTCCCTACAAGGGAAATCATGCAGGGAGCATCAGTTCCCAAGTCCATGTGAGACTGTGTTGGAGTGGGGATGGTCTGTCTCCTGATGGTAGCTCCACTGTAAATGCTGCCGGCCATTTCAATGCATTTTCCCCTCCATTTTCAAGATGGATTGCAAAATTAGTGGAGAGTGCATATCTGTGTTGCTGGAACACTTTTCCTCTTCTCCTGCATCAGTTATGCAATCAAAAAGCAGTTCCTGATGGAAATAAACATCCTGACATCCTTTTTCAGGAGATTGGCCTTTCCTTGCCTCTTTTGATGTGTGGATGATAAAGCTCTTTTGGAGAAAATCATCTTCATCAGAGTGTGACATCAGTGGATAAATCAGATGAGAAGAGCTGGGTGGCTGCAAAAAGAAAGCGCTGTGATTTCAAAACAGATCTGGTAATCAGTAGCGATAAAATGGAAATAATCCACCAATATTATGGGCTTCTCCTTTTTAACCTTTTTCTTGGAATTGGTTGTGTCTGATTTCTCCAGAGACAGTGAGGTTAAACAGAGATCAAAAGATCATACACTGCAGTTAGTGGATACATTTTATTTTCAGTCTGTAAATCTCTTTTCTGTCTCCTTTTTCAGAGGGCGGATGTGGCTGTGGCACCATTAACCATCACCCTGGTTCGAGAAGAAGTCATAGACTTTTCCAAACCGTTCATGAGTTTAGGTATATCAATAATGATAAAAAAACCTCAAAAGTCCAAACCAGGAGTTTTTTCCTTTCTGGATCCTTTGGCCTACGAGATCTGGATGTGCATTGTTTTTGCCTACATTGGAGTGAGCGTTGTCCTCTTCCTGGTGAGTCGCTTCAGCCCCTACGAGTGGCACACTGAGGAATACGAGGAAGGACGGGAGCAGCCAGCCAATGACCAGACAAATGAGTTTGGGATATTCAACAGCCTCTGGTTCTCCCTAGGAGCTTTCATGCAGCAAGGATGTGATATTTCTCCAAGGTGGGTTGCCTTCCCTAATGAACCTTGTTCCAGTTCGTGTGGTTTAATCTTCCTGTGTGCTTTGAAGCTGAACAGGTTCTACTTTGACTTCTCTTTTTGAACCAAAGTGTAGTTTTGTGAATCAGTTACAGACTCAGAAAGGATCCAGAGGTTCAGAGGTCTCACAGCTGTGAATTTGGGACCTCAAACTTGACACCATGAAAATACCATTTAAATTTTTCTTGGGGAGTCCTTTTGAGGGAATTTACAGAAATTATAACAAGTTTTCCTAAAGCCACCCAATAGCAATCAAATTTTGTCAGTCATTTATTGTGTTGTTAGTAGAAACAAGATGATTCTAGCATTATAGGGAAGATAAAAACTTCCAGCAAGGTAGGGAGAAATAATACGGTAGGTGCCCAGTGAAAGGTTATATGGTCTGTGTCAAACATTGTGGAGCACAATGAGTGGCTTAATTGCAACTGGCCTTTAAAAAGGTTAGAGAAAGACCAAGTTTCATCCTTCTTCCCATTTCAGCCATTAGTTCTATTGCCTGAAAGTTCAGTAGGACCCAACATCCAAAGTGTTCCTAAAGGGACTTTTTGATGAATGACTCTTGTGATTTACTTAGATATTTTTTCCTTCCTTTTGGGGGCTTTGTCTCCCTTCTCTTCAAAAGAAGTTTCATCCAGAAATACCCATCTTATGGGTGAAGACAGTGGGCAGAGGTTGGTTTTCAGCCTGCTGTGGTGGCATCAAAGCTCAGGGGATGAGAAGGAGGCACAACTCCATCAACAAGTGGAGATAACTCGGTGCAGCACAGCACAGCTCCCCTGGGATAGCAGGGAAGACTGAGCACCAGCTTTTTTGGCTATCAGATGCCAATTTATCCAAATGTTAATGAGCTTGTGATAGCAGGGAAATAACAGCCTGCAGGGCACTTTGATAGTGACAGCCTTTATGAATATGTTTTATTATCTGATCATTGATTAGTAGGAACCCAGGCAGAGAATTCAGAAAACCTTCCTGGCAGAGGGAATTTCAACTTTATTGCTGTCTTGTAACCAGTCCCATGCTTTAGGATCAGGTTATTGTGATTTTCATTCTTATTGTTGTTTTTGTCATCATTATTCTTATTTTGGAAAGGGAACGTCTTCCTTTGGGGTCATTTTGGTAGGTGGTTTCTGATCCAAGGAGGAGCAGGGAGAGGTGAAAAGCTGAGGATTTGAGGAATAGCAAATTTGGTAACATATTTAATAAAAGGTGTCAGGGAAAGATCTGTGGGTTTGATTCAGCTAACAAGATTTGCTCTAGCTAAATAACATGCTTTGAATCACCATTTCAAAGTGTGGTTTTATTTTGCTTTGAAATGGAAAATGAGAATTATTCCATCATTGTTACTGTAATGTTGGTTGAGTTAATCATCCTTATAATGAAAATGACCATTTCATTGAAACCAATATTTTCCCATGGAACACGAGCAGTTTCTGACTGCTACAACTATTGGCAAGATGATAAAAACTTAAAAATTAAATATGGGAATTATTATAACTCCCAGTACTCTGAGTACAGCTCCTTGAGATGGTTGTAAGGGGAGAGGGACATTTTTGTGTGATGTGAAAGCCAGGAGGAAACAGAAGAGTGAGAATTTCTGTAGGATGTTGTTGTGCAGAAAGGCTCTGAGCACGCTCCGTATTTCACATGTATTTTTCACATGAACCCAGTGCAGGATTTCTGTGACACATCACTTAGAAATGAACACTTGGTAGAATGACACTGTGGGCAGGTGGGGATATCTGCTCTATTCTAATATATTTCCTATGTAGTTGCTTCTAAACTTATCACTTCTATATCTCAGCATCTCCCCAGTAATGCATTAAGCAACATAAATAGCTTCTGTTATACATCTGTTCTGTCATTCTCTACCCAGCAGAAAGGAGCAAGTGCAAGGGTGTGTTTTGTTTTTGTAGAGGTTTTTTGGGTTGTTTATTTCAGTTTTGTTTTGGAAAGGAGCAGGGGAAATTTGTCTGGAGGTTTGTTTCTTTTCCAGAGCGTGCTTGTTTTAAGTGCATATGCCACTATGTATTTATCATTTTAAAAAAAGAGTAAGATCAAAACTGCAGACACATCACTCAGCACAGCGGGTGGTGAGGTTTGCAGAAATAACTTTCTCTTGTAAATGTGCATTCCTCAGTCTCAGACCAGTCCCCAGGGAACATCAATGCCCCAAAGAGACAAAAATCTGCTTTTGAAGGAAAGTGTTGTCCTTTTTAAGGACAGTCTTACTAGGCAGAGCTTTAAACAGGCTTTTAAGCACACTGGGGACAACCTACCAAGGACTTTAGACACACTGTGAATTTGGTGACCTGTGGATGGCCAAGAGAGAACAGAGCTGTGGGTTACCTGCTCATAGCCTCTTTGCAGGAGATCAGTTGGCATCCTTGAAGCTGTGAAGCCTTCATTTCTAGGCATCAGCTGGGTGAATGTGACAAAGGGCAGATAGCAACTAGTCATGGAGAGTCCCAGCTGGAGCTGCTGGCAGTCTGTGTTGTGCCTTTGGATGCTGAAACATGAGCATGAGCAAGGAATCCATCCCTCTGAATGCACAAAGGCATGACTCCATGGTAAATGCATGGCTTCAAACCCAGGGGGCTTTGAGCTCTGGGATGTTTCCCACTGGATTGTCCATCCACCTTCTGCACCACCACTGACCAGTGGCCCCACTGGATGTGGAACAGTCCCTGCCACATGGACTAATTTGTCCTGGTTGAGGTGAGAGAGCCCCTGTTGTTGCCCTCAAATCTTTCAAAGCACAGGCTGACACCCAGCAGGGTCAGGGAGAAGCAAAAGCTCAGAGCTGTGCACAGCTCCATACTGACAGGCAGGAATCAGTGAGGTCTGAAACGGGCCGTAAACCATTAGGCTTTGCAAAGTGCCACCTTAGCTTCAGAAAACGGTCAGGAAATTGCAAAAGCGCTCATTAAACATGAAATGCAGACCCAGAAAGGAGCTTCTCAGAGCAGGCATCAGAGGTAATAAATAACCCGCAGCCAATAGCAAGAGCCTGAGGAAAGAAAAATGTGAAATAAATATGACTCACATTGTACCATTTTCAGAGCTGTAATTTGATATATTGTCTTCAGAGCTTAAAATAACTGCAGTGTGTAACAGCTGTGGGGAGTAGGACCTTGCTAAAGTCCAGAATGTTGCTGCCATTCCTCACTTAGGGTGCACCTGAGGCCTTTGAGAAGGAGACTGAGGGGGTGCTTGGGCTTCCCAACCTCCTCTGCAGCAGAACAAGGCATCAGAATTTTTCATGTTCTTCATAGTTTTCTGCAAAATAAATATTTGACTGTTGTGAAAAGGATGGAAAAACAGGGAGCAAAATAGCATCTCTTGTCAGCATCCTATCTTGATCTTCTGTTTTTTGTTATCACAAAATGTGCTGCTTCATATGGTTTGAGCCCAAAAGAGACTTCTTGTATATTGTTGACTATTAAATTTAATCCAGTTACTCTTCATGTGACTCAGAAAATTTATGTTTTACTAAAATGAAATACATTTGGTTAAAACAGATCTTCCAGAAAGGCATTTATCCTTCACTTGAAAATACCATGAGATAGAATAGACAGTTACTCTTAGCTGAGTTGACTGTAGGAATCCTGTCCCATCTCAGGTTTGGCAGGTGGATAAATGTCACACAATACCACCCGGTGAGTGCAGACATCCTTTGTGCCTTGCCAGAGGAAAATCAGGTAAAGATCTCCAAAAATTTGCCCAACTTCTTGGAGCATTGCTTTATTGTCAAAACAAAAATATACATATTTTAAATTCAGATCAAGATCTACTGCGAGTAGAAGGGAAATGCATACTCATATCATGGCACAGTAGGGTGTCATGTCATGATAACTGGACAACACAGCTTGAAATCACTCATAATAATCTAATAATGATCTGTTTAATTGAGACTAGAGCTGGAGATATCGAGGCCAGCCTGTGCTGGGAGTAAAAAGGTGGATGAAGCTTTCATCCCATCTGTGTCCGAGAGAGAGCCAGGCTGGACAGAGGATGTTTTGGGAGCATCAGCAGGGCTGCATGAGCAGGGACAGCCTCTGTGCTCCTCTGTGCAAGGCCAAACCACTGCTGGGAAATGCTGGGGTCACACCAGTGTGCCCTAAAGACTCTGGGGTTTCATGTGTGCAAGGAGACAGGGCACAGGGTACAATCCACCTTCCAGCTGGCTTGGGATAAAGAGTTATCAGGGTCTTCAGTCACCTGCAGAGTCCAGACCCAGAGGCTTGGCAGGGTGCAGTGGATTGTGCCAGGCAGTGACCCCAGCTGGCAGGGCTGGGTGTGCTGAGCAGGGAGGTTTGCTGGCAGAGATGATGAATGGTGCACTCCCAGGCAGGAAGGAGAGAGATAGATGCTGGCTGCTCTCCAGTCAATAGATACAATCTATTATTTATAGGCATCTTGTGGACGTGGTTATTTGTTTTTCGTGACATGGAAACAGGGCTCTGGCTGATCCATACAGTGTGCTCGTGCTCACTGCACTCCTCCTCAGGCTCTCTGAGTGGTTCGTCTGAGAAAGAGCAAACAAGGTATTTATTATATACCTGTAATTAATGCTGAGCATTTTCCTCTGCTCTTTTTCCTGTTTATTTACATTTGTTTTTTAGCCCAATTGAAAAAAGTCACAGGAGACTTCAGATTTTGAAAGACAACAGCACTTTTAAATTTCATCAAGATTTTCCCAGTACTGAAAGGTTTTATCTGGTTTTTGGGCAAAATCTAAATACGAAATTGATTAGAACAAAAAAATGTTGTGAGGGTTTTTGGTTTGTTGTTTTTTGGTTTTTTTTAGTGAGAGGTTCAATGGGAATTTTTTTCAAGGAAATTATTTCTGTTCCATCCTTTGTAAACTCACATTTGCAGGGTACTTACTTATTTTGCTAAAAATTTAGCCTTAGAGAAATTAGAACCAGCTGCATTTAGCAATCAAAAGGAATTTAATTCCTTCCTGAAAAGAAGGCTGAGCAGGGGTATTTATCTGATGACTCTTCTTGATTTCAGTAAGCGTCTTCTCTGACACTCCAAGCATCTGCCTTGGAAATGGCCTCAAATTGCAGCAGGGGAGGTTTAAATTAAAATTTAGGAAAAATTTCTTCAGTGGAATGGTGGTCCGGCACTGGAACAGGCTGCCCAGGGAAGTGGTGGAATTGCCATCCCTGGAAGTGTTCAAAATGCCCGTACATGTGGCACTTGGGGATGTGGCTTAATGGTGAATTTTGATGGCAGTGCTGTGGTAATGGTTGGACTCGATGTGTTTTGCCAGCCTTAATGTTTCTGTGAGGACAAAGTTCAGGTTCATTTATTTGTGGTGGTTTGCTTGAACTGGTGAGCTGACTTTCTTTGAGAATAAAAGTAAGAAAATCAGGACTTCAACTTCCAGAAAAGTCTCCTTGCCTTATAAAAGTGTATCAAATGATATTGCAGTTATCTCTACCTGGCGGAGTTAATTATGTCCAGGGAGAGCTAATTCAGGTCACAGGGTAACAGCAGCACTTGCAAATCACCGGGAACTGATGACCACACTTATTTCTAAAGCGCACTTAACCATGGAAAGTGACTCACCAGAGGAACAGCTTGACAAATTGCACAATATCCAACTAAACAGTCCCCTTTGGAGTCTGCGCACTTCCATGGCAACCAGAGTGTAGCAGCCAGGGGAAAATGGAAATTCTTTTAAAATAGTCATCCTTGCCATCTTTTTTTTATTTATTTGGGAAAATGCTGAAGGATACAGAGGAGTCAGAAGGAGGAAATAACCAACCGAGAGAGCATTGTTGGAAAGACGCCATTTCTTCTGTACAGGAAAAATTAGTCTTTTGAATTTGCCCTCTCTGCCATCTGAAAATGTCTAAATGCTGCAGAGGTAATGAATGCTTCCTCCACTGACCTGTAAGCTACTTCCTCAGGATGCTTTTCCTATCAGGCATATCTAATCACTCTCCCACAGCTCTGACTTTGGGCCTTCAGCATTGAAGTTACTGGGGGACAGCAAGAAATTTGCTGAAACTCCTCCCATTGAGTGACAGATTCACTAATCGTTCCACCAGCTGTGTTTAAAATAAGCCATCAAACACTTCATCTAAAAGCAGATATATTAGCCTAAAAATACTTTTGCAATTTTTTTCTTAAGGACTAAATAAATGTTTCTCGTGTTTTTCATTGAAAACAAAGTTGAAAATAGCAGGGGGGAAAGTGCATTTCCCTTTTTTTTTAAAATATTTTGTGAAGTTCTAGCTGAAAGAGGGTAGATTTGGAATAGATATTAGGAAGAAATTCTTTCCTGTGAGTGTGGTGAGGTCCTGGCACAGGTTGCCCAGAGAAACTGTCTGCTCCTTCCCTTGTTCAAGGTCAGGTTGGATGAGGCTTGGAGCAACCTGTGCAAGCTGTCCCATGGCAGAGGGTTGGAATGAAATGAACTTTAAGTTCCCTTTCAAACCACTCTGTTCTGTGTTCTCTGACATGGAACTGGAAGGTGCTGTTTGTGTTTCTAATGCTGGGCACTGACTCAGGATTGTGAGGAGCATTCAGATTTACAGGTCTGCATTCTGACACTCACATCCTTCTCCCTGACTGCAGCAGGAGACTCTCAGAGCCTCCAGGGACCCCCTGTTATGCTGTACTCAGACTTGCTGATTTTCAGTCAGTAAGAAAAGCAGACTTTTTTCCATTTCCTTTCCTCCCAGTAACGAGTTATTCCTGAGCAGTTGGCTCAGCTGGGGTCTGCAGTCAGGACTGTGCATGGTTGTGTCTCTGTAATAGTTAGGTCAACTGCCAAGTGTTTTTGTCAAAGAATATAAGGGTTGTGAGAAGCTGAGGGGCCTCCACGTCTCTCAGGTGGTGTCCTCTGCAAGGCTGCCTGTCACACACTGCTTTAATGTTGGCACTCCAAAAAAATACTGTAGCTAAGATGGGAAGCCCTGAGCATGTTTTCACAGGGAAGCCCTGCTTAAATAACTCTTCCATATGCTGTACATTACTTTTATCAGCACTGAGATATCATGTGCACACTCACTGGATACACATTTGAATGAGCTTTGAACTCCTTGATTCAAATTTCTCTGGCTCACAAAACACAAAAAGCATCCACAGTTGCTCTTTGCTTTTATCACCCCCACAGCTGGCCTTCACTGGGAGGCTCAGAGTTTTGCCTTTATTCCAATGGAATTTGGCATTTATTGGACCTATTCTGCTTTTGTCTCAGATTTCATCCCAACTACTTGTCCTTGTAACTGGGGAGGCACCATTCCCCCTTTTCATGAAAAGCTCAAGAATGCATTTGTTCACTGAGCAATGCCCATTGTAACACCCCAGGATGGTGAGCAGGTAAAGACAGGACAGAGATACTGTTAAAACAGGACAGAGATACTGTGCTATCCATTATGAAAGGCCTGAGGAAGCCAAGTACCTGGGGAAAGCAAAATGTGAGTCCTGATAAGAAATAGGGGCAAAAATCCTTGTGTGCTTGCCGGGGTCTGGAGCTGGAGAGGGCAGAGCATGGTGTCACCTCTGAAGTCCTCCGTGCTGTCTTGATCTTCCTTCCATTTTCACATGGATCAAAGGAGCAGCTGGAGAGCAGCTGATTCATATGCTCAGATGGCAGGAAAGGGCACACAGCCCGTGCATGCAGCCCTTCCCTTAAACAGCAGCAGCACACTTGATGGCATTCAATCTATTTAATAAAATCATGCAGTAGTTCTGATTAGTGCCTACCCAGAAGAGTTGCTGCTTACCCTCAGATCCAAAGGCTAAGCAGCAATAATCCAATCATGGTAATCATAACTTACTACTTTGATCTTCAGATAAAAGAGTCTATAGAAGTGCAAAAGTGTTACATCACCGTTATTCGGACAACTTCAAAGCATGTTTTATACACTAATGAATTCTCCCAACTCAGTCTGATGAGGAGTAATAGAAGGCGAGTGTGTGAACAGAGGAGTAGAAAGAGATGAGTCCTTATGTTGTGAAGGGAAAAAGCAATAAAAGAAGCACTTGTACCCTGTGTATAGGTGTGAGACATGATGAAGAGTCCACAAGGGTCCAGCTGCAGGAGCCAAGTGCACAGGATGCTCTCCCATGGGAGGAATTTTCTCGTCTCTCATTTCTTGAAGCTTGCAATAAGAAGCAAAATCTCAGGCTCTAGAGAGGAAAACAGAGGGAGGGGGCAGATTTCATCTCAGCAGTGCTTCTGAAGCCTTAAAAAAACATTTTAAAAATTCCCAAATCGATCTTAGCAGGTGAAATAGGGGCAGCAGAAACACTGAACATGTTTTCCCTTCACAATTTGGGAGTTTTAATGTTAAAAGACAGGCACACCTGTGCACATAAAGCTCTTCTAAAAACACTGTCTGGGGAGAGCAGATTCATTCCTCACCACTTCTACAAGAGATATAGCATGGGCCTGTACAAAAAAGAAAGGCTCAAAACTGAAATTAGAGAAAGTCCAACTTGTATGGTCTTGGTGAGGAATCACATTTTAAATTAGAAATGAGAGAGAAAATGAAGGGACTATTTGGAAATATTGCCAGAGTGAATATATTCCAGTGCAGAAAATACTCTCCTTCCAGAGCAAAGCCTTTTTCTCATCAGATTGGGAAATCTGACAAAAGACAGGGAAAAAAATAAAACAAAATGAACCTTGGAAGAAGTCCGAACTAGGTTATTGTAGCATTATTGCCCAGAAGACTCAGAAATTGAGCTCTCATGTGAGCAAATGTAGATGGCTAAAGAGGATCTTGGAAAAATGAAGAACTGATGGCATATAATCCAAAACATATTAAATCTTTTTGGGAAAAAATAAAAGCTTTTTGATCAAGTAGACTTTGAAGAAGAGACTGTGGGAGACCATATGGAATCCAGCAACTCAGTAAAGGACATTGGTACAATAGGCTGTTGTTCAAAAAGAAGGTTGAGTGCTGTTAAATTTGGGGCCACCTGAAGTTGAGGAAGTTCCTGAATAATGAATCTCCTGGGGCTCTCCAGCAACTGCTTCTGACAAAATTTTTATACTTGTCACCTTGTGAGTTTTTCTCAGCAAAGTGAACAAATGTCATCAGAGTGAGAAAAATACATGAAGAGCCTTTTTTACAGTGAAATTTTTGCTCAAAGGCATGACAAGAATTGGGGGTTTATTCCTTGTACTGATAGCTGGCAAAACAGCAGAAGAGGGGTGGCTTTGCCTCTCTCTGGAGCTGCCAAGCAGCCCAAAGTGACCACGTGTCTCTCAGCAAATCACTATCTAAACATTCATCCCTTAAACCACCCTGCCTGCAACAGGGAGAGGCACACTGTGCCTGTACTTCAGAGGATGATGGTTCCTGTCTTCAGATCTACCTCTCTGCCTTTCAGCTACAGTCTCGTTTTTTCTTAGGGCTCCACCTCATCCCTCTATCCTGGCCCTGCATTTGTACAGCTTTTAGCTGCCCTCTGGAAGAGCTGAGTGTATTATCCTGCATTTTTAGGGTTAAACATCTCATTTCAGCAGCCAGGGATGCTGCGCAGGGATGGCAGGTCCCTCCAGTGAAGGATTTACCTCAGTCCTGCAGTTCTGCTCTGCTGGAATATTTTTATGGGTCCTGCTGAAGTGGAAGAGGGCTTGCTGCCCATGTCAGTCCATGTTTGATTGGCATCTAGTGCCTCCAACACCCCACTAGCTGAGGTGACTTGTGTTTGTTGAGTATCCACAGGCATCATTTTGGGTGAGGTGAGGACAAAGGAGGGCACAACCTGCAAAGTGCTGTGGGGTGCATACATCACCCCCTGCATGGCTGGGTCCATTTGGTGCTGCCTCTGCCTGTTGGGATTGAGGGTCTCAGGAAGGGGAATTGGGCAGAGCAGCAGCTCAGAGGTAAATTCCACCTGGTGGCCAGAGCTTCAGGCCACCCAGCCAGGACAGGTTCATAAATGTGATTCATTCTCTTCTCCCACAGCTGGGAACTAAATTAGAGAGATGAAGTAAGCTATCCAGGATCCCATAAAGTAGCAGGGTTTCACAGAAAGCAGAAAAACACAGCTCCTGGATACTAGTCCTCTGATTAGGCTTAGGCACCTCTTGCCTGTCAAAATGCTAAGTGAATGTCTGGAAAACAGCACGAAGCTGCTCCATGCAGTCATGCTTATACTTAGCACTGCAGTAATCCAAGGCCCAATGACTGGAGAACCACAAGTGGCATGATGCATTTCTGACTAAGCAGGAAAACTCATTTTAGAATGAGGTTTTTCCCATTAAAGGGAAATTGAAGGCAAAAAAAGTGCCAACATATTCTGCTAAAGAAGAGATGAAACAGTAGGAGAGGGAGCATACACTGCTGTCCAAAGCCATTAGCTTAAGCAGAAAGAAACAGTAAATAAACCATGATTTATAATTAACGCCTCACAGATATACATCCCCTGTTGAATCTGGGAGATTCTGTGCATTTGCAGACATCATGTTCAGTTGATGCAGTATTTACACCACAACCGTCCACAAGGCCCCTTCTTAAAGGCCCTTCTGCTGGAATTCTGTAACCCATATTGCCTCCTTCCAGCATGCTGGCTTTGGGGGTCAGATGGACTGGCAGGGTTTGCCTGAAATCACAAAAGCAGATCTCCAGCCCATATACAAGGTTAAGAAGCCCTATTTTTTTTTCTTTACTTTTTTTCCTTTTCTTTTTAACAAGAATTAGAGAAAGAAAACCAGGACAGAGCCAGCATGAGACTCTCAACACCTGTGCACCCTCAACTTCCTTACCCTGCCTCCCTGGTTACTGTTACCCTCAGTGAACCAAAATGTGCAGCTCTTAGCTTTGTAGAAAAGTTGTGAGAGATGAAGAAAGAATTTGTACCTCTGGGAGAGATAAATGAGTATATCAGTGGAAAACATTCTTACTTCTGTATTTGTAAGGGCTTTCCTGACACTGCATGTTAAAACCCAGCACTGCAGTCAGGAGTCCAGACTCTTATACCATGAGCTAGGATTCAATGATAAGTAAATGCAAACTGATATGGGAAGAAAATTAGTAATGTAGCATGAACAGAGAAACTTGCATTATAATCCCTTGAACTTTGTGTCAAACAGTTGTGAGTTCATTCAAAACTCACCATGGCACAGCAGAGAGTAAGAGGATAAGTGCTCTGCAGTTTGTACTTGATGGATGCACCCAGAGCTGATCCCAGCTTCACAACCCCACACTGAATTTCTTCCTTTGCCTTTTGATCAAGTCTGGGGTTTGTGTCAGGAACAGAGGTAAAGTGGTGAGACCAACCATGCCAAATGGTCTCTGACACAGAGGAAAAGCAAAGCTCTTTACACTGACAGAGTTTAATATTGAAAATTTGCTTAAAATAAGAGCAAAACTGGTGCAAAGTGTTTGCAATTAATCCACTACCGAGTCAGGTTTCAGCTAGAACCATGGAATTGTCAAGATCACTGTCAAATTCACAGAGTAGTGTCGGAGATCAGAGGTTCTGTGTGGGTAGAAGCCCAAAAATGGGTTTGACCCACAATCAGTAGCAGAAGCACAGAAGAGCTTTTCTTTCAACAGTTTTGCATAAATTCATTCAGCGACAAATATGTCAGTTGAGCAAGTGAGCCTTTATTAGACTTGAATTTAACAGCAAATCTGGGAAATCCTCCCAAAGCAACTATGGCTTCAGGATCCCAGATTTGCACTTCTAATTAAAACACTGTCAGTTTAGGTGTAATTCTCCATAAGGAATGGATTTGGGGAGGGGGAAGGGAGAAGTGGGAGAGAACTGAGATGGTGCTTGAACAGTTTTCCAATGAGGTTTACTCTGTATATTTTCTGATGATCTTGTTAATATTTTTTTGCAAAAATGTATTGTTCTTTTCTAATAGATGGCAAAGCAGAGGCAAACTCCTTCTGGCTTTTCCTACCTTCCATGAGGGATAAGATCAAAGAGAAAATTGTTTCATCAAGGATTGCATTTTGTTTTAAGAAATGAGATTATAGATGCATGATTTTCTATTTCTGTATGAATCCATCAATGCTAAGGCTAAAACATTAGAACAAATCTCTTCATAGGAACAAAGGGAAATTACAATTCCTTTCTGTGTTCTGCTGGCAAAATGCAGTTACTTTTGCAAGGAAAGGTCTTTAAAAAGTCATGTAAATAAAAAAATCAAAATTATTACTTTCATCTTGGCCATCTGCAGTATTTTTATTGGGCAGATTTAAAATAGCAGGTTTCAGAATTATTTTTTAAATTATATATGCAGTAGGTAAGGATATAATGTACTATAAAAGCTGAAAGAAAATTATTTGTAATGAGAAAGCGGAAACAAAATTGTTTACCATGTTAAAATTATACCATTTAGCCTTTCAGAAATTAAACTATAAGTAATAGCAAAAGGCAAAGCTTGAACAGACCCAAAACAACAATTTTCAGAGTGCTACTTTTAGAGGACGTTTGCAACCATTATCTTTGCATTCCTAATGAGAATATTAAGGTCTTATTTACAATTTCAGAGTTTTCCACGGTCCTGAAAACTTGGTTCCCAGCCAGCTCGAATTTTAAGTAGATCGTGCACTGTGGATAATGAGGGCAGAGTATTTACTACTTACTCCTGCAAGGGTAATGATGGAAAGAAGCATCCTGTTCTTGCCAGTTCTGGGAGGCACAGGCAGGATCCCAAACCAGGGAGAAGAGTGGGGGTATGTGTGTTATTTTACACAGCACAGGCAGGGATAGATGAAGAAATCAAGATATTTTAATTTGGGTTGTGTAGGAAAGAGGAGTCTAGGTGCAGAAGAAACAACACAGGTTGAAAAAAAGTACAGTCTGGTCTATTTAGATATTTTACCCCTTTTTGCACCCCATTCATGAAAGCCTCTTACACTCTTGCTTATTTTAGTCCCTTCTCATGCCATGACCAGCACCAGCACCAGCAGCAGAGACAGCCCAGGTGAAACCAGTCCACGATGGAGACATGAATCCTGTCTGCATCCTTCTGTCTCCCTGAGGAAAGAAACAGCCCCTTCTCCCTCTTCCCCCAAGCCCTCCCTGTTAACTTCCAGGCTCAACACCCCAAAGTTACTTTTCCATGCTGTCAGTGCCAGGTGTGAAGCTGGGAAGCACAAGCCCTCTGCAGCTGAGGGCAGGCAGCCCCCTGAGATTAGCTGGTGGTGGATATCACCAGGATGTGAGGGTCTGGAGAAAGGAATCCGGCTGAAGGGACTGAAATGAGTCGCAGAAATATCCCAGCTTCATCAGGAAGGAAAGGCTGTATAATTTGCAGCTGGAGATGAATGTGATTATTTGCCATGCAAATGGATTTTGCCAGCTCAAAGTGGCCTTCATCAACAGAGATTGTTGTATTTGACATTATCTGGTTACTTTTGTTTAATGCCTCTGTGCCTTTTCTGAGCACTTCCTTCCCTGAGCACACATCATCCAGACTAATTTTCTTCCTCTTCCTCATCAATCTGAAGATGTGTGAGTTGAATCTATAGCTACCTCCCTCCCCAGTCCCTCTCCAGATATGAAACAAATGGTACAGCTGTACGTGCTGACAGTCCTGCAGGCTGAGGGTTCTCTGCAGATGGGATGCAAGATGGTCACATTTATCTCACCCAACTTTAGCCCTTCGCTGGACTGGGATATCTCTGTTACCATCCCATAAACCATATTTCTGCAGAGTGACTCAGATCAGCAGAAAGACAATGCTGAAATGTGGTCCCCCATGGAGAAATAAATGGTGTTTCTCACAGGCAGGTCCTCCTTACTCAGGCTGTCTGGCTTTATCAAACAGCATTGTATGTTCCCTTCTGTCTGGGACAGTGCTCTGCATCTAGAGAAGGTGCACATAAATAATTTAGACAGAATGCCTGAATGCTGATATCATTCTAAGATCGTCTTCCACTCTTAAAAATTATTTGAAAAATTTTAATATTAATGCCTGCTTGACTTATTTGCTTCTATAGCTATCGAATGGTTACAGTTAATTGGCTCTTTGATTGCAGACAGTACAAAACACCTAGATTTTAAAGCATTATTATGAACATCTTGTCTAACCATCTGCTGAATACAAAAGAGAGAATGTCAGTAGGCAAATTATTCATTAAGACCATAACTCCTCTCTGAGCTTCAATACGTCTCACAGGAAAACACAGGGGCTGTTTTTTTAAACTTCAGGTGATGGAGGAGCTCACCAAAAGATCACAGCTGGGCTGTGTGTCTGGTCTGGTTCCATGCTGGTGCTCGTTCCTGCCAGGGGTACATGGTACAACAGAGCCCTTGACAGAGGCATTGTTGATGGGCATTGCCCCCTGCCCAGCTAAAGTTTCTCATCATTATCTCCACATCTTATTATTAATATTGTACTCCGAAAGGAGTTGAAAATCAAAGCAAATTCTCTCAATTTGTTATAGAAATTGTCCAATTTTTTTTCACTGTGAATTTTTTTTATCCCCACTGTAATTACATCGACACCTTTAAAAGTAAATTAGGAACTGAGAGAGACTTCTGGCTTCCTTGGAAGCAGCTGGAGAGGGCGACTTTGGGTAAATGACCACGTAAATGATGGGCCTGCAAGAGCAAGCTGCACCTTTTAGACCTTCACCCTGCTGCTGTCTGACTCTCCTCTCTGTGCCCAGGTCTCTCTCCGGCCGCATAGTGGGTGGCGTCTGGTGGTTCTTCACCTTGATCATCATCTCCTCCTACACAGCTAACCTGGCTGCCTTCCTCACCGTGGAGAGGATGGTGTCCCCCATCGAGAGCGCAGAGGACTTGGCCAAGCAGACCGAAATCGCCTACGGCACCCTGGAAGCTGGCTCCACTAAAGAGTTTTTTAGGGTAAAAAGGAAACTTTAATGCAAACATTTTTCTTAGCTTCTTGTTTGACAAGCCTTACAGGTCTGTTCTCTCTCGTCCTCAGCTCAGGTCTGGGTTTTTTTCACTTGCTTCCCCTCAGCATGTTACAGCCTGCCAGAAGATTGGCAGTGACTCCAGTGCATGTGATATTCTGTAGTTGTGATCACAAATATGCAATATCCATGTGCTTCCCCATGTTACCGAGGAGCTTCTCTGTGCAACTCCAAATGAAACCATCTCCAGATTTCCAGCTTGGTTTGCCCTTGGTTTGAGCAGCAAAATCACTCTGTACACAAATATGGGCCAGAAAATCAGGGATTGATCTGGGCCCTATTGCAGAAGTGGTAACATCCTGTTACCCCTTTTGGCTTCCTCGGCCCATTTGATGTGTGGGTGTGTGTGTTCAGTCCAAGCTGGAAATCTCAGGGGGCACCCAAACCTCTGTTAACGCTTCTGTTGGGTTTCTGCTGTCCCACGCAGAGATCCAAAATAGCAGTGTTTGAGAAGATGTGGACATACATGAAGTCAGCCGAGCCCTCCGTTTTTGTGAGGACGACGGAAGAGGGGATGATCCGGGTGAGGAAGTCCAAAGGGAAGTATGCATACCTCTTGGAGTCCACCATGAACGAGTACATCGAGCAGAGGAAGCCCTGTGACACCATGAAGGTGGGAGGTAACTTGGACTCCAAAGGCTATGGCATTGCAACGCCAAAGGGGTCTGCACTGAGGTAAGTAGCTTGGATTTGCTTCCTTTTGCCAGACCACCCAGCAAATCAATGTATGCACACAGTCCAATCTCCATTGCCATGTTAACCACAAAAGCTTGGGGCGAGGAGGTGGGGGAGGTGGAGGAAAAGGGGTGTGACCACTCAGTGGGATGTGCAGGAAAGTAAATGCCCTGCTCCCACTCAACAGCAATGGGAGGAGTGTCTAATTCTTCAAGCCCTGCATTTGGAAACTGGATCCTGGCTGATCCACTTGCTATGAATGTGTCTGCTGTATGAGGCGATGGCAGGGGGCTGCTGTGGTGTAACCATTGGTTTCACAGAGCTTTATCCGGAAGGGACGCTCATCCTGTGCCATGTGAACTGCACAGCTTTGCAGAGTATGGGATTACCCTGGCTTGGATCCACGCTTGCAGAGGGAGTTCTCATGGGAAAAGCATTTTGGTGTTTCCTAAAATGAAATGCTGGTTGGAAGAGGTGGGAAGTCCATTTTGAAAAGCCCTGCAAAGGGTGAGCATTTTCATTCCCTGAGTCAATTCAGATCCCAGAAAGCACCAAATTTATAGCAAGTTCAAAGGGGTACAAACACTGCATTTCTGAGCCCAGGCCTGCAGCTGCCACATGCCTTTGCCTACTGGCCTGTGAAGTACCTTCAGTATCTTCTTTTAAAAAGAACTCTTTAAGAGCATAAACCCAGGCCTGAGTTAGTAGCAGAGCCTGGGCACTGCATACAGCCACCCTCCTGAACTGAGCATCCATCATGAAAACTGACCTGCTCAGAACAGCATTGCCACAGTCCACAGATTGGTATTGTGATCTTGGCCACGTCAGAAGTGTGGTTGTTTTTGGCAGCAGCTATGTCAATTCCTCACGTTATGTTGTTTTTGGCAGCAGCCATGTCAATTCCTCACGTTATGATCATGAGAACATGAGTTGTAATGGTTTAGTAAACCATTAGATTACCAAACCAAGCCATTAGATTACCAAACCATTAGATCTCAGGATCTGTAGCGTTAAATAATCAGAATGATACTCTAATTACTGAGTTATTTATTAATGAAAGCATATTGACCAGAAGTCCATGTGTGGCCTTTTAGTTGTTTGCTGCCATAACCCAGTGCAGAGACATTTAATTCATGATCTGTGGATTTCTAGAAACCAGATTATTACCAGATGTCCATTTCCAGAAGGATCTGCCTGGTCACACAATGCCCAAGTCAAAGCCAGCCCAAAGGATCAAAGGTGTATCAACTGGTAGTGGACAAGACCCAAGGATTTTGATTACTACAGTTCTTAGGTCAGCTCACACTCAATTCAGCACTTCCCATATCAGCAGTATCCTTAGAGAAGCTGATGTGACCCCCTGCAAGTGACAACCTGCATCACCTGTGCACATGGTCCAGAAGGCAATTCTTGCATCCAGGGCAGTTCAGGCTCTGAAATGACTCAGGTTACTCCAGATCAAGGTGGACATATTCTCACAGCTTTGAGATGCTTTCTGTTGCACACTT
The DNA here is from genome assembly GCA_024734555.1 of Trochalopteron elliotii. Taxonomy (NCBI): domain Eukaryota; kingdom Metazoa; phylum Chordata; class Aves; order Passeriformes; family Leiothrichidae; genus Trochalopteron; species Trochalopteron elliotii. The sequence continues at coordinate 1,464,145 of JANPWX010000095.1, forward strand.
TCCAGTGTTTGTTTTCATTGCAAATATGGAAATTAGGATGCAGGGCTGATTCTATTTAATTAATTATTTATTTAAACATCAATCTTGTATCCTAATTATGATATTTTAAAAACAAACAAGCAGGAACATCCTACCTGTCTTGTAATTTTTGGCATGTGAAAGAGCCATTTTTCATACTTCCAAGAAAAATAAACCACAAGAAAGAAAATTGCATCAATCCTTTTACTTTTGCAACTCCAAACATCCCTCTGCTATGCATGGCTCCAAAAATTTCTAACATTTCTTTCTGTTTCCTCTTTTTCATCCTGGCTGCATGTAGAACAAATTTCTTATGGGCCTAATGGCAAATGAGGAATGCTTGATTTTCCATCCAGTGGTGTTTCTTTGGAACAGTTGCTGTCCATTTTTTGTCCCATCGTGTCTGTTTTGTTCCTGTTGTTTTAACTGTTCTAATCTCAGTAGTTCCCTCATGTAGTGTCTGTTTTCCCCCTGGGGTCCTGCACGTGAGAGGTTGCCCTGAGCAAGGTGATGTTCATGAGATGTCTGTCCAGCATGGTCATCCTGTCTCTCACTCAGTCTCCATCTTCACTCACTTCCATCCACAGAGTAAAAGCTCTGAGCCAGGATTGCAGGAGGTTTGTGACCCAGGTCTGTCTTGTATCAGGTGTGTTTTAGAAGCTGGGCGTTGTAGCTAGACCAGTTTTCCTGTGTTTAGGATAGCTGGTTAGGAAAGAATCCTAGAAAGAAATTACAGAAGCACTCACCATGTATTTTTCTTGCTTCTACATGGGCAAACAATGCCAAGATGTTGCTACAGATGAATGAAAACAAGGTTGATAATCCAGAAATAATTCTACATGTGGTAGTAGGTGTAAACAGTCCTTTCAGAAGATCAGTTTGGTCTCCTGCTAGAAGAAACTACTTCTTCCTCCTAGGTGAATCAGGCTTCGAATATCTTTTGGCCTCCAGCTGTAAAAAGTTAGGCACGTCTGAGAAGGGCAGTAATGGAAGGGCAGAAATTTCACCTTTCAACACCAGCAAGTTCAAGCTGTGATCCTGCCTGACATGAGATGGTCACCTTCTCATGAATGGTGACACCCATTTACCCAGCAGGAGATCTTCTCCACTGCTGGACAAGTGATAATAAAGAGGGAAAAAAAGCCAAACTATCCAAAACAGGGTAAAGAAAACCCAAGAAATTCCCTGTAGGTCTGGACTCAGGGACTAGAGAGGTTTTTGAGATGGCAATCTGTGACAGCAAGTTCTTCAGAGCAGCCATATTGACATTAAAGTTCCATAAAAAAGTCAGCTGTCCTAGGGTCTGTGAGCAAACA